>CM060932.1:1049841838-1050441838 GCA_030765085.1 Allium cepa | reverse complement strand
TCTTGGATCCGCACCGACCTAGGGTTTTGGGTAGGTATCGACCCACCACTTTGGTGGGATCTTGCTTCTTTAGTCTCGTATTGGTTTGGCATTTGCCTTGCAATCTTGGATGTATTTGTTTTTTGGGGTTCACACTCATCTCTTTGGACGTCTTACCTTCATAATTTTGAAGTTTGACTCATCAAGTTTGCATGTATACTGTCTAGTCAAAAGGTGAGATAACACTTATTATTAATATTTGTCACCTTATTTCGCTTTGAATTATTTCCGATCTGAAATCTTCAAATGTCAATAACATTTTCGTTTGAACTTCGATCGCGAAGCTTTATATATGAAAGTTGCTCAAAAAATCATCACGAACAAAATTGTGTAAGTTTCGTAGCCAAATCCTCAAGTATGCTTAAATTCCATTTTTGAGTTTTACAAATTGTTTATTAATTTTTTTAATTAATTACTGTTTATTTTACGGGACGCTACAAATTATATTCTTTCAGCCTATATTCTAAAATCAAATTTTGTTAGTGTACTTAGAATTCCTTTCCGATTTAAAGCATCACGTCATGCAACTAAGAAGAGCGTTATTATGATCCATCAGTTGTGAATTCTTATTTTAGCAGGGTTCATATCATTTGGTAGCTCAGTGAGTAGACTTAATAATGGCCATGGGTTACGATTTAGGTTCAATGAGTGCTCATGAAAGAAGAAGCTATAGTGACGGAGGTGGACGATAATGGATGGAGGTGGAAAGATGAATGGTGGAGATGAGAAAAATCATGTAAAGGATGGGTTTGATTCTCATTCCTTTAAATGATGAAAAGCATGATGTAAAGCTACATCAGTAAATTGCTGCGGATTATGTTGTTTTGGTACCTCATGGAATATCTATAGTTTTTTTTTTTTTTTGAAACTGAAAAAAAAAAAAAAGGAGAATTAATCGATGACAAAAATATTAAAAAAACTCCAGAAGAAAACATGTTCGAAACGCAAATAATAAAAATAATAATTTAAACTATTTTATTTTGATTCCTTGAAGTTCTCCCAGGCAATACAACTTGTCATCCTTGGTCTAGAACGTGGAGTAAGTTGAGAAGTTTACAACTCTTATGTCCGAACTTCCTTAGTTTTGAATTTAACAACTGAAGTCATCACATCAAATTCCTTGTTATACGATCAGATTTTTGTGTAAAATTTTTGCTAATCACGATGGCGTATTTTCCTCAAAACTTGCTTATATTACTGGCCAGTGGAGGAAAAATGGGGGAAGAGATCAGCTGATCCTAAATGCTTTTGTCTCGGTGTGGCAGCTAATCTATAGACAGAGGAATTTTCGGGACATAAAAAATAAACCGAACCTTGAATAAAAGCTTCATCAAAGGTCTCAACACATCTGAAATAAATCAACCGTTGTAACGAAGATTGAATCAAGTTCAAATTCATTCTCTAACCCTCGCCCATGGAAATCGATAAAAAATTCAGCAAGAACTTAAAACAGTCAAACTGATGTAATGCCAACCGATGTTCTCATCCTTGAAGATGGGAAAGAAAGTAACAAGAGTACAATGGAAAAAGTGATGCCAACTGATGTATCCTAGCTTATTTAGTATGTAATTTCAATTCTTCATCTTTTTCCAGGTCTCACTAAACTAGGAACATTATCGATTTTACAAATTTGAAACATAAAGACTGTTATTCTTTCCCACTCCCGTGGATTGTAAAACTTTGAACAAGAGTAGCATCAAACTTGGTATGCTTTTTTTTTAGAATATGCAACAACTTCGCACCATATAATTGAGCTATGTAGTAAAGTTTACGTTTAGGTTGAAGTTCCACTTTTACATCCCTCATTTAGTCATTTACCATTAATTTGTATATATTCAGTCAGTTCCTTCACCAATCTATTCATCTCCTTGCACGAATAACCGCCTTCTTCAACCGCCTCCTTCGCCACTTTGGCAGCCTCCTTCGCCCTCATCCTCCTCCCATTCCCTTCTTCTCCACCCTCCATCACTTCCACTACCGCCCTCCTCACCTCCTCAGCCTTCACCAACGTCCTCCTTCCCTCATCAAACTCGCCAACCTTCGACCCGACCGCCACCCCAACCCTCAGCACGTCCACCATCAACCTCTCGTTGTAAAACTGCTCCGCAAATAGCGGCCAAGTCACCATCGGCAACCCAGCGCTCGCTCCTTCCATGCACGAGTTCCATCCACAGTGCGTCATGAATCCTCCCACGGATACATGATTCAGTATCTGTGTCTGTGGTACCCATCCGCTCACCACCAATCCTTTTTCCTCGTCATATCGGTCCGGCATCCACTCTTTTGGGTCTCCAACGTCTTTCACCACCCATACAAATGGAAAGCCCGACTCCGCCAAGCCCAACCCGATCTCCCGAACTTGCTTGTAGGTGAACCTACCCAAGCTCCCAAAACACACGTAAAGCACCGACCCAGCCCTCTTCCTATCGAGCCACTCTACAATGAACCTGCTTTCCGCTTCTCCTCCTCTCACCTCCCTCTGTTTATCGTCATTGCACATCGACACTGGGCCCACGGCCCATGACTTGATATTGAGCATGTCCACATACTCCTTCTCGAACCCGTAAACGGTGTTCATCACCATCCCATAACACGTGGAGAAAGACTCCCTCATCCGGCCCGATAACCCATTCGTGTCAGTGATTACCGTGAGCTTAGACCCGGTCATCACAATGCGGTGGGGCATGCCGGTGACGACGAACGGATCATCGTCGCCTTGCACGGTTTCACGTAGCTTGTGCCTGGATATCGCGCCGGCGACCACCATGCAGAAGGCGTTACAGCCGCAAAAGAGGAGCCTAGGGATACCAAGATCGGACGTCCATGGGTAGAACACGTCGCTTATTATGAAGTCGGGTTTGTGTTGTGTTAGCAAAGTCTGAAAAGGTTTTTGGAGGGAGTCGATGGCGTGGATGAAGTCGGAGGTGAGGGCAGGAGATGGTAATTGTGTGAGGTTTTCAATTGATGAGGAGATCTCAATGGTTAGAAGTTGAATTTGATATTTGTTAATGGACGGTTGAATTAGGGGTATGTTGTATTTTGTGGTGACGATGGTTACTCTGACGTTGCGGATGGCAAAAAGCTTGGCGAGGTCGACCATGGGGATCATGTGGCCGGGAGATAGGAATGGGAGGAAGAAGATGTGGAGGTTTGAAGAGGCCATTTTGTGAAGATGAAGTAAATAATAAGTATAAAAGAAGTAAAATGAGATATAAATACAACATAGATATTGACAGTGATAATATCATTTTGTTTGTTTCATTCGGTCAAGTTGGGTGGAATGAGATATGAACAATGTGGATTTCTGCGTGTCTTCTAGACTATATGATTTAACTATGTGTATGGTCATTTTTCTACGTTTAGATTAGCTTTCAATTTTTTTATAAACCAAGAACAAAAGGATATTTGTCCGCCTGCAAAATATAATTTTATTAAACCGACATTGAAGTAAATATGAATTTTCTCATGTTTGCTCCATCCTTACATAAGAATACTCGAGGATGTACTCAAGATTCGGCAGCTATTGGCTTTCACTGACAATTGTATAAGTTGCATTTGTAGTGCTAATAGCATGTGTTTTTCAAAGTTATAACTATATAACACAAAACAAATCAAACATATAAATCATTCAGTCAATTTAGTGAATTACAGTACAAGCACACAACACAAACACATAGTGGTACAACCAAATGTTTTCAAACATCAGCCTAACAAATACAACCAAATTAACTACATTATCACAATCTAACTCTGAGTAACACAAAAACAACAACCAAAAACACAAAATTCAACTCAAATTTAGCATTCTTCATCTCACTAACCGAAGATGGACTAGCCGGAGTTACATTATTGCCCTCACTAACCTTCTCTTTAGGGCAGCTATACCCACATTTACTTGGCGCCACCACTCTATAAACTCCTTTACCCGTTAGTAAAAACACGTCTTTATTAATATCTTCACCAAAAGAATATATATACTGGAGCAAAGGTGCTTCACTCCCAGGAACTTTTTCACAAGGCATCGGTGATTCCTTGGAACAACCAAATGGAATTATTTTACTGCTGTAATTTCCACTATTTTCAGGCGTTTCTGTACCTGTCCACATTGCTCCAGCATATAAATCAGCATATATGTACCTAAAAGAAAAAAGTCATTTTAAATGTTTACAGCGTAATAAGAGCATTTTGATATGCTTACCTTCCAGTCATGCACGGGTCTGTTTCAGACCTGTAGACATAACCACCAGTGATAGAAGCAGACCCAACACTGTTGTTCAAATCAGAGTGAGTGTATCCCATTACAGGTAGTATCGGGTTGATAGAGTTAATGGATGTGTTTCCTCCAGGCGTTGAGGGTGGGTTATATGATTCTGGGCCTTCGAAAACTCGCCATCCGTAGTTTCCGCCTTTTGTTATTAAATCTACTTCTTCATATTCATCCTGAAAATTACGTAATCTAGCACATCGTATGCTTATAATATTTAGAAAAGGTATGTTTTGTAGTAATTTTTTATACTTGAGGATCATACATGTCTCAAACAATAAAATTTCAATTTATGACCTTTAGTCCACAATCGCTAAAAAATGTCTCACCAGTAATATCATATATCCTGATAAATAGTAGGATTTAGCTGCTAAGTATGCATTGCTAAGATAAGTTAGATTTTTGAGCGGATAATTCGTCAATAAAGTACCTCGCCAACATCAGCACAAATAAAGTAGGAAGGCTTAGCAGAATCAAAACTGCACCTCCATGGATTTCTTAATCCAAGGGCCCATATTTCACCTTGCAAATTTTTATCATTTGCAGATGGGTTGTCTTTAGGAATGGAGTAGTTCCCCCACAAGTTAAGCTCGTCTATTTCTTTTTGGCCTACAAATTCGTTCAATGCAAATTAAGTTCAAATTCAAAGTTAAACATGCTTGCCCTTAGAATTATTTTAAGACTAACTTGGTATGTTGTTAACATCTATACGCATGATTTTCCCTAGCAATGATTTCTTGTTTTGGGAAAAATTGAAAGGATCTCCTTTTCTTCCTCCATCTCCCATCATATAATACATGTATCCATCTTTGGGTCCGAATAGAATTTGACCTGCGTGATGAGATGTAAATGGAAGACCCATTGTGAATATTCGTCTAACTTCTGTCGCACTAGCAGAAGTTGCCTGCATTAGAAACTCAAATAATCAGTTTTTTGTATGTTTTTCTTGATTAAATCATCAATGTTAAAGCTTAAACAAAGAGAATTATTGAAGGCGCTGAGATTCAACCTTTGCATCATTCATTGATATCTCAGTACTTTTGCTTAGATTAGCTAACTTTTGATATCTAAGTGTATTTATTGTAGTTACTACAAATAATAATTTTATACAGAAATTAAGAATGTGTAATAACACAGAGAAACACTGCTGTCATTACTATTTTCAAACCTTATTTTCATGAGTTTAACATGATTTACTTCAAATAATGTACCATGTATTAAATTGGTCTTGCTCTGATTTAATCCACGATACAAATTAAATTTATACTTAGAAGGTAGCTCATTGAACCAAAACGTTAAATTTAAACAAATGACGCAAAGAAATTCTCGTAGATTCCCTTGCGAATAATTTGATACATGTATTATGAAATTTATGCATATGCTCAAGAGCTTTAGAAAGCGTCCAGTTTATCCATACACACACACACACATTAATTAAAGTAACCAAGGCCAAATAAATGAAAAATGGTGTAAAAAAAAATTGTAAACAGTACCATAGAAGGCTTGGTTGATGAACTATTAGCGCTAAACTCAGCAATGACAGACTGATACTGACATGGTTGAACCCCATTATCCAGACCAAGTTTAGAAGGATCACAACCGACATCTGAATTACAAGAACATCTACCGGTACATCCCATATTCCGACTTTTATCACACGTAAATGACACAAAAAGCCTGTTAAGAACAGTCCCATAATGACGATTATAAAAATGTATTTTGCATAAATATTAACATAACCCATTTGGTTTTGCAGGGAAGTGTTTATGTTAAGCCCACTCACACTTAAAAGTAAGCAACCCAAATCAAAAGTATTATACCAACTAATGGGCCGCTCATTTTAAGTATAAGCCGACTTCAGCACAAAGACTTTTCTCTTTGTTTTACAATAATTCATGATTTTACAATTCAACCTTCCATTGTTTGCAAAATCTGGATGAATTGCCAAACCCATAACTCCGAACTGAGAATCATAAAACACTTCATCCGTGACATCAAGAAATGGACTCGACTCATCAAAATCCAAACTTTTCCCAGACCCATGTTCCGGAACATTCGCTAGCCACACTTTACCTTGTTGGTTAGCCAAAAACACACGATTTGATCCATCGGGATGTGCTGCCATATTCAAATAGGTACCATTTCCAAGTTTTTCTATACACAAGCCTTTAGGCCTTGGAACATTCTCAGTTGTATTGAAATTTACAGATTTGCCAGTGAAGCAGAGAGTGTTGTCGTTTGATGATCCACCAAAAGCATTGCAGAAATCGAACTGTGATTGCCAGAGGTCGGTGAGTTTGGAAGGGGAAGAAGATGGTAATGGAGCGAAAGGAGAGTTTTTGATTGGTGTGTTTTTGCATGTGTCCCAGACTTGTGTGCAGAAGTCGCTAGCAGTGTTTTTTGATGAAGTGGTGGAGAGGGTGGAGTTGCAGAGTACTGGGATGGTTCGAATTTTTGATTCCATCGTGAATAGATTTGCTGAAAATGGATCGCATTTCTGCATTTAGATTAAAAAACACAGTGATTATTAAGATGCAACTTTTATATGCATTAAAAAAATGACTAAGAAAGGACTAAAATATATCCAACTCCCATGATTAACCAATGAGTACTGACAGTGATCACATGATTATTCAAAAACTTTAATTAGTATCATTAATAAATATCATATCATCATCACTGTTATTAGTTGATGATTAAGTCAATTCAATGATTTATATTAATTTGCAAATAGATATTTCAGTTTGAGGATACTGAACTAACTCATATATACATATTTTATGTTAGTTATGTTCAGTAACACTATAAAATGTAAAATCTCATTTGCATCTCAATCTAGTCTATTGTGTTGATTTAGTTGATTTAGAATAGAACAGAAATGTGTGGGGTTTTTAAAAGATGAAAAAACCCTCACTAATTAGTGAATAGAACAGATGAACAGATGAACAGATGAAAAAACCCTCACTAATTAGAATAGAACAGAAATGTCATCTGTTTTATGTTTTATGTCCATCCCAGAATCTCATTTGCAAATAGACATTTCTGTTCGGACAGTCTTTAAACTAATCGTATAATGGATGTAATAGAAAAATCATCCAACAATTCAAACGAACATGATTTATTACATTTTTAATTGTAATTCATGCTCAAAATAAAGAATGGACAAATACAGACAAATGTTTTTCAATCTTAAACTCAAACGGAGATCAGACCTCACACAAAATTTACACAACGATCAAACTGTCTTTAAAGATAGTATAAGAAAGTTTGTGAGCATTTGAATAATAATATTCAAATGCTACCTCTATCGGGATACTCTCACAAAAGAGTTGAGCTTTTATAAGTGACTTCTTTAGAAGATTCAGTTTATTTCATCGAAAAAAATGAAATATTCAAATGTTTTCTAATTCTGTTGATATTTTTGAAAAATCAAGCCTTTTCTGATTTATTCTTTGTAATTTATTTTCCTGATTATCTAAAGTTGATTGTTTTCTATGTTTTGAATTTTTCTCGAAAAATAAAAATTTCTTCGTAGGTTTGATTTTTATTTATTCTAATTTTCTTTGACTACCCTACAATTTCCTAGCTAAACTGTTAATGTTTTTTTTTTAATTCTAAATTCTTTGAAAACCCTACAATTTCTTTTGCTAAACTACGAATTTCCTCTAGATGATCGAATTTCCACACAAAACTCCAAAATCTTCTGCAAAACTTCACATTATTTTGCATGCCTCAAGTATTCTTTAGAATTTTTAGTTTCTATTTTAAAATCTGACTGTTTTTCTTTACAATATTGGAATGTTTGTCTTTCTAAAAAAATCATAGAGAAACATTGTTCAAAAATAATTTTATTTTGTTTCTTTTTCACTTTTTACAATTATATTTTAGATTTTTTTTTTAAAAGTAACACTTTGTTTTATTTATTTATTTGATTATTTTGTTCATTAAAAATTTGAACAACTTTATCAAACTAACTAAAGACGTGAACTAAATGGCATTTTAACTACTTTATTATAAAATAATATCTTTTATAAATGCTTCCCACCATGCATGTTTATTATGATGATAAAAAAAAGTTGTTAAGTTGACAACGGTTGTGGATAAGCATGTCATTTTCTCAACATTTAATATCTGATTTACATAAAAACGCAAACCCCATAAGAAAATGCACATAATAACATAATTATCCTATTTTTATCAGCATGTAAAATTTATAAAGCAGATCCATGCAAATTTCAATGGACCCCTGCCTAAGTACTGCATCGGTAATAACATACTATTTTTTTTGAGTAGATTTTTCGGCAGGCTTGTATCGTCTTTCTTTCAAAAATTTGATGGTATGTTATCAAATTTGCTTAAAGACTGTAAAATATTATTATTTTTTGGGATAGCCCTCCCGCATCATGACATCCCTTAACAATTTTGTTTATTGTTAGAGTACCGCTAAAATTGTTCCTCTTATCCAAAAAAGTAGTCGCTTTAAAAATCACCTAAAAGAAATCTGTTTATGCTATATTTAGTGGCTTTACATAGTTTCCACCTTCACAACAGCAACAGAATATATATTGGTAAAAGTAATTTAACTGACTGGATTAGAATACCCGAAGCAACAATTTGTACGAATTTGGCATTTTTCACTCTAACTGAGATAGAATGTTAATTTTTAATCCTAATATACTGTTTTTGGGAGGTTCCAGAAGTCTACCAAAAATGAACAAGCTAGCTAGCATGCTAATATTTTACTTAATCTACATGATCAGGAAGCATCTTTTACATATTGTGCTTCAGAATAATAATAAAAAATGAATAAAATTTGTTGATAATATGCTCAAACCAATCAAACAATTACAAAACATTGCGTCAAAGTGCTTAAATATTGAGCAAGATAGGCAAATAAAACAAATAAGGACTTACAGCACAAAGAACTGATTGAACAAGAGATGCACATCCAGAATCTGAAATATCCATAGATTCAAACTTTTTTTCCAAGTCGGCATCATTTTTTGCACTACAGCAACTACTTCCATTATAAGCACAAAACCCCAATGGAGCTTTTAATGTAATAGGAGCAGCTACACAAACAATCCAACAAAATTTCTCCAAATAAATGTCATAATTGTTACAAAAAATTATTAAAAAAATAAATAAACATTAAATCTATGACTTACTTGAATCAGTGCATAGCTGAAGCCCAAAAGAACCAGAAACGTAGAGGACAAAAAAAGCGGTGGCTAAAGGAAAATTCATGTGTTTTTTCCTGGTTCATTCAAACATTTATTGGGTTTTATATGATGAAAAAGAAGACTAATTTTGCTAAAAGTTTGACTTAGCGATAGACAAATAAATAGAAAATTGAATTATAAAAAGTGGGGCTTTAAAGCGAATTGGTTGATAATTTGAAACAGGGGAAGAGATATGGGTAGGAAGTGACAGATATATGTTTGACATTTAAATCGACAGATTGTACAGATATCCCTCCCTTTTCCTATATGATAATATAGCTCCTTTCTGTATCTATCGTTTAACCTGTTGGCAGTAGTCACTGGTCAAACTTGTTTTGTATTTGGATGTATCTCGCCATGATTGTGATCATAGGATTGCTTAACTTCTTCAGTGAAGCAGAAGCGTTCTTGTCTGGATTTGACAAGATATTTTTTCCTACCCTGAAGTGACCTCGTGGAGGTACCCTTTTTGGATTTTATAAATTCAAAAAATGATATTTATAGCAAATTTTCGCTAATTTCGGTCAAATGTGCAATGATAATATTTCACACAATCCGATAGAGGGGTCGGACGTTTAAAAACACACAGGTGATGCTCAAAGTCAATCACCAAGAAGTTGAGCGTTCAATTTTTGGATACTACAAACAATAATAATTATAATAATAATAATAGTTATTCTACAACTTACATGAAGTCTAATTGTAGGTTCGGTGCAGACTTGCATACATACGCACAAACATACACACGTGCAAATCCGAAGGTCAAAGCACTTGGGTTTGGTTCTACGACGACCAAAGATCGAAAGGTAGAGCTTTGGTCTTGGTTTAAGAGCAAATCCGAAGGTCTAAGAAGCTGAAATAAGTATAAGTAATGAAAACAAAGTATATGTTGAAGGTGGCTAAATATATATTGAAAGCGGTAAAGAGACACAAAGATATATAGCGGCTTCAGAATTCTGATTTTTGAGCTAGATGTTGGATTGCTGACTCTTGGATTGATCCAACATGTTTTGAGTGAAGGAATCCGATCGGTCGGATGAAATGGGTGGACTACAAAAAAAATTCCATGTTTAAATCATAGTGGATATATGAAGTCTAATAGTTTACACTACATTCAATCTAGTAATTAAATAAAATCATACTTTATTTAAAATTATATTATATTTATCAATTAATCATATTAATTAATTCAATTAAATGTTTGCCTGGATGTATTATATATACAATCAGTGATATAACAACATAACATAACGAAATATAAACATGTGTATAACTATACACACACATAGATATTGGGATTTATATGTACTGTATATACAAACACATATACATTCATATGCATATGCATATCACAATTTCATACGAATATGAATTCCTAAGAGTGTGTGTTCCTGTGTGTGTAAATAAATCTATATAATAGAATTTAATTTCAAAATAAAATAGCTTTACTACCCCTACCTTTATATATTAGCATATAATTAACATATTTAATTATGGCATAATTAAATGGGAAGTTGTAACTGCGGGATTTGTTAAAATTAACTAAATAATTAATTAATGTGAGTTGTCCTTAGTAAACATAATAAAGAGAATAGTTTGAAGGAATAAGTAAATATGAACATAGAAGGGTACAAAAGGAAAAGCTAATATTCTACCATGCATTCCCCTCTCCCCCATTCATTTCTAATTCACTCTTAAAACCAAACAAAGAAAAAGAAAGACCAACAATCATTATGGAGAAAGAGAATTGAAGAAGAAAAGGAGGATAAAAGAAAGTTAAGGTAAATTCCATTATTTCAACAAGGATTAAGGCGAATAATATGCATTCATTTCATATTTTTTCGTGCTTTAATTCGGGTTTGATGTAGATCCAAATTTTTGTGTTCATTATCTTGCATTTGGATTGAATACTCATGGTCATGGATTTTTGGACGATTGGATATTAATTATATAACTTTTAGGAATTTTCTTAACGATTTTAATGTGAAAAACTAAGGCTATGGTTGGTTTACCCTTTTTAGTTTTGAATTTTCGTCCATACTAAAATGCACACGATGCATGTATATTATGAAAAACAATAAATTTAGAAAACGAAGTTAACATACAAAATAGAAGATAACTATTTTTTATTCTTCGTGTTTTAGAAATAACAAAAGCATGAGAAAAAATTCATCATTCCATTGTCCCTTCATCCCCACCATCGTCCCCTCCGTCTTTCTTCCATCCCTTACATCGTTCATCTACTCTTCTCATATTTTGTAATTAACACTAAAACCCAAAAGGCAAAATACAAAATAAACCAACGGGCCTTAAGTTTTTGACCTTCAAATGATTTTAATTTTTAATATGATGTTCAAATTAATATTTTGGAGATGCTTTTTAAATTTCACAATTTTTGGTATTAATATGGAATTATTATGAATTTTCTAAGTGAGAAAATGTTTAAAATACGAAAATTAATTATTAAAAATATGAAAGTAATTATTTTGGTCCGAAATTTTTACAGGATGTAGAAAAGGAAAAAAAATGAATTTTGGTGAGCTTCAAGGATTTTTTTTCTTCAATTTTCTAATTTATATGAATTATTTAGTAAAGGAAAGCACTAATTAATTATGGAGAAAATTAATTAATTAATTACCTGAGTTGATTATGGGGGTCAACAATTTTTGTAAGAGAACTGAAAGGAATGAAATTGACCAATAGAAATTCAACACCAAATAGTGTTAGGTGTAAAGTGTTTACTTAAGAGGGTAATACATTAGCTTTTAATTTAATTTTGCCAAGAGCAACACGTTTACGAAACACCAACATGAAACACCAAATGGGAAAATATATTATATACATCATGAAGGTTTCAACGAAACAAGCACATGAAGGAATTAAAACAAATGCTTGCGAAGGCTAACAAAATGCATGCGGAAACTAATAATGCATGCCTTCAAAATTTGGCATGATGACTTTGTTTTCTTCAATAGAAGCTATGGTTTTAAAAGGCCATATGACTATGTTTTATTAGTCACGGTGGCATTAGAAATATAACCCATGATAGCTTATACCCAAGTCAACATCCGATGACTCCAAACAGATTTCAATGCGATAACCTTAATTTTTAGTAGACGGTGACTATGAAATATTTTAAGGTTGGATAACCTATATTTTAACACGTGAAAGTAGATAAATTTTAAGGCACGGTACACTATGATTTTAAAAAGTGGGGGTAGCTATTTTATAATATTTGAAAGATTTTCACTCTTTTATGGGGCTAAGTTTTATTTAAACAACAAGATAATTTTGTTAAGCATCTTTATTGAGATTTCAAAAGAGATGAAATGTGTATTAGCTCAATTTTGAAAGAGTTTTTAAGGCGGAAGTTATTACTTTATTGCAAGCAATTTTGTGTATAAATTAGCTATCACGTGTGTTGAGTCAAGATTTTTATAGAGTTTTGATTTCTGACAAAGGAATAAGCCGTGATCGACAAAAAGAAGTTATTCATTTAAGAAACACAAAGAGCTCCATATATTAGAGGTTGATTATTTGGTATGTTAGTAATTTATGTTAAAATCTATCCTCAAATAATCATATAACTTCAATCTTTCAATATATATACATATGCACATTAACTGTGCAAATTGGACTAAACCGGTCGACCGGTTGAAAATAAGGTGGTCGACCGTTTTTGCCCAGAATGCACAGATAACATGCACACATGCACATAACGTATATATATTTGAATTCCTGTCTACCGGTCCATTTTTGACCTGTCGACCGTTTTTAAACAGAAAGCAACTTTTCTAAAAGACACTTCTCTTCTCCAAAGGTTGCATCTCCTATCTTTCATCAATGATCATAACTCTTAATGGCAACTGTTCACAAAGAGTTACAACTATTTTTCTCTATATATACTCATCTAAATCATTGATTCAAACACAAGTTTTTACACGATCATATATGCTCTCTAATCTAATCTCTAACACTCCTGCATTCTAAAAATTAATTTAGCTTATTGAATCATTGAAATTATTTCATATCTTTTGATTCAATAAGTAAATACCTTCTTTAATCTTTACAAAACATCATTCATATTCTTTGAGGATAAGATTATAGGAAGGGTGTACTACTAGTGACAAATCCGTGTTTTCAAGAACACAAGTTGTCAACAACAATTGTATTTGTTTTTGTTGAAGTCCTCGTGTTGTAAGAGGCAAGTGTTGAAGTCCTCAGTGTATTAGAGGCGTGAAATCCCGTTCGGCTGTTCGGGTATTGTAAACCTGTTCCTCCGGGTGAAGCGAGGTAGTTAATAGTGAAAATCCAGATAGAAGTCTGGGACTGGACGTAGGACGGTGCTCCGAACCAGTATAAAAATCTCTGGTGTGATTTTTCTATTTTTATTTTTACTTTGCTACTATCATCTATTTTCCGCATTTATATTATTGTCCATATTACACGATCCGTGTGTACTATATTAGTACGTGCATTAGTATACTCACCCCCACTTTCATTTGGTATCAGAGCGAGGTTATCATATAACCGTAACACAGTTATTTGATATATTCTTGTAATATGGCAAATAACGCAAGTACTAGCACTCAAAACACCACTTACACGGAAGGTCAATCGACACAAAGACCTCCATTTTTCAATGGTCTTAACTATAGTTATTGGGCAACACGTATGTCATTTTTTATGCAATCAAGTAGCTATGATGCTTGGAATGCTACTCAAAGAGAAATAGTGAATCCAACAACTGATTATTCAGAATGGACTGCTGCTGAGAAAATGGCAGCAGCCGTAAATGCAAGAGCAATAAATATGTTGTTCTGTGCATTAGACCAAAATGAATATAACCGTGTTAGCATCTGCACTACTGCATATCAAATTTGGCAAACGCTAAAAATCACTCATGAAGGTACTAACAAGGTTAAACAAGCCAAAATAGCAATGCTGAAAAGTCAATTTCAAAATTTCAAAATGAAACCAAATGAGACAATCAATGAAATGTATTCACGGTTTCAAACTATTCACCATGCACTTATTGGGTTAGGACAAAAGTATTCTGATTTTGATGTTGTTTCAACAGTCCTACATTCTCTGACTAATGAATGGGAAGGAAAAGTATTAGCAATTGAAGAAGCTAATGACCTTTCCGTCATGAAGCCAGATGAATTGATAGGAAATTTAATGTCCTATGAAGCAAATTTGCAGGCTAGAAAAGAACAGAAAGAAGAAAAGAAAAATGTAGCATTTCATGTTGAGAAAGATGAAAATGAATCAGATTCTGAAGATGAAGATTTGGCGTTCATTGCTAAAGGTTTCAAAAAATTCCTAAAATATCGAAAAGCCAGTCGCTACAATAAAAGGAAACCTGGATCAAATAAACCATCTTCATCTGCTATAGAATGTTTCAACTGCCATAAAAAGGGACACATGCAGAAGGATTGTCCAGAACAAAAGAAAAAGTCAGAAAATGACAAATTCAAATATAAGAAGGACAAATCAAAGAAACGAGCCTTCTCAGTAACATGGGATGATTCAGAGTCATCTTCATCAGAAAGTGAAAGTGATTCGGAGAATGAACAAGCTAATGTTTGTTTTATGGCAACAGAAGATGAGGTACAAATTCCTACATTTGATGAATTACTTGATATTAATGCTGAATTGATAGTCAAATATAAAGACATAAAACGTCAATTAAAAGTAGTCAAAGCAGATTTAAGTAGAGCAGAGTTTGAACGAGATATGTTAAAAGATGAGAAGAAAATATTAGAAGAAGAACTTGAAAATATTCAAGAATCATCATCTAATGTTGACTCTCAAATATCTCTTTTGAGTCAAGAAATAGAAGCTCAAAAAGAGAAAAATAATGCTCTCACTACTGAAAATCATGAACTTAAAGCAAAAGTCAAAATTCTAGACCTAGAAAAAGCTAGTTTACAAACAAAGTTTGATGACATTACTCAAAATGTTTCTAACTTTAACAAAGGTCGAGAAAATTTGACTAAAATCATTGAAAGTTCACAATCTATTTCAGATAAACAAGGTTTGGGATATAACAAACATGAAACTAAGAAACATCTTAGAAATAAAAGGAAGAAGAAAGTACAAAAAACTGAAGCTAAGAAAAATCTTAGTTTATTATATTTCAAACCAAAACCAGTTGTGAAATTTCAAAAGAAAGATGTCAAGACTATCAAAATATGGGTTCCTAAAACAAATAACAATTTGATTAGGAACAAATACATTCAGCAATTCATGAATACTGTGCATCTTAATAATAATTATATATATAAAGGGGATACCGAACCCATATGGGTTTGGACTCCTAAGACCTAACTCTTAGGACCCTATAAAAAGTGGGTACCATGGACTTAATTCTATTCTTTGCAGGTCCTACTTAAGAAAAGAGGAAAATGGATATTCTGGCTGATATACTCCTATATTATTCCATTATCTATTATTCCTTTTTGTCGATGACAAAGGGGGAGAAAGTGCTAACAATTATTTGCAGGAATATATATATATAAGACAAAATCTCAGGGGGAGATCACATATTCAGGGGGAGATTCAGAACTTCAGATATATGTTGTCATCAATCAAAAAGGGGGAGAATGTTGAGTCAAGATTTTTATAGAGTTTTGATTTCTGACAAAGGAATAAGCCGTGATCGACAAAAAGAAGTTATTCATTTAAGAAACACAAAGAGCTCCATATATTAGAGGTTGATTATTTGGTATGTTAGTAATTTATGTTAAAATCTATCCTCAAATAATCATATAACTTCAATCTTTCAATATATATACATATGCACATTAACTGTGCAAATTGGACTAAACCGGTCGACCGGTTGAAAATAAGGTGGTCGACCGTTTTTGCCCAGAATGCACAGATAACATGCACACATGCACATAACGTATATATATTTGAATTCCTGTCTACCGGTCCATTTTTGACCTGTCGACCGTTTTTAAACAGAAAGCAACTTTTCTAAAAGACACTTCTCTTCTCCAAAGGTTGCATCTCCTATCTTTCATCAATGATCATAACTCTTAATGGCAACTGTTCACAAAGAGTTACAACTATTTTTCTCTATATATACTCATCTAAATCATTGATTCAAACACAAGTTTTTACACGATCATATATGCTCTCTAATCTAATCTCTAACACTCCTGCATTCTAAAAATTAATTTAGCTTATTGAATCATTGAAATTATTTCATATCTTTTGATTCAATAAGTAAATACCTTCTTTAATCTTTACAAAACATCATTCATATTCTTTGAGGATAAGATTATAGGAAGGGTGTACTACTAGTGACAAATCCGTGTTTTCAAGAACACAAGTTGTCAACAACAATTGTATTTGTTTTTGTTGAAGTCCTCGTGTTGTAAGAGGCAAGTGTTGAAGTCCTCAGTGTATTAGAGGCGTGAAATCCCGTTCGGCTGTTCGGGTATTGTAAACCTGTTCCTCCGGGTGAAGCGAGGTAGTTAATAGTGAAAATCCAGATAGAAGTCTGGGACTGGACGTAGGACGGTGCTCCGAACCAGTATAAAAATCTCTGGTGTGATTTTTCTATTTTTATTTTTACTTTGCTACTATCATCTATTTTCCGCATTTATATTATTGTCCATATTACACGATCCGTGTGTACTATATTAGTACGTGCATTAGTATACTCACCCCCACTTTCAACGTGAAGTGAACTTATATTTTATGTTGGTTGACGGTGTATTGTATGTTCATCTTTATACCTTAATCAATTATTATTGCATATATTAAATTGTTGACATGCTCACTTATATGTTACATGATATCGCCCAACATTATGACCTTAGAGATTTGGGGAACAACCGACCAATTAGGATTGTTTTAGTAGTGGGTAGGGTCAGACTTAAAATGCCGAATGAATAGAATTACATCAATGAGATTGTGAAAATCAAAATCGTAAGGATGCTTAAACTGATCAAAAAATATAACTCATTGGTATTATAAAAACAAATTTACGATTTAAAGGTGAAGATTGGTGTAAGATCTCACCGTATGCTCCAACCATTAGCCCTGGATGGTTAGGTCAATGGATTTCATGGCGTAGGTCTTATTCAATGGACATGTGAAATTTGGATTAGGCAAAGCAGGGAAATCGTAGCTTGTAGCTCACCTATGTTTTCTCCTACCATTTTTACGAGACCGTTGATATTTCTTGTAACTGTATTAGAAGACCATTGAATTATCTTGTAATCTTGGCCTAAGTCAGTCGATAGGTTTTTAGTTGGCCTAAGAAATCTAATATAGGTTCGTAGTGACCCTAGGAAACCTATGCCTTATAATGTTTTGGGATTGGATAATTATAAGAATGTGTAACCCTTTGACCTTAATGAATGCCGGACTATTCACTCTAACCATTATTGCATGATTATATTATGATTATGTTCTGCTCATATTGGGTGCAGATATGATATGATTTTAATGATACTAGCAAAGGGAAACCCATTTCACTCAGTGGCGCAGTCTCACTATGTATCTATTTTGGTTCGAGATGGAATAATAGCACATCAAATCTTTTGTCTGACCCAAAGTTTTAGATTTCTCCATAAACTCTCGGGTGCTCTATATGCAATTGGGTAGGCTGAGAGTAGTGTATTTCAGGTTTAAACGAATAATCTTTCGACGATGTGCAAGAGGCAAACTACTATGTAGAAAATTATATTTTTACTATATGGTATTTTAACTTCTTTTAATTTGCTTGAATTTATGTAACGATGGGTATTGTAACCGTCTTAGTAGTTAAGACTCTAATCATCCAAGAGGGCATCATCATATGCCACTCTTGGAACTATATGTAATTATTATATTTTATCCAAATGATGTATTCGTAGGGTTATGGAAATGAATTGTAATGAATTTACAAACAAACAAATGGAAATGTTTTGTTAAATATTTTTAAATTCTAATGCTCCCGGTGTTAATGATTCAATAACAGATCTCATTTATCACTGAGAAATAATACCAAAGATGACTGCAGCATCAATAATATCTATTTTCGAGCCTAAGAATGGAGAATGTTACAAATTGGTATCAAAGCGTAAGTGTAACACCCTTAATTTTGAGTAATATTATTTGGAAGAATTAATTAAATAAATCAAATAGGATAATGTGTGGTGTGATAAGGGCATTGAGATTTGATAACCACTTAGGTTAAGTCTTAACTAATCAACTAATGATATTATTTTATACTTAACATAGAGAGGAATAAATAAAAAGGGGAAAATTAGGAAAAGAGCCTCCCTTAAGCTCTTACCCTCTCGGTCATTCATTCTCATTTTTACAAAACAATCTAAAGAAACATCAAGCAAGACCAGATATTACTAAGGAAGATTATAAGAGGAAACTAAAGCAAATCAAAGGAAAAGCTGGGGAAATCATTCTCCATCAAATCTCAACTCCATTATCCAATCTAAGGTGAATAATAGTATCCATCTAAAGTTTTCATGTTATTTCGGATTTATGATCTGAATTGATTGAGTTAATATGCCATGTTTAGACTAGGTATGTCATTATTGAAATTAATGAAGATTTATGGGAATTTTTGTAGAATATATTTAACAGGTATTAAGGGTAAAATCTAAGTTTTTAATCTCCCAATAATTCAAAATTTTGATATGTTGTGTAAAATGATATTTTGAAGATGGGTTTTTAATTTCATAATTTTCCAAATTAATGAGAATATTTTATGAATTTCCAAAGGAAGAAAGGGCATTTATTTTAGGTTTTAATTATTTAAAATAATTAAATAAGGATTTTGGACTTGAAATTTTTATATGTTAAAGAATATGTTAATTCTAATTTTTGGTAAATTGTGGGGATTTTTCCCATGCGATTATAATTTATTATGAATTTAATAATCTAGAAAAGCTTATAATTAGTATCAAATAATTAATATTGATTAAGGGATGCGAAATGAATTTTTGGAAACGTAAATAGGTTGTAGTAGTTTTTCTGAAAAGAAATTTGATAAAAAAATTTAACCAATAGAAAATTGACAAGGGTTAAGGGTTGGTGAAAAGTAATTGCTTTTAATAGAAATAAAATAGTTTTTATAATAATTACGATATTGCCGATGATTATGCCGAATCCCAGCGGCATTAACGTGAATGGATGCATATGATATCAAAAAAGTTGATATGAATGAATTTGATTGGGTTGAAGTTTATATTATAAGCCTTCGGCATTGAATCAATGCCTACATAGGTAACATCATAGTGCACTAGAACTATGCCGACCTTCCTTGTTTCTTTGTTTTGAAAATAGTATATGGCATTGATGCTGCAAGTTTTCACCATAGTTTTAAACGATGCCGCATACTTACTATTTGACGCCACAGCTTAAGGCAGTAATGCCGTAAGTATTATTTCCGATATTAAATACTTTAGGCAAGTGATGCCGTTGGTATTACTTTCAGCATAAAAGTATTATGGCAATGACGCCGCTTGTGCATATATACTTCCTACATCGATATAAAATGGAATGATGCCACCTATTATCAGTTACGGCACTCTTGCTATAGCGACATAGTAGACCGGTTTTATGAAATCAATATCAACTATTTTGAGGCATTGACATCGGAAGTCATCAATGTCGATCTTACTGTTTTAAAGCACCCGATATCAACAGTTTTGAAACATTGATGTCGTATATCATCAATGCCGGCCATATTGATGCCGTAAGTTTTCAATGAGAACATATTCTAACTTACGGCGTTATGCACTATAATGAAGAGGTGCGACATCCTCGTATTAATACCAAAAGTATACCTGGCAATATTAAAATGGATTATAAATTGGCATGAGAAATTGGTAATGTAATGTGCTATATTTTTCTTATTTTAAATATGAAATAAGGGGATTAATCATATACGGTAATAAACATTTTAAAGGAATAAATTATTGTTTATCCCAAGTTTTAATATAAAATTACCAAGGGGGTTACTACTTAAGATTAATTAATTAAAAGATGCCAATGACCACCAATTGAACATATTTGAATGATGGATGTTATATGTTCTGGGTATTATTTGATCAGTTATTTTCGCATGATTATTATTGTTATACTCACATCATCATGACGCATAACTGCATTTTGGGGATGATTAATGGCATAATAACCAGTTAGGTTAAACTAATAGTGAGTATTTTCGAATTTAACTCCTAAGTGAGTAGAATTCCATCCAGGAGATTAGGTAGATCAAAGGTGTAGGACGTCCTGACTGATAAAAAGATTATAATTTAAGATATGATATTGGAAGGGTCTAATAGGTCTATAGTCATCCTATAAAAACTATGGTTCGAGTAATGTTATTGGAGAATCCAAATAGATTCTTAGTGATCCCATGAAAATCATAACTGGAGGTATGTTATTGGAGGGTCCCAATAGGTTCATAGTGATTCCATGAAAACTATGATATGAGAAATGTTATTGGAAAATTTCAATTAGTTCATAAAGACCCTATGAAAACTATTATTGGAAAGTATTATTGGTGAAAGCCAATAGGTTCTTAATGATCCCATGAAATTTATGATTCAAGGTAGGTAAATCCTAAGAATTTTGATTGGTTATTTGTCAGCCTATGAAAACTAAGAGGTTCATAGTGACCATAGGAAAATATGAGTTAAGACTGATAGCCAGTTTTGTAGGAATGGGTGAACTTAGGGTAGATATAACCCTAAATTAACATATAAGTAAAACTTACCCACATTGCATACCTGCATAAGATTATGTTATGTTGTTCTAACCATTGTGGCTGTAGGTGCATGACTATGATTGACATATTTGGGATAAGATACAGGTAAGGGAAAAACCCATTCCACTTAGCGGCTTGGTCTCAGCATATATCTATTTGGTTCGAGATGGAATGTTATTATTCAGATTGGACTTTTTGTCCGACCTGAATTTTTTTTTTACCCATGAACTCTCTGGTACTCAAGTTAGTAGGTCAGGAGTAGGGATTTTCAGGTTAGACGAATAAGCTTCCGGAGACATGAAGGAGGCAAGCTAGCAATTACTAGGAGCTTTTATTTTTAGTCGTGTTGTTTTATCTGCTTGAATGAATGTAATGAAAAATTGTGTAATTGTCAAGTATTAGACTTTGATCAACAAGGGGGCATCTTAATATGTCGCTCTTGGAGTATTTTGTAAAATTATATTTTCTCTGAACGTGAAATTGCAAGTGGGATTATGTAATGAATATGAAGTCTTATTTTGGAAATTATATGTGAAAATATATTAATGTAATGTGTTTTGGAAAATTTCATATTCACATACTTCTGATGTTACATACGATTAACACAGCCATATTTTATCATAAAAGATAATACTATGGATGACTGCAGCATCTGTAGTGCTTAGTTTCGGACCTCGAATAGGGATGTTATAATTGGTATCAGAGCATAGATTAATGTAAAATTTAAAAGAATAAAAGCTTTTTGAAAACATAATCCAAATGAATCAGAGAACAAGATTGAGATATGGGATAACACGTTAGTGACATACTTGTAATTGCTATATATAAGCATGTACTCTTCCCCCTCTCTTAGACCGTTCTTATGTATCTTATTAAGGCTCATATGTAGATTACGATAAAGTAAGATATGGAAGTGGGAAACAGAAGAGTGAATCTAGGTGGAAGAAGCACTATAACCAATGGAAATGTTAGGCCCAATACCAGAAGGAGCCAAAGTCGACAGGCAAATGCTAACCAATATGCAAATGCCAAAGTGGGTTCAAATGCCAAAGTAGGTGTTGGAACCCCACCAGTAAATATAGGGGGTATGTATCAATTCTTTGGCAATATGATGTAAGATGGAGCAGCTGCTGGTTTGGCTGGAGGTAATGCTGTTAATGCGGTAGAAGCTAATCCCATGGTGCCAGTTGGAAATAACTATGCCAAACTGAACAGTGATTGTACTAGTCTTGGAGGAAAGCCTTTTCTTTGAACTGAGAGTTCTATTGAAGTGGAGAACTGGCTATTACACTATGAGATGATTTTTGTTGCTCTAAGGTTGAACGTTGAGAATAAAAGGAGATTGGCTTCTAGGCAGTTGCAAGGTGCAACACTGTTTTGGTGCAATGTGATAACCATAATGTACCATAAGAGGAATTGACTTGGGTTGAATTTCGCAGGAGATTTGTGGAGAGGTTCTTATTTGCAGTATCCAAGTCATCCTTGCTTAGGAAGTTTATGGAATTGGAGTAAGGGGAAATGTCGATGTTGGAACATACTACTAAGTTTGATGACCAGTCTAGGTATGGATATGCTACCATCGACATTGTGATTAATAGGAATGAGAAGTTTATCCGAGGGTTGAAGCTAGAGATTGCTAAAGCAACAATGCCACATCTTCGAGATCCAAGTAGTGAAGTGGTGGGGATGGTGATACAGAATGAGGAAATGCTTTCAACTTTTGGGAAGGAGAAGTCAGTGGAGACTCAAGGTCTTTGTGGTAAGAATAAGTTCTTCAAGAAAAAGGGAGCTCAGAAGGGTGGAGCTCTCAAGAAAGAGAAGGCTGATATTGTCTGCTTCAAGTGTGACAAGAAATGACATTTTTCTCATGAGTGCCGAACTGGTAAGGGAAAGAAGGTTGCAGAAAAGAAAGGCGTGAAGTGTTTCAACTGCGACTGGGTAAGGCATTACAAGAATTGGTGTCCAGAACTGGTTAGAGCTAACAAAGGAAAGGTATTTTCTTTGGAACTGTCCACATCGAGACCGACTGCTGCATAGAAAGGAAAGTCTATGATGGAAGGTACGCTTTTGATTCATAGCATACCAGTTAGAATATTATGTGATATGGGAGCAGCACATTCTTTTATTTCACTATGTTTGGTAGGTAAGTTAAACCTAGAACCATCATGCCTTATTACTTTCTTAAGGTTGCAAATCCAATAGGAGGTTGTGCAACACTTGGAATGAGATATGACCAGTTAGAACTTGAGTTATTAGGCCATATATTTGCCTGCGGTCTGTATGTATTTGATTTTGTGGGTTTTGGGATTATTTTGGATATGAACTGGTTAAATAGATACGAGGCTAGGATATTTTTCATGGATAGAAAGATATCATTAAGGCACCCTAATAGCCGCGATCGATTTATATACTTAGTAGATAATGCGAGTTTTGATGTTTGTGCTTTGGTGGGTGCAAAGGAAGTAGAAGATGAAGTAAATCAAGTTTTATTTTTAAAAGAGTATGCAGATGTCTTTGAGCTTGTTTGAGGACTACAACCGAAATGAGTCATTGAGTTTCTAATAGATCTTATATCTAGAGTTGAACCAATAAGTAGACCACCTAGTAGAATGGCATCTATTGAGATGAAAAGGTTAAAGGTATGGCTCGTGGACTTGGAAGGAAAGAGTTTATTAAACCAAGTAGTTCGTCTTGTGGAGCAGCCATGGTGTTCGTGAAGAAACCGGACAGGTCATTGAGATTCTATATTGACTATTATAAGTTGAATGAGAAGACGATATAGTATATATATACCCCAAAATTTATTGACAATCTTAATAATAAGTGAGACAAGGTTACTATTGAAATTTAATAAAGGATAACGGAACTTGGATAACTTGATCAAAATTTCAAAACTATCTAAAAATCGCACTGGATTAGGATTTAATAAATCTTCAAAACATAAAAATCATAGCTCACTATATAATAGGTTCAAGAAGTCAGATACTATAGAAAAGAATTCTAACCCCAAAATAATTAAAATATGGATTCCGAAATCCAATAACAAACTAATTAGAAAAAAATACATAAATAACTATCTGAAAAATGTTTTTCATAATAAAAATTATTTTTTAAAAGGTCCCAGCCCTCTTGGGTATGGCAACCGTCTCTTTCTAACCTTAGAATCCTAACAAAAGAAGTGGGCACCAATTAAATTGTTTCTATCTTGCAGGTACCCAAAAGAAAATCAAATAACAAGGAAAAATGGATACTCGATAGCGGATGCTCCAAACATATGACTGGAAATGTACAAATGATATCAAACATAGCATACAATGATTGTGGTACAGTAACTTTCAGAGATAATTCAAAAGGATTTATCATTGGAATTAGAGATGCCATTAATGTTGGTATGTCCACTTCACCTGTTATTAGAAATGTTATTTTAGTTAAAAATCTAAAACATAATCTTTTAAACATTAGTCAACTATGTGACAAAGGATTTAAAATTGATTTTGAAAAGAATAAATACAACATATTTGATCAAAATAAAAATCTGATTTTCGAAGGATTAAGGAAAATAAACATCTATCTTAAATATGAAATTTAATCACTCAAGTGATTTATGTCTACCGTAGATTTTGATGACCCGTGGATATGGCACAAATGATTATGTCACATAAACTTTAAGTCTTTAAACAACTAGCTAAACATAATTTGGTTAGAGGTTTCCTTAAAATAAATTATAAAGTTTAAAATTTATGCGATGCATGTTAATATGGAAAATTGAAAAGGGGTTCTTTTAAATATAAAAAGGAAATTTCTACCAAACAACCCTTAGAACTATTACATCTTGATTTATTTGGACCTACTCAAATACGGACCTACTCAAATATGATCAATAAATCATAACAAATATATGTTTGATATTGTAGATGATTTTTCACGATATACATAGACACTATTCCTGAAACATAAAAGTATTACTTTTGAAATGTTTAAATTTTTGCTAAAAGAATTAAAAATTTAATGCACATTAAAATAAAAAGTATAAGAAGCGATCAGGAAGGCGAATTTGAAAACGAATTTAAAAGAAAATTAACAAAAAGGGAATTACCCATAATTTCTCATTTCAAAGAACACCGCAACAAAATGGTGTTTTGGAAAGAAAAAATCGTACACTCTAAGAATGTGCATGAACTATGCTTAACAGTAGTAATCTACAAAAAAAATCTGGGCAGAAGCTGTAGCTACTGCGTGTTATGTATTGAATCGTGTTACATTACGCCCTTTAACTGAAAATACTTGTGATTAAATGTTTTTTTCGTTAAAAACCCAAAGTTTCATATTTTCGAATATTTGGATCAAAATGTTTTATACTAAACACTAAAGATAATCTTGGAAAATTTGATTCAAAAGCCGACGAAGGAATCTTCATTGGATACTTAGATCGTAGCAAATTTTTTAGAATATTTAACAAACATACTAGTACAATAGAAGAAAGTCTACATGTTTCCTTTGACGAAAACTTTTACATTAATAAAAACAGTGATGATGATGAAATTTTGATAAAACCTTCTGAGAATAACATAATTATTCAGAACAATAATATGACTATCATTGACAATGATAATACATTAAGATCACCACCTCGTATTTTAAATAACCATCCAATTAACAATATAATTGGTGATTTATATATAAAAGTTTCTACTAGACATCAATTAAATCAAATGAGTCACGTTGCATTTATTTGAAATTTTGAACCTAAGAATTATAAAGAAGCTTCAAACGACGAATCATAGATTATCTCGATGTAAGAAAAACTCAATCAATTCGAAAGAAATGAAGTATGAAACTTGTACCAAGACCTATGGATCAATCTGTAATCGGAACAAAATGGATGTATAAAATAAAACTGACGAAAATGGAAACATTGATCATAATAAGGCAAGGTTAGTAGCGCAAGGGCATAATCAAGAGGAAGGCATTGACTACGAAGAAACCTTTGCTCCAGTCGCACATTTAGAAGTCATCCGAACATTACTTACTTTCACATGTCATCATAACTTTAAAAAATTTCAAATGGATGTAAAAAGTGGCTCTTTAAATGGTTTTATAAAAGAACAAGTTTATGTTGAGCAACCTCCTTTGTTCATACATGAAAAATACCCTCAACAGGTGTATAAACTAAAAAAGGCTTTATATGGCTTAAAACAAGCACCTCATGCCTGGTATGATAGACTAAAAACTCATTTAATACATTTTGGTTTTCATGTTGGTAAAATAGATACAACCATATTTATAAAAGGAAATTTTAACGATATTTTAGTTGTTCAAATATATGTAGATGACATAATATTTGGATCAACTAATGAAAATCTATGTAACGAATTTGCAAATATTATGAATATGAAATGTCATATAAGGAGAATCAATTTTTTTTCTTAGGGTTACAAAATAAACAATTACAAAACGATATTTTTATAAATCAAGAAAAATATTGTCAAAATTTGTTAAAACGTTTTGGAATGGAGAAAACATCAAGTAAACCAACTCCCATGAGCACAACTACCCAATTATATAAAGATGAAAACGGAAAGGATTTTGATAAAAAAATATATCGAAGTATAATAGGATTACTATTATACTTAACGGCTAGTTGACCCGATATCATGATGAGTGTGTGTCTGTGTGCAAAATTTCAAGCACAGCCTAAAGATCCACAATATCGGGAAGTTTAACATATTTTGCATTACTTAACCGACACTATGAATTACGGTCTTTTTTATCCTAAAGATTGCTCCATCGAACTTGTATTCTATAGCGATGCGGATTTTGGCGGCTTCAAAACCGATAGGAAAAGTACAAGTGGTACATGTCACTTTATTGGTCAGTCTCTAATCTCGTGGTTTAGTAAATAATAGAGTTGTGTATCACTTTCAACTTGTGAAGCAGAATATATTGCTACCGCTTTAGATTGCGCACAAGTAATATATGTGCAACAAACCCTTAAAGACTTCGGAAAAATTATTAACAAATCTTCAATTTTTTATGACGACACTAGTGCAATAAACCTATCTAAAAACCTAATAAATCATTCTCGAACAAAACACATAGATATTTGTCATCACTTTTTAAGAGATAATGTCGAAAAAGAAACAATAACTCTAGAATTTGTAAGCACGGAAAATCAAATAGCTAATATTTTTGCAAAACTTCTAAGAAAACAAAATTTTATTAAGTTAAGGCATGAACTAGGTATTGTATCGTTACATGATCTATAATAAGATATATATTTTTAGTTATTTTTTTTCATTGGCTGAAATTTCAACTATTTTCTAAACTGCTTTTTTTTACCAACCAATGTCTTATGGCCGACATTGTTTACCAACCCCTCCCCCCCCACATATATATATATATATATATATATATATATTAGAACTTTATCAGAATTTTATCCAATTTTTTTTACACAACCAAACAAACAGCTTTCAAAACTGGTATATCAAAAATGTCTTCGGATCATGATTCTACATATTCTGCAATCGACTACGCCTCACCCTCTTCCAGAAGCACTTATACTTCTCCATCTAAAGTCATGCCTAAATCATCTCCATCCCTTAACATCATTCCGTCACCAACTTACCATGCTAGCTACTCTCCAAAAGGAAAGAACGCCAAACACGGAACTGGCCTTCAATCAGCCTCACTCTTCGACAAAGTTAATGAGACCCATCATTACCAACAGTAAATGATAGGAGTACAAAGAGAGATGTACTACGAACAACGCCGTCAAGGAGCTCACTTGAACTTCCTTGAAAAATGCATCCTCGCCATATGTGGCCATTCACCAATAAAGGACTGCGTACACGCATGGTCTCCACATTTAAGCGAAACTCCTCCTAGAGCTCAAAAGATCACTCCATGATAATTATGGGGTGAAGGGACATCACAAGTAGAACGTAGTCCTGTGCCTCCTTACTGGTCACCACTTCGGCCATTAAACGAGATACCAAGGATGAACCAAATTCTTGGGAGAAACAAAACAATTTTTCTTCTGACTCCCCAACTAACAACTGAACAATAATTTTATCGACGGTTAATATATACATATATATAATATAAAATATACTTATAATTATTTGTATTTTATTCATTTTTAATAAATATATATATGTACAAATTCACAGAGGCAAAAATAAATTTTTTCTCTAACCAGACATTTGAAAATAAATGTCAGATGTCTGATCGTATACACGAGAATCTATTAACCTTGAAGTCAGACGTCTATGACAAAAGGAAACAGGAAATAATTTTTTTCTTCTTTCAATAGTTTAAACTCTTTAGAAGAAAAAACACTGACCATTTCAGTACAGACGTCTGAACATAACGTCAGATGTCCATTTGATCACTCTATCACATAAGATTCAACCTTGTTTCAGCACAAATGTTTATGTTCATCATCAGACGTCTGTCTGAACGCATTGGAAAATTCCATTTTCAAAGACAAATGTCTGTACTACTGTCCAGACGTCTGAAAAACTTCTTTTCCTACGAACAGTACCACGCTCAGACGTCTGTTCCCATAACATTAGACGTTTGAACGCAGATTCTACCTCACTGTTTCACTCTCTTATAAATTATCTTTTACAACTTCCTTCTTTTTCACCACTCATTTATAAAACCCTCAAGCAAACCCTAAAATCCCAATTCTATTTTCTTCCCCAAAATACGAAATCCATGGCCCCAAAACAAAAGAATCCAGTACCAAAACGTTGCAAATCTTCCTCAGGACAAAGCTCCCAACCACCGTCTCAATAATTTGTAACCGATCATCACATTGAGGAATGGATCATAGAGAAGCAAAATGGAAAACAATGGCTTCAAGAATTAGAGAAAAAGCCCTTCTATGCCAGACCTTTCTATCCTCTTTGCCGATTCATCCACTGTGATGCTGGAGAACTACTTCAAGATGCTAGGATCTACCACTTGGTCAACTATGACGACAATACAGCAAAAATTGACCAACTACCGGTATTTATTTTCTCAATTAATCTTTTCTCATTATATCTTTGGAATCCTTTGAATGAAGATAATTGGATTTGGACTAGTGTTTATGGTCAATTGATAAAATCTAATGTTGAACATGATTGGGCAAATAATTAACTGTTCTTACGAGGGAATTCGATTACAAAAAGTTCCTGATAAGCGCTATGCTCCCAGATATGCTATTACTCATCTAATCTGGCATAATGACTTTCGAAAATTAAAATCATCTAATTTTCGTCCACAAGCACTACTTCTTAACCGAATGTTAATAAACACTGTCAACCCTAGATTAGGAAGTCATCAACAAGTCTACGATGACAACCATAAAGCTTTATATGCTATTTTTGGTCAAATTAAAGTAAATTGGGCACAATATATTTTTGAACAAATAAAATGTTTTTGGACTCCAACCCATCATAGCATTATTTATGCTCCCTACATCATGAGAATTCTAAAATCATTAGGAATTCCTTCATATCTCTCCCAATATGAAGAAATGTCTATAAAGGATAGTGGCATTAGATTTATCTCCTTAATGCATCTCCCAAAGACACCACCGAACATTATTCCGCTTTCTCAATATCGAGCTCCTCAATAACATCAACAAGAACCTATAACTTAGCATTCCTAACCAACCAGAGCTTCAGTGTCTATAGGGTATTACTCTGATTTTAAAATACAGGAAGCTAGAATAACAACAGGTCCATAGGAGAACTATTGAGATGTTGCACTTCAAAATCAACGTCTTCTCTCCCTAAATCAACATGTGCTAGACAAAAGATGTCACGTTTGGAACGGTCTTTTTCTACTCATATGACCGAAGTAGAAAAAAAAGTTAGATAAGGTTGTTTCAACCTTGAGAAAAGTTCTCCAAAAGGTTTGTGGTCGTTCTTCCTCCTACTCGTCTTCTTCTTCATACCCTACACCACCACCACCAATTTTTCACTCAGGCCCATCTTCCAACGCAGGGCCTTCATAGGAACTTCCATAACACTCTCATCTTGGCAAAGCATCTAGTTTTATTGACACTGAAGAGAGTGATGGTTTATCGTTCCCTTCAGAAGATCCTCATGCTTCACAAGACCCCTAGGACTACAGTTATTAACTGGTCTCAATGGCAACAAGGTACATATGATGAAGACTCATCAAGCTTTTGGGGATATTATAACTATCAGTAATATTTTCAGTACATTCGGTCATATTTATTCATGTATCTCTGTTATTTTATTCTACTATTGAATGCCAGTATAACCGGTTAAACTTTTCTTTGATTGACCGTGGAATTGTATTTTTTTCAATTGTTCGTCTATATTCTTTTTTATTATGCCAAATGGGGAGAAATGTCATACTACATGTATATAGGAGGAGAAATCACATCCATGGGGAGTTATATATTTATAAAGTGATTGTATAGTTGTCATCATAAAAATGGGAGAGAATGTTAGAACTATTATTCTATGATTTCGATAACAACAACTATACACTCATACACATACAATATATATATATATATATGTATATATATTCAATCTACTTGTAGGAAAAAGCTTTCAGAATTAACGTGAAGACGAGTAACAAAGGAGAAGAATCATCAGTATTATAAAATAAAATATAATGTTGTGATTGTCATAGATATAACTTGTAAAATCTCCTTTAGTAGTTGTTTTTAAACACAAACATTGCATGGAAAAATTCTTTTAATTCCTCGTATAACAAAAGGCTAAAGAAAAGAAAATAGCATATGTCATATGTCTAACATTACATATTAAACGTCTGACTAAAGCTTCTGTTTTTAAACCAGACTTACATCAGACATCTTTTAAAACCTTCAGACGTCTGTGCTTAGCTTTTGATTAAAAAACAATATATATAAGCTCAGACGTCTGAACTTATTGATAGACATCTGTGCTGAGTAATGGCTACTTACAATGAAAGGTCATCTGTTTCAATCTAACGGCTGCTTTCACAACTCTTCACCTCATCTCTTCCTTCTCAATAATTGCAACCTTTAGATTGAAATAGAAAACTCTAATGGATGTTACTCTTCACAAAAACTCTTCACCATCTATATATATGTGAAGATTTTAAGAACTAAATCACTTGAATTTTATGAATCCTATATCTACATTCTTTGCATACTCTAATTTCTAAAAGCAAACCATTCAGTCTTTATTACTTCCTAAAATCAAAAGCTTCACGTACACATACGACTCAAAGGAGATAATAGGAAGATTTGTACTATGCAAACAAAATCAGTGTTTTCCAGAACACATACTTGTCTTTGAAAGAACTTTTCTATTAAGCCTATTCCTCCATGCAAAGCGAGGGTTCTTTACAAGTTAAAACCAAAGAGGAGCTTCGAGACTAAACGTAGGACGGGACCAAACCAATATAAAAACTCTGGTGTGATCGTTTCCTTACTATTATTTACTTTACTTTTTTCTATAAAATAGCATTTTACTACACTTGCATATTAGATATAAACATATGATCTATACATCCTTTCAATTTTGATATATTCTAAGGATGAGAGAGATCATGAGCTTCATCTTAAAATAGTGGTTGAGACATTGAGGCAACATCAACCAACATCGAAGTTTTTAAACTGCCATTTTTGGAAGAGAGAAGTGAAGTTCTTTTGGTACATAGTTTCAGAAGAAAGGTTGTTTGTGGATCCAAATAAGGTTGAAGCTATAAATATTTAAAAGAGACCCGAGACAGTGACCGAGATAAAGTGTTTTCTTGGATTAGCTGGCTATTGCCGGAGGTTCATTAAGGAATTCTTTTGGATAACAACACCTTTGACTAAACTAACCAGAAGGATATAAAGTTTATTTGATCTAGAAAATGTGAGGAATCAATCTAGAAGTTAAAACACTTATTGACCAATGCATCCATGTTAGTTATGCTAGATGGTAATCAGATTTGGCAGCGTATACAGATGCATGTGGAACAAGTTTAGGAGCTATGTTGATGCAAAGAGGTAAACATATTGCATATGCTTCTTAACAAATCAGACTATATAAAGTTAGGTATTCGACTCATAATTTGGAGTTGGTAGCGATAATATTTTCTTTAAAGGTGTGGAACTATCTTTTTGGAGAAAGATTCAAGTTGTATATGGATCATAAGTCCTTGCGGTATTTATTCTCTCAAAAGAAGTTGAATGTAAGACAACAGAGATGGCTGGAGTTTTTAGCAGCTTATGATTATGGTATTAAGTATATGCTAGGGAGAGGAAATATATTTGCTAATGCACGCGGAAGAAAGCACCAAAATGTGGTGTTAGCTATGTTGGTAGAGTGGAAAGATTTAGGGGTATTGACTACTTGTAGTGTGCAGGTAAGATCGACTGCTGGTTCTAGTCGGAGTACCAACATGTTATCATGTTTACAAATTCGACCAGTGATGATCGAAAGGATTGCTTCTAACCAGAAAGATGATCCATTGCTAGTCAAAAGGATTAGAAGACTTGAAGGTGGAACTAAGATTAATGATTCAAAGGATTTTAGTCTTGACCAGAATGGATGGTTAAGAAAGAAAGGAAGACAGTGTATTCAAGATGTTGGTGACCAAAGGATGGAAATTCTTAGGGAATGTCATCGATCAAAGCATACTATTCATTTTGGAGGAACTAAGATGTATCAAGATATGAAGAGGAGTTTCTTATGGGAAGGTATGAAAATGGATGTAGGCCTATTGGTAAAGAAATGTTTGAATTGCAAACAAGTGAAAGCCGAGCGTCAAAAGCCAAGTGTTTTACTTCGGCCTTTTGATATACCAGTTTGGAAATGAGATTCTATATTTATGTATCTTACTGATAGGCTGCCGAGGTTGAATAGGGGACATAAAAGTATTTGGGTTATAGTGGATATATTGACCAAGAGTGCATGTTTCATTCCTGTTAAGTTAAAAAGGACGACACATGTATTGGCTAAGTTATTTATGAAGAATATCATTAGACTACATGGATTCCTAGTAGTATAGTTAGCGACAAAATACTTTGTTCAATAGTGAATTCTAGAAGAGTCTACAAGAGGTGTTTGGTACCAAGCTTAAAATGAGTACCTCTTACCATCCACAGACGGATTGGCAAACAGAGAGAGTCAATAAGGTACTTGAAGATTTGTTGAGAGCTTGTGTAATAGATTTTGATGGGTCATGGGAAAACCATTTGCACTTAGTTGAGTTTTCCTATAATAATAGTTATCAGATTAGTATAGGAATGGTGCCTTATAAAGCTTTATATAGAAGACCATGCAAATCACCAGCTTGTTAGTTAAAGACCAGAGATAGATTGGTTCTTGGTCCAGATATGGTAAGAGAAGCCACATAAAAGATTGAGTTAATTCAAGTACGGATGAAAGAAGCTCACTCTAGGCAGAAAAGTTACGCTGATAATAGGCATTTCATTTTTTTTGATGAAGAGTGTGGTATGATTTGGAAAGATAGGAAAATTGGCACTAAGGTATGTAGGTGAATTTTCTATTATAGAGACGATCAGGAAACTCACTTATAGAACAAAGTTACCGGACAGTTTGGCAGAAGTCCATAATGCATTTCATGTTTCTTATCTTAGAAAGTATGTACATGATCCAAAGACTATTATTGCTCTGACTATACTAGAAAATTTAGTAGCGGAACTAGATATGAATTTTGTTAGGTAACCAATGCGAGTTGTGGCATAATATGAGAAGAGGTTAAGGAACAAGAAGTGAAGTTAGTAAAAGTAAAGTGAAGTGACAACGAGAAAGACTATACGTACATGGGAGACAGAAGACAGGATTAAAGAGACTTATCCTGCATTGTTCTGATGGTATGTTCTGTGTTATATATAGACTTTTATTAGTCAAATAAGCTAGTATTATTATTATGTGATGTTAAATATGTTTGCATGATTGATATGCTTGTTGTTATCCTTATCAAAATTTCAAGGATGAATTTTTTTAAGGATGGAAGTTTGTAACACCCATAATTTTGCGTAACAATATTCATGAGATTTAATCAAATAAATTAAATAGGACAATATGTGGTGTGATAAGAGGGCTGAGATTTGATAACTAATTGGGTTAGGCCATAACTAATAAATTAATAAGATTATTTTAAACTTAACATGAAAGGAATAAATGAAAGGGGCAAAATAGAAAAGAGCACCTTTAAGCTCTTACCTTCTTATTCATTCATTCTCAATTTTACAAAACAATCTAAAGAAATATCAAGGAAGGCCGGCCATTACTAAGGAAGATTGAGAGAGGGAAAACTAAAGAAAATCAGAGTAAAAGCTAGGGAAACCATTCTCCATCAGATCTCAACTACATTATCCAACCTAAGATGGATAATAGTATCCTTCTCAAATATTCATATAATTTTGGATTTATGATCTAATTCCGAATTGATTGAGTTAATATGCGATGTTTGGATTTGTTATTTCATTATTGGAATTAATGAAGAATTATGACAATTTCTACGGAATTGATTTAACAGATCTTAAGAGTAAAAACTAAGTTTTTGATCTCCCATTGATTAATTTTTTTATATGTTGTGTAAAATGATATTGAAATTGGGTTTTTAATTCATAATTTTTCAATTTAATGGAAATATTTTATGAATTTCCAATGTAAGAAAGGGCACTCATTTTTGGACTTTAATTATTAAAAATAATTGAATAGGTATTTTTGTCTTGAAATTTTTATCTGTTAAAAAATATGTTAATCCTGGTTTTTAATGAATTATGGGGGTTTTTCCAATGCAATTATAATTTTTTATGAATTTAATAAGCTAGAAAAGCTTATAATTAGTATCAAATAATTAATATTGATTAAGGGGTGTGAAATGAATTTTTGAGAAGGTAAATAGGATGCGGTAGTTTTTCTGAAAAGATATTTGATAATGATTGTTTTTTACCAGTAGAAAATTGGCAATGGTTAAGGGTTGGTGAAACCCGGTGAAACTAATGCGAATGGACGCATACTATATCAACTAAGTTGTTATTGAATGATTCTATGTCGGTTGAAGTCTTGTATTATAAGGTCTTCGGCACTGAATCAATGTCGACATAAGTAATATTGTACCGCACTAAAACTATGTTGGCCTCCCTATTTTCTTTGTTTTGAAATATATAGCATATGACATTAATGCCACAAGTTTCACTATGGCTTCAAACGATGCTGCATACTTCCTATATGATGCCATGGATTAAGGCAGTAATGCCACAAGTATTATTTCCAACATTAAATACCTTAGGCAGTGGTGCCACTAGTATTACTTCCGAGATAAAAGTGTTATGGCAATGATGCTACTTGTATATATATACTTCCGAAGTCGATGTAAAATGGCAATGATGCCACCTACTATCAATTTTAACATTCTTACTATGGCAACATAGTAGTCCACTTTTATGAAATCAATATCAACTGTTTTGAGGCATTGATGTTAGAAGTCATCAATGTTGATCTTACTGTTTTAAAGCACCCAATATCAATTATTTTGTAATGTTGTTGCCGTATGTCATCAATATCGGCCATATTGATGCTGCAAGTTTTCAATGAAGAACATATGCTAACTTATGGCGGTGTGCCCTATAATGAAGAGGTGAGACATCCTCATATTAATACCGAATGTATAGTTGACAAAATTAAAATGGATAATTGGTATGAGAAATTGGTAAAGTAATAGGCTGTATTTTCCTTATTTTAAATATGAATTAAATGGATTAATCATATATGATGATAAACGTTTTTAAGGAATAAATTATTGTTTAGCCCAAGATTTGATATGAAATTACCAAAGGGAGTTATTACTAAGACTAAGTAATTATAAGATACTAATGACCATCGATTGAACATATTTGAATGACGGATGCTATATGTTCTTATTACCAATTGATCATTTATTTTCGCATGATTATTATTGTCATACTCACATCATCATTACCCATAACTGCATTTTTTGAATAATTAAGGGCATAATACTAGTTAGGTTGTTCCCATAGTGAGTAGAATTGCATCCAGGAAATCGGGTAGATCAAAGGTGTAGGATGCCTGGACTGATCAAAAAATTATAATTTGAGATATGATATTGAAAGGGTCCATTAGGTTCATAGTCATCCCATAAAACTATGGCTCGAGTGATGTTATTGGAGAATCCCAATAGTTTCTTAGTGATTCCATGAAAACTATGATTGGAGGCATGTTATTGGAGAGTCCCAATTGGTCCATAGTGATCTCATGAAAACTATGGTATGAAAAATGTTATTGGAAATTTCTAGTAGGCTCATAGTGATACCATGAAAACTATGATTGGAAAGTGTTATTGGCGGAAGCCAATAAGTTCTTAGTGATCCCATGGAAACTATGATTCAGGACAGGTAGTCTCTAAGAATTTTGATAGGTTATTAATTAGCCCGTTAATACTAATAGGTTCATACCTACTCTAGGAAAATACAAGTTGAGATAGATAGTCAGTTTTATGAGAATATGTGAACTTAGTGTAGATGTAACCCTAAATTGGTATATGAGTCAGACTTACCTACATGCATATCTACATAAGATTATGTTATGTTGTTCTAACTATTGTGGTTGTAGGTGCATGAGTATGATTGACATATTTTGGATAAGATACACGTCAGCGGAAAATTCATACTGCTCAGTGGCGTGGCGTGGTTTCACTAGATATCTATTTGGTTTGAGATTAAATGTTATTATTCACACGAGACTTTTTGTTTGACTCAAAGTTTTTATTTTTCCCCTTAAACTCTTAGGTCCTCATTTGAGTAGGTCGATAGTAGGGATTTTCAGGTTAGACGAATAAGCTTCCGGAGATGTGAAGAGGCAAGCTAGATATTATTAGGAGCTTTTATTTTCCACTGTGTTGTTTTATCTGCTTGAATGGATGTAATTGAAAATTGTATAATTGCCAAATATTAGACCCTGATCAACCAAGGGGACATCTTCAAATATCGCTCTTGGAGTATTTTGTAATAATTATATTTTCTCTAAACGTGGGATTGCGAATGGGATTATGTAATGAATATGAAATCTTATTTTGAAAATCAAATGTTAAATTTATTTATGTAATGTGTTTTTTAAAATTTCATATTCATGCGCTTCTAATATTATATATGATTAACATATCCATATTTGTCACCAGAAATTAATACTGTGGATGACTGCAACATCTATAACACTTAGTTTTGGGCCTTAAATTGGGAATGTAGTTTTGGTGAATGGATTGTATATGGATCCATCTAAGATCGAAGCTACTGGTACTTAGAAATGACCTGAGACCATTATCGAGATTAGAAGTTTACTAGGGTTGGCAGGCTAATCTCAGAGATTTATTAAAGATTTCTTGCGTATAGCAACACGGAAGACTAAACTAACAAGGAAAGACAAAGTTTGTTTGGAGCGACAAATGTGAAGAAGCATTTCAAAAGCTAAGGCATTTATTGACCAGTGCACTTGTGTTAGTTGTGCCAGATGGAATTAAGACTTAGTGGTATATACCGATGCTTGTAGATCGGGGTAAGGAGTTGTGTTGATTCAAAGAGGCAAAGTTATTGCCTTTGCTTGTCGATAGCTTCGACCGTATATGATTTGGAGTTGGTGGGAGTGATCTTTGCACAGAAGGTATGAAGACACTATCTTTGAAATCGAGTATATGTCAGAGAAAGGAAATAATATGGTGGGTGCACTTAATGGAAACACAAAGTGTGGTGTTAGCGATGTTATCCGAGGAACGAAGTTCTCAAAGAATGTCATCAATCGATGTTTACTATTCATCCTAGAGATACAAAGATGTACCAGGATATGAGGAGGATTTTCTTTTGGGAAGTTATGGAGAGAGATGTAGACTTATGGGTGAAGTAATGTGTGAATTGCCAACAAGTAAAATCCAAGCATCAAAAGCCAAGTGGGCTACTTCAACCTTTGGAAGTGCCACTATGCAAATGAGATTCTATATCTGTGGATTTTATAGATGGGTTATGAAGGTCGAATGGGGGAGATGAAAGAATTTGGGTAATGGTGGATAGAACGATCAAAAGTGCACACTTTATTCCATGTACGTCAACAAGGACGACACCTTGTTTGGCAAATTTATTCATAAAGAATGTTATGAGACTTCATGGATTTCTGAGCAGCATTGTAAACGATAGAGATTCTTTGTCCACGAGTGAGTTTTGGACGAGTTTGCCTAACCAATTGGGTACCAAGCTGAAGATGAGCATCGCTTACTATCCACAAATTGATGGGCAAACACAAAGGGACATCAAAGTATTTGAAGATTTATTGAAAGCTTGTGTATTAAACTTTGGAGGGTCGTGGGAAGACCATTTACACTTAGTTGAGTTTTCTTATAATAATAGTTATCAAACTAGTATACGAATGGCACCTTTCGAAGTGCTTCACAAAAGGCTATGCAAATCGTCTCCATGTTGGTTAAAGATAGGTGATAGACCAATATTTGGTCTAGATATGGTAAATGAAGCGATTGTAAAGATTGAGTAAATCCGCATAAGGATGAAGGATGCTCAATCAAGGTGGAAAAGTTACGTAGATAAAAAACGCGTATGCACTTGGAATTCTCTTTTGGAGATTTTTTTGTAAAGGTATCACTGATGAAGGGTATTGTACGATTTGGGAAGATGGGAAAATTTTCATCTAGATATGTTGGTCCCTTTCCTACCATTAAAGGAATTGAAAAACTCGCTTATCGTATCGGGTTACGGAACAGTTTGGCAGAAGACTATAACATTTTCACTTTCTCATCCGAGGAAGTAGGCGTGCAGTCCAGAGACTATTACAGAGCCGATGGTTTTGGAAGATATAGCAGCGGAACCCGACAATACTATCATTAGGAAACCTATCCAGGTATTTGATAGAGATACGAAATAGTTAAGGAATAAGACAATCAGGTTAGTGAAGTCCAGTGGAGTACCAATAGACGTGACTGTACTAGGGAAACAGAGGATAGAATTAGGGAGGTGTATCTCAATAAAGTTTTATTATATGATCTATATTGTTATATAGACTATCAACTAATAGTTATGCTAGTATTATTGTTTTATGTTTTATGACCCATGTTTATATGATTTACATGCTTGTTGTTGTATTCCTTATCGCAATTTCGAGCACGAAATTCTTTATGGAGGGGAGCTTATAACACCCCTATTTTTTATTATATTAGCGTATAATTAAAGCATTTGATTATGCGATGATTAAATGGAAAGTTGTAAGCATAGGATTTGCTAAATTAACTAACTAATTAATTAGTGTGAGCTGGCCTTTGTAAACGTAATAAAGGGAATGGTTTAAAGGAATAAGTAAACATGAACATAGAAGGTTAGAAAAGGAAGAGCTAACATTATACCATGCTCTCCCCTCTCCCTCATTCATTTCTAGTTCACTCTCAAAGCCCAATAAAGAAAAAGGAAGGCCGACAATCATTAGAGAGAAAGAGAATTCAAGAAGAAACAGAGGAGAAAAGAAAGCAAAGGCAAACTCCATCATTTCAACAAGGATTACGGTGAATAATATGCATCCACCACACGATTTTTATGTGTTTTAATTTAAGTTTGATGTAGATCCAAATTTTAGGTGTTAAATATCATGCATCTAGGATGAATAATCATAGATATGTATTTTTAGATGATTGGATATTAATGACATAATTTTTAAGAATTTTACTAAAAGGTTTTAATGTGAGAAACTATGTTTTTATCTCCAAATGATCTAAATTTTTGATATGATGTTTGAAGTATTATTTTGGAGATGTTTTTTAAATTTAATAGTTTTTGGTATTAACACAGAATTATTATAAATTTTCTAAGTGAGGAATGGTTAAATTCAGAAATTATTTATTTAAAATATGAAAAATAATTATTTTGGTCTAATTTTTATAAGAGGTAGAAGAGGATAAAAGTGAAATTTTTATGTATTTTTGGGATTTTACCCATCAATATTCTATTTTATATGAATTATTTAGTAAAGGAAAACAGTAATTAATTAGGGAGAAAATTAAATAATTGAGTTAGTTATGTGATTAACATTTTTGGAAAGAGAACTTAAAAGAATGAAATTGACTGATAGAAATTTAATACAAAATAGTGTTAGATGTTAAGTGGTTACTTAAGAAGATAATAAATCGGTTTTGAATTTAATTTCAAAACTACCACTGAATCATTATTGATCGACAAAACACAATAAACAAGGATAACCTTCATGCTGGATCAAGAAAAACTATGCATAAAAGTTAGAATAGAAAAGTGGATACCACACGGGAATCCGACATTTTAACACATGAAACAAAAATATAGCTCACGATGGCGTGGATTCTTCACGATGCCCTTGTATGATAACTTATGAAGGCAGTTAAAATGAACAAAGATCGTAAAGGATTAGAAAGAAATAAAACACGAAGGCCTAGAAACGAATAACACATCTAGGTATAGAAAGAATGAGATAAAGCGGAATTCACAATCACGAATTATATTTGGATGGATACATGATTATATATGAAGGCATTATGGCTGATTCACGAAGGTATAAATTATTTAACATGAAGAAATAGCATGTTCAAAAGTTATATATATATATATATATATATATATATATATCATGTTAGTGAAATGATAAAGGGACCTGGCGTTAAAATAAAAACAAGACAATTCACATATGCAAAAATGGATTGTACGCGATGGCTTCAAACCAGTGCAACAACATTAGCACATATTGAATAAATTGATACATGAAGGAAAATGTATATAAGCAATCATGATGGCTTCAGTTGTAAAGATGGCTTCAGTTGTAAAAGCATGCATGCAAAGGAATTAAATTTGCATACAAAGGACAGGCCACAAAATCGCTTAGCAAAATATCTTACGAAGACTTATTTTATATCACAAAAACTTATTTTGCCAAGAGCAGCACATTTATGAAACATGAAATGGATAAATGATACATGATATTACCAAACATTGTGAGCTTTGGGGATTTGGAGAATAGACGACTAGTTAAGATTGTTCCAATAGTGGGTAGTAAAAGTCACTGTGCTATAAGATCGTGAAATATGGATAAACTACTTGTACGAAATAAGTAAGTAAATAGTAAAAGCATTAAAGTAAATGACACCAGAGATTTTTGTACTGGTTCAAACTCCTTTTCTATGTCCAGTTCCAGACTCCTTCTAGATTTAAACTAGCAACCCTCACTTAACCCGGAGGAATAGGTTTACACCGCCTGAGAAACCGAACATGACTTCTGCCGCCTAAGCAACCGAATAGGACTTCTACCGCATGAGCAACCGAATAGGACTTCTTTACAAATAACAAAAAGTATTTGAGTGTAGTGTGCTCTTTAAATATCATTGATAAGTCAATTAAGTACAATCTTCCTATAATCTTCTCATTTATGATATATATAGTGTAATGTGCTTGAGAATAGTGGAAGATAGAGTGATCAATGATCAGAGAATGTAAGCAGTTTGAGTGCAGTTTGAAAACAAAGAATAGATATGAATTCAAGAATATTAAAATCAGTTTCGGTTAATTGTTTGTTGAATTCTGAAATCTATTTATAGAGTTTAAAAGGTTGCAACCATGGATGAAAAATTATATTGAAAAGAACATGTGCAACCGTTTATTTTGAAGACGTTACACTTCGATGAAGAGAAGCGTCTATTCATGAAAAATAGCAGTTAGAAACATTCAGCCGGCTGAATTTATTAATTCAGCCGTCTGAATTGAAACAAATCGAAAACAGCAAGAAAATATGCTAATTTTAGCTAGATTCAGCCTGCTGAATTTTTTCATTCAGTCGGGTGAATATTGTGAAACAATAAAATTGTTTCAGTATTCAGCCGGCTGAATGAATGCATTCAGCCGGCTGTTTTCAGCCTGCTATGCATGCTTGTGCATATGTGTCTACGATTTTATATAAATATCAATTCAGGAGAGATTTTAACAAATTACTAAATGATATACAGACTCAGGAATTGAACTTACAAATTTGCCAATTATGAGTTGGGCACTTTAACCATTCAGCTGTGGATGCTTAACATGGCTCATTGTACATTGTGAGTAGCCAAATTCCAATTGAAATGAAATCTTTAGGAGGAATCAATGAAACGATATCAATTCAAATCTTAGATCTTCGAATTGTTAACAGCTTTAAATACTCTAAATATGAATCTACAACAAATCTCCTGCATAAATGTTTAGTACAGACAAAATATTTTATATAGCTTGTCATTAATCAAAACAATGTTAAATTGAGTTCCAACATTCTCTCCCGTTTTGATGATGACAACTATATAAGTAGAAAAAATATATATAGAGAAGTACTTATCTTAACATTGTTACTCCCCCGTCAATATGCACAAATATTTAACTAACTTTCTCCCCCTTTGTCATCGACAAAAAGAAAGAGATGCATAGAATCGAATAAAGATTATATAAATAAATCATACTCGAGATGTTATCACTGAAAATAACAATATTCATACAACTATTACATAAATAACTACATAGAGCATCATAAAAGTTTGATTAAAATAGTAGAAACAATAATAATTAAAACTGGTTAGAGAGAGGAGGATGATCATCATTAGAATCCGATCTTGAAGTTGACCATTGAAAAGGAGATGGATTGTGAACTTCGGTGGATGAAGATCCGGAGCAAGAAATTTTATCCCATATTTTATTTAGAAAACCTTTTATGGAGTTGAATTTCATTTCCGTTTTCTTTCCAAGAGCCTTAATATCCCGATGGAGTTTGGATTGATTTCGAGGGAGAGTGATGATAGTTTATCTAGAGGGAGTGTCAGGGCCAATCTCTTGAATGGAATCATCGTCCTCTTCTTCTTCATCTTCATATTGGGTTTGTGAAGAGGAGGAAACATAAATGTCACAAGGTTGTGGAACACCTTGTTGAATATTGTGAGACCATTGTTGAAAAGATATGATTTGTTGTGGAGGAGGCCGTTGAGGAAGACCCATTTAGTACCAATGACTGTTTGATCACTTGGTCTAGGAACTAGTTCCCAAACTTCGTTTCATTCAAATTGATTTTTCTCTTCTTGCATAGCTATAATCCAATAGTCATCAGTAGATACTTCTTTTACATTTTAGGTTCGACTTTAGAAAGAAAAGCTACATGCACATTTGATTAAGTTGATTTCTAGTTCTAACATGTGAGTCAATTTCTCCTATAACATTTTCTACTAGGTGATCTCGTGAAATCCTAGGAGGAGATCTTGATTCATTTTCATTATGATCAATATTTTCATTTTGTTCAATATTATTAAAAATGTCTTCATCATCTTCAAAATTATTTTAAGTAACCATATTTGTGATTGTCTTAGGAGAATCCTCAAAAATTTTATTAAAATTGAAATTTCGTTGAATGAAACATGAAGTGTTTCTTCGATTGTTTTTGTTCTTTTATTGAAAATTCGATAAGCTTTGCTTCGATTTGAGTACCCTATGAAGATTCCTTCATCGAATTTTGGATCGAATTTTCCAAGCCGATCTTTTGTATTTAAGATAAAACATTTTGAACCAAAAGTTTTAAAATAAGAAATGTTTGGTTTTCTACGATGAAACAGTTCATATGGAGTGTGTTTTGTTAAAGGTCGGATGGAAACACGATTTAGAACATAGCAAGCAGTAGCAGCAGCTTCTGCCTAGATGTTTTGGTAATGTATTTCCATTCAACAAAGATCTTTCACATTCTTGTAATGTTCTATTTTTCCTTTCTACAACACCAAATTGTTTAGGAAAAGAAAAATTATGGTAAATTTCCTTTTTATTACAAAAATGTTCAAATGCTTCATTTTCAAATTCACCTCCATGATCACTTCTAATATTTTAAATTTTGAATTTTTTGAGTTTTTAAATTCTTTTTGCAAAATCCTTGAAATTTTCAAAAATATTACTTTTATTTTTTAAGAAAATAGTCCAAGTAAATCTTGAAAAATCATCTACTATAACAAATACATATTTACTTTGATTTATAGATTGAATTTGAGTTGGACCAAAAAGATCTAAATGTAATAGTTCTAATGGTTGTATAGTAGAAATATTTTTCTTTGATATAAAAGATGATTTTGATAATTTTTCTAATTGTCAAGCATCACAAATATTGTTTACTTTAAAGTTCATTTTCAGTAAACCTTTTACTAAATTAGTTTTAGATAATTTATTTATAGTTTTGAAATTAATATGACAAAATCTTTTGTGTCATAACCAAAGATCATTTTCTTTGGCTATTAAACACATATTTGTATTTTAATTTATATTCATATTTAAAACATAAATATTTTTATCTCTAAAGCCTTCAAAAATAAGATTCCTATTTTGATAAAAAATACTACACTTATTTTCAGAAAAGGAAATATTGAATCCTTTGTCACGCAATTGGCTAATACTAAGTAAATTGTGTTTCAAATTTTTAAATAATAAAACGTCTATAATAAGAGGTAAATTAGATATACCGTTATTTCTCACATCACCTTTTCCGATGACATATCCTTTGGAATTATCTACAAATGTGACAGAACCTCCATCAGAGTAGTTAATGTTTGTTAGCATCTCTTTGTTTCATGTCATGTGTTTTGAGCAACCACTGTTTAGTATTCATTTTCCTCTCTTTTTGGATGGTACCTGTAGAACATAGAATTAACATTGGTACCCACTATTTTTATTTTGGGTCCTAAGAGTTAGGTCTTAGGAAGCCAAACCCAAGAGGGTTCAGAATTCCTTTAGAAAACAAAATATTTGTTTTTATAAAAGATTTTATATACTTGTTTCTTATTGAAGAATTATTTGTTTTAGGATCCTAAATTTTAATTGAAGTGATAAAATTTGAAATTTTAGAACTATGTTTCTCATCTTTATTATTCCTTTTATATGAAGTCCTTTTCTTTGGAATGATTTTAGAAGATTGTTTATATCCTAGACCTCTTTTATTTGAAATAGATTGAGAATTTTCTATAATTTTGAAAAGATTTTCTTTACCTTTATTAAAATTAGAAACATTTTTAGTAATGTCTTCTAACTTTGTTTTAAAGCTAGAGTTATCTAATTCTAAAATTTTGATATTTGATTTAAGATCATGATTTTCAATTAATAAAGCATCATTCTTTTCTTTCTAAGTTTATATCTCTTGACTTAGCAGAGAAAGTTGAGATGTCATATTGGAACAGGATTCTTGAGTAATTTGGAGTTCTTCATCTAAAATTTTCTTTTCATCTCTTAGCATTTAAACTTCGATTTCAGTTGTATTCAATTTTTTAAGAGCTTCTTTGTACTTTCTATTTTTGCCTTTTAATTTGTCAAGTAATTCTAAATTGATTTCCAAAAGGTCATTAAAAGTTAGATCACTTACCTTATCTTTTGTAGCCATAAAGCAAATGTTGGCTTGTTCTGAATCATTGTCTAAATCACTTTCTGATGATGCAGATGATTCTGTATCATCCCATGTGACAGTGAAAGCTTTCTTCTTGAATCTTTCTTTCTTGTGTTTATACTTGACTTTCTTTTTCTCAGAATAGTCTTTCTTGATGTGCCCTTTCTTGTGACATTCATAACATTCTAGAGTGGACGTTGATGGTTTGTTTGTGTTGTTATTATTGCTGGAGTTGTTCTTGTTATATCTAAATTTGTTGCTCTTTCTAAATTTCAAAAACTTTTTGAAATTTTTAGCAATGAACGCCATATCTTCTTCATCTGAATCCGATTCATCTTTTTCTGCCTGGAATGCTATATTTTTCTTATCTTGAGCTTGTACTCTTTTTGCCTGGAGATTAACTTCATAAGATGTTAGATTTCCAATGAACTCTTTTAGTTTTATGGTTTAAATGTCTTTAGCTTCTTCGATTGCTAAGTCTTTTCGATTCCACTCATCCGTTAGTGAGTTGAGGATTTTTGAAACAATATCAAAATCTGTGCAAGTTTCTCCTAATGCTATCAGGGGATGATATATATCTTGAAATCTAGAGTACATTTCATTTATAGTCTCATCTTGCTTCATTTTAAAATTCTAGAACTGATTTTTGAGCATAGAAATTTTTACTTTGTTTGACTTTGTTTATTCCTTCATGTGTAACTTTAAGTGTACGCCAAAATTCGTGATCGGTTTTACACATGCTTATTCTATTAAACTCATTTTTTTCTAATGCATAATATAACATATTCATAGCTTTAGAATTTGCAGTAACATCTAATTTTTGTGTGCTAGACCATGCTGAATATTCAGTAGTAGGAATAATATATTCAGATTGCGTAATGTTCCAGGTTTCATAACTACTTGCTTGTATATAGATTCTTATCCTAGTAGCCCAATAGTTATAGTTCATTCCAATAAATAGGGGTGGTCGTGCAGTAGATTGACCTTCTAAAAAAGGTAGTGTTATAAACAGTACTGGTGTTGTTTTCCATATTAAACAATATCAAATAACTACATTACGGTTATAAGATGGTCTTGCTCTAATACCAAATGAAAGTTACTATGCTATAAGATCGTGAGATATGGATAAACTACTTGTGCGGAATAAGTAAGTAAATAGTAAAGCAGTAAAGTAAATGACACCACAGATTTTTATACTGGTTCGAACTCCCGTTTTACGTCCAGTCCCAAACTCCTTCTGGATTTGAACTAGCAACCCTCACTTAACCCAGAGGAATAGGTTTACACCGCCTGAGCAACCGAATAGGACTTCTACCACCTAAACAACCAAATAGGACTTCTACTGTCTGAGCAACCAAACAGGACTTCTTTACAAATAACAAAAAGTATCCGACTGTAGTATGCTCATTGAATAGCACTGATAAGTCAATTAAGTACAATCTTTCTATAATCTTCTCCTTTATGATATATAGCGTAATGTGCTCGAGAATAATGGAAGATAAAGTGATCAATGATCAGAGAATGCAAGCAGTTTGAGTGCAGTTTGAAAATAGAGAATAGATAAGAATTCAAGAATATTAAAATCAGTTTCGGTTAATTGTTTGTTTAATTCTGAAATCTATTTATAGAGTTTAAAAGGTTGCAACCATAGATGAAAAATTATGTTGAAAACAATTGGTGCAACCGTTGATTTTAATGACGTTGCTCTTCAATGAAGAGAAGCGTCTATTCATGAAAAACAGTAGTTAGAAATATTCAGCCGGCCGAATTTATTAATTCAGCCGTTTCAATTGAAACAAATTGAAGACATCAAGAAAATAGGCTAATTTTAGCCATATTCAGCCAACCGAATTCTTTCATTCAGCCGGTCGAATTCTTTCATTCAGCCGGCTGAATATTGTGAAACAATAAAATTGTTTCAGTATTCAGCCGGCTGAATGAATGCATTCAGCCGGCTATTTTCAGCCTGCTGTGCAAACTTATGCATACGTGTCTTTGATTTTATATAAATATCAATTCAAGAGAGATTTTAACAAATTACTAAATGATATACAAACTCTAGACTAGAAACTAACAGCTTTAAATACTCTGAATATGAATGTACAACAAATCTCCTGCATAAATGATTATGCAGATAAAATATTTTATATTGCTTGTCATTAATCAAAACAATGTTAAATTGAGTTCCCATAGGCAGGGTCAGTCTTAGACTACTGAGTGGGTAGAATTGCGTTCAGGAGATCGTAAAGATCTGGTAGGATGTCGAACCGATCAAAAAACATGACTCGTTTGCATTTTTAAAAACCAGATTTAAGATTTAAAGGTGAAGAATGGTGTTGGGTCACATCCTATGCTCCAACCATTTTCCCCTGGTTGGTCAAGCCACGGATTTCATTATGTAAGGCTTAGCCGATGGACATGAGAAATTTGGACTACGCGAAATGGGGAATTTATAGCTTATAGCTCACCTATGTTTTCTCCTATAATTTTTAGGAGACTGTTATTCTTTTCTCGTACTGTTTTTTGGAGACAGTTGATATTTCTTCTAACTGCATTCGAAGACCGTTGAATTATCTAGTAACTCTTGGTCCGAGTCAGCCAATAGGTTTTTAGCTATCTTGAGAAAACTAATATAGGTTCATAGTGACACTGGGAAAACAATACCCTGGACTGTTTTGAGATAGGGTAATTATGAGAGTGTGAAACCCTTTGACCTTAATGAATGCCAGACTATTCATTTTACCCATTATTGCATGATTATATTATGATTATGTTCTAATCATTTAGGTTGCAAATATGATATGATTTGAATGGTACTAGTGAGGGCAAACCCCATTCCGCTCAGCGTTGTGGACTCACTATGTATCTATTTTGGTTCTAGATTGTATAATACTATTCATAATAGACTTTTTATTCGATCTGAAGTTTTTGATTTCCCCCTAAACTCTCGGGTGCTCATTATGGAATTTAGTAGGTTGACAGTAGGGTATTTTAGGTCTAGGTGAATACTCTCTCAAAGACATGCAGGTTATAGGCCACTATATTGAAGATTATGTTAGAACCTCTATTCTATGATTTCGATGATAGCAACTATACAATCATGCACATACAATATATCCCATCTATTTTCAGGTAAAAGCTTTTAGAATTCAACTTGAAGACGATCGGCAAAGGAGAAGAATCATCGGTATTAGAAAAGCTATTATAGTGTGTTATTGTCAAAGATATATAGCTTGTGAAATCTTCTCTAGTAGCTTTTAACACAAACATTGCACGAAAACAAATTTTAAGTCTTCGTTATCTCAAAAAGGCTAACTGTAGAAAGTAACATATATCGGACATCTGTCAGTATATACCAGACGTTTGACTATGGCCTCTGTTTTAAACAACAATACGTATGAGACGTCTATCAATACATCCCAGACATCAGACTCTGGCCTTTGTTTAATACACACACACATATATGCATATACATATACACACACATATATATACATATATACACATACACACTTATACACACACACACATATATATATGTATACACATACACATATACATACATATATATACATTCGAGATGCTATCACTCACCCTGTTTGGGAAGACGATGTGTAGAAATTAAAAATGTCTAATTTCCGTCTACGAGCTTGACTTCTTAACCGTATGCTCCTAAACATAGTCATCCCTAAGTTAGTTAGTCATGAGCAAGTATATGAAAACAATAATAAAGCTTTATATGCTATTTTTGGTCATATTGAAGTCAACTGGGCACTATATATTTTCAAATAAATTTAAAGCTTTTGGACACCTACCCGTCGTAGCATTGTTTACACTCTATACATAATGAGAATTCTATGGTCACTAGGAATTCCTTCATATCTCTCCCAAATGAAGAAATCTCTATTAAAGATAGTGGAATTAGATTTCTCTCTCTAATGCATCTCACAGAAACATCGCCAAGCATAATTCCCTTTTCCAATTACCAACAGCTCAACAACAACAAGCACCTCCAACTCGACCTTCCCAACCTGCTAGAGCTTTAGCACTTACAAAGTATTACTCTGATTTCGAAATACAAGAAGCTAGAATTGTAGTAGGACCAAGAGAGAACTATTGAGATTTTGCACTTCAAAACAATGTCTCCTCTCCTTAAACCAACAAGTGTTAGATAAAAAGATGTCTCGCTTGGAACGATCTTTTTCTACTCGCACGACCAAAGTAGAGAAGACATTAGAAAAAGTGGTTTCCACTTTGGGCAAAGTCCTCAGAAAGGTTCAGGGTCATTCCTCCTCTCGGTTTTCATCTTCTTCGTCCCCAAAACCACCACCACCAGTGTTTCAGTCAGGACCATCTTCAGGTGTAGGGCCTTCCCAAGAACCACCACGACATTCTCATCATAATTTGTCACTCTTGGAGCTAAATATAATTATTATATTTTATCCGAACAATGTATTCGTGGGTTGTGGAAATGAATTGTAATGAATTTGCAAATTAATGGATGACAATATCTTGTTAAGAATTTGTAAATTCTAGTGCTCTCAGTGTTAATGATTCAATGACGGATCTCATTCTGTCATTGGAAAATAATGCTAAGGATGGCTGCAGCATCAATAGTATCTATATCCAAGCCTTGGAATAAGGAATTTTACAAGAATACTTAGAGAAAAAGTAAAGACGGAAAATAAATTTCACATTAGATCAAAATCTAATCAAATCCGAATTACGAGAAAACTTAATTGACGTCATTAAGATTTCCACTTTTACAACATTAATCAATAATAGTTCAACTATATGTAAAACCTTATACGCCTAATCACAAGGATATCTTGGTTATGAAAATTGCACTTCTAAAAACTTACAATCAACATGAAAACAAGATCATTATAAACTATTGTCATAACTAATATTTTGCTTCAATAAAATGATTTTTTTAATTAGTGCACATATTCATATACACACATGTAAAAATTGTAATATAGGATTTAAATTTCAAATACACACAAAAGACGAAATAATAAGATATTGAATTTGACAAACAAAAATAGCTAAATAAGAAAATTAAACTTGATATTGATTTAAAATTTTATATAACTAGAAAAAAAGCATATGAATACACATACATATATTTGAAGGTACATACATACATACATACATACATACATATACACACACACATACACATGCATGCGTGCACACACACATACTTATTTATAATTAAATTACATACACACATGCGCACGCGCACATATAATGTTTAAATTAATTAAATTACTTACACATGCGTGTGTGCGCGCGCACACACACACACATGTGTAAAAACCCGATTCTTCGATACCACATGTAACGACTCGAGATTTTCGACTTCCGAAAATCGACATTAATACGTCCACTGTATCAACTGCCGAGCAATCGAAGGCCGGAAAACCGAATTTTAGGGTTAAAGAAGAAGAGATAGAAGAAAGAAAGAAAAAGCAACAGAAACAATATCAGAACCTCACAATCACATCGGAACAACATATAATAGATAAATGAATAATCTTTAAACCAAAAGAACTGTACATTTTATACATTACATCATCAGAGTCAACTTACAAGACAACACAACTGGACAAATATATAAACCTGTCCTTACAAGTGGATACACACTGGAAAAGATAATATCATATACAAGTGATACGTTTCGCGCCTCTTGAGCTCCACAGCACCTCCTGAATTCCAGAATATCCTGATAACCTGACTCTAGGCTGCCCGTGTGGAAAATGATGGGCACCCAGAGTTTATAAAGGAAACAATAAACTCCAGGTCGGTCATGCGACTGGTGTGAGATCTTAAAACAGTTATTTTCACATGAAAATAAAAAGAATTTCGCTATGCTTTTGGAAAATGAAACTACCATAAGGCCTCCCGCCACACACACAATGCAAACGCAGAATTTGAGGAGATTTCTCCTTATGATAGTCAAATATGCTTGATACGCGAAAAACTACTTTGATATTATTATTAGTGCATAGTGGAAAACATTTCGAAAATATAATATTAATCTTAGCCAGCATACGTACCATTATAATATGCCTACTATAGCCACCATATTAAATGGTAGGTTCTACAACTAAAACCGTAGAAGGCGCGTATTGGTGATTGAATTTCCAACAAATGGTCGGGCAAAGGAACTTCCCAAATAAAATGGAACACCTCTGGAGGGAATTCCTCGGATCCTAACCGGATCTCTGCTAGACGAGGCCGGGTTACCTCTATAATAGGTAACTACTGACACGAGCATGCCATTCCCCGGTCGTTTGCGACCTTTATCCGAGGATCCTCTCAACCAACAACCACAAAGCAATAAGTTTGCAGCAACACGAAGTTAAGTATCTGGGCTCCATACCATGATACCACTCATAATCCAGAAGGAAATGACATACCCTCAGAGGGCGCTGCCCTTAAATAACCTTGCTGCTACGATTCCTGTTTCGACCATAACCGGGTTGTGAGGTTCGACGAAGTCTCGTCCACAAAGCTACGCTTTTCACAAAAGCCACGCTTTGATCAACAAATGATCAACAGCACTCAACATGCCACATTACCAAATTGGGAGTATATTACTGATAACCATCAACTACATAACCTCTGAGCTCGTACGTCTCAGAGAAGGGTGTTAAGCTAAGAGAATAAATTCTCCGCCACCAACATAAATGTATTTGAAAGAAATCTGCTTTATATCTCAAAATGTAATGTCAAACATACAATCCATACAAGTCTGTTCTGGGTTCGAACAGAACTGAAGGCACTTCCGAAGAAGCCCTTGCAATCCGAGTATTCACAATCTCGATAGAACTTCCCATCACAAAGAAAATCTCCATACCGTAGCTATCGGTGCAGAGACAATCGATAGGTTATCCTATCGTTTTCACGAATACCCGGTCTTTAACACCGGTCTTCAAATGCTATCCATTACGACGTATCATTATTCGGAATGAGTTATATGATATAAAGTCCTCTCCCGGCTAAACCGAATAATGAGCGCTTATTTTAAAAAAATAAGTGTAGCATTAAATTTTCAAGCAAATCACAAAAAATACCCATTTAAAGTCAATATTGATAGTCAGTTATTTAACTATCAATGGATATGCACAACATCACCAGATTCCAAATAATTTCCCAAATTATTTATTTTCCAAAAATATCTTTACAAGATATATTTTTAACACTTCAACTATTTGAAAACAAATTTCAAATCATTTTCCTTACATGGAAACACTTTCAAATATTTATTCATTTCCACTGGAAATCTACCGAGTCTGAATACTTGGAAACAACTTATATTACTTATCCAAAATATATTTGGAAAACACTTCAAATAAAGTCTACTTTTAAAACACTTTATTCCCAAATATTAGTTATAAAAACATTATACTAATAATATATATATATAACTTAAGTCCAAACTAATTTTCCAAAATAAAATTAGTAGATAAGAAAGTATAACTATTTAAATAACTATTTTCTAACTCAATTATTAATTAAATCTTAGAAATAACCATTTCTATAATAAACTTAATAAACCTTTACTTAAAGGATTTAAAACAATTTAAGAAGTTAATTTCTCCAAAGTATCCTTTTCAAAAACCAATTCTAGAATTGTACACACAAACACACACACATATATATTTCAAAGCTATTCAGAAATTTTATTCGGCTTTCTAGGGAGAATACACTTTCATTTCAAAATGGTTCATTTAAACCAATTAAATAAATCCTTACCGATTTACTTTAAATTTACGTTCCAAATCTGTAAATTTATTTCCACACTTCAAAAATAAATCAATGTTTATTTTTAAATAAATTTCCCTTTCCTTTATAAATTCCATGGTGAATTTAAATTTCCAAATATCCACTGATATACGATTTTCAAGTCGATTTGAAATATTCACTTTCAACAATAATTCAATTTTTCAATTGATTTCAAAAACAACCAAATCAAATTCCATATTGATTTTCCAAGAAATTAAACACCAAGTGAATTCTATTCAAATCTCAAATTTAAATCAATTTCTACTATACCCCAAATCAATTTCCAAATTGATTCCAAATTCTTTTCAAAACACCAAATAAATTTCAAAATGGATTTTCAAAAGATTTAAATTCAATCACCAAAAATCAATTCCCAAATGGGTTTCAAATTTTATTTCCTTTTAAAAAAATTCCTTTTAAAGAAAACAAATTCTTTTATTTTCCAAACTCTTTAAAATCCGTATTTTGAATAAATTCTACAACCTTTGAATAATATTACCCGAAATCCATTTATTAAAGCTTTTCCCATATTTTGAAATTTTATTCAATAAGATTAAAAATAAAATTTTATTATTTTAGAATTCCTTCTTTTAAATTTATCCAATTCTCAAAAATAAATTTTTAATATAAACTTTCAACCTGAATTTTCAAAAATCAAATTTTTATTTATTTTCGGTATCCAACGATACCAAAATTATATTCGGCTGAATTTTAGCCTTCAACGATTTCAATGACAAAGATAATCACACAGAGATTATAAATAATCAACACACAACATTGAAACAAATTCAATTATTTCAAGAATCCAGTTGGATCCCTCCAACCTGTTTCCCTGCATCCACAGATGTTAGCACAATACCAATCCCGTTTCAAGACGGGATATCGCGGTACATGGGTTTATATAAAATATCATCCGCTATTATACGGCGCAATAGGGTCTCATCCGCTATATAATGCGGGAAATCAACTCCAAGTACATATATAATACAAATTCCACTTCGAGGTGGAATATCGCGGTATATGTATTTAATAAAATAGCCTCCGCTTAATATGCGGCGTATAGGGTCTATTTCAAGACACCAAATAGCAACCATCATTCAATCACACAATCAAGCAATTTTAAATTTAACTATTTTAAATTTAAATCGAAACAAATTCGACTGAGTGAGAAGTTCTCACCTTGCTTCCAATAACAGTTGCAGTGTTTCATTTCGAATAAAATTAAACATGCGTTTAATTTTACCTATAATTCCACTAGTTCAAATAAATCCCAATCCCGCTCCATTGTGTAGTGCTTGTCAATACGAACCTGATGCAACTCGTTTCGTGCGAAACGAACCTGGTATGAAAGAGTTATGCATTTTAGAAGTTCGTACTATTTTTAATATAAATTAATTTACAAATCTATTTTATTTTAAACCTAGAAATCATCACAACCGACGATTCCATTTCCTCCGGATCTCGGCCGCACTTTTGCTTCTTCCCCAACAACGCTCCCAGGTTATTCAAATGCGAGAATACCCATAGCTCCATCGTTTCCATCGAATGCCGCGGCCACCACCTTCGTCGAGAAGATGATCAGAGGCTACCGACTCGAAGCGCTTGACCTCGCCTAACAACGTCGACAATTGGGTCGAACTCGGTCATGTTTTCATGTGGAAAAACATGCTGGAACGTCAGAGGTACCAAGACGAATTGTCGTTCATCCATCGCATGAAATCCCATCTCGACCGTTCATATCGAAGTACTTAATGCCCTCTTCGTTTTTGTAGTTGAACTTTTCACAAATTGTCTGATGGATTGTGAAATATTTGTGGAAGAACGATTCTGGCCATTATTTTCAAAGTGGCGGCTAGCCCTAGGGTTGTTAGGTTTAGTGAAAAATTGAGATGTTAAGGTCCTTTTATAGAAAAATTGACGAAACACTATTCATCTGAGATTTTCCGAACTCCAAACGAAGCATGCCGGCTGACGTTTCTTTCACATTAAACCCAATTTCCAATTATTTCTGTAATTTCAAATATTAAATTATCGATTTAATTATCCAATTAAATCTAGATATTTGAAATATAATTTATTCGACTTACAAATTTTACTTGTTTAATATTTAAAATCAATTTAATATACGAATTTCAAATGATAGGAATTCTGGGTCGTTACAATATGTGTGTGTGTGTGTGCGCGCGCACGCCTGTGTGCGTATATGCAATTTAATTAATTTAAACATTAAATCCACAAAAATAAGTGAATTGAAAGTTGAAAACAAGTATAAACTTATACAGAAAAACAAATCTACAATAACAAATAATTTCAGATCTAACAGCCAATAATGGTACATAAAAAAATTAAACACAAATTGATTTTATATTTAAATAACTATACACAGAAGACTTTAGATTAGATTTAATAGGTGGAAATTTATACACACATATGTGAATTTGGTCAGGGTTGAACATCATAAATAAATAAGATAAAATAGAAAAATTGAACCAAAAAAATCTTGCCTTTTCTAACACCTAGTTTTGAGATTCCTCCTTAGATCTCTAATTAAATGCTCACTCAACCTTGCAAGAGAAGAATGAATCTCCTAGCCTTTTATTTCATTTTATGTTTTGCTTTGATTTGGAGTTGAAATTTTTTATAAAATTCTCATGGAATTTTGGCCATGAATGATGAGGAATAGAGAAAAGAAAAGTTGAATGAAGAAAATGGAGTTAATCAAATGAAATTAATAAGGAAGCTTTCATTTTTACTTTAAGAATGAAACCCTTTGTCATTCCTCTGATTTAAAACTTTCCTCTTTAATTTCCATTAATTGGATCCCATCACATCTCTTTCTTTCTCTCTAGAATGACCACCCATATCATACCATCACATAGTATGTTTATTCCCAAAAGCCTTTTAAGCCATTATCTCTATTTAAAACCTATTTAAATATATACCAATATCTTATATCGATACACATATATGTAACTTTTATATATACATCTAATTAATTACTAACAACACCCAAACCTCAAATAAAACAATAATTAGTATTTCTAAAATATTAATTAATTCATATTATTTATACTATTTATAAATTAATTTAATCGTGTAGTTTTTCAAAGAATTCACAAATACGGTTCTATGACTCAGCTCCGAAATCTACTAATCTAGTTCTTGCCTTTCTTTAGTGCCTATATTCCTCAATGACAGTGTAACTTGTCCAGTGTCTTTTTCCAAATCAATCCTAAACTCTATTTCTCTTTGGAGTGGGAGACATGAGACTTCTTCAAAAACATCCAGAAATTCCTGAACTACAGGTACAGATGAGAGCTCATCCTATGAAAGGCTAAGAGAATACAAATAGCTTAACATAGCTGAGCCTTAGGACATATATTGAACAACTATATCTTGTCCTCCACAACTCCTCAACCATATAATCCTTCTATCACAATCAAAGACAACCCATAGCAAGATAACCAGTCCATTCTCAAGATAAGACCATACCCCTCAAAATCCAAAACATACGATTACATATAAAATATAAATTACGTATATCCAACACTAGCTCTTTGCAAATTATAGAAAGAAGTGTCGACACTCCAACATTATTCAACACAACCATAGGATATGTGACAAGTTGGGTTTTTAATCCTAAAGCTTTAACTACATTCCTGGTTATGAATGAATGTGATGCTTCTGAATCAAATATGGTGCGAATGCTATGGGACAAAACAAAGTAGATCACATATATGCTCCGTTGTCAGATTGCATACCTATCTGTTGTTAAATCCTGTGCCATCTCATTGCACATCAGACCACAGGGATGCCCTGTCATCTGATGTGCACCAGCATAACAAAAAAACATATAATGTCTGATGTTATAGTATCATTTCTAGAAACTCCTATTAGACAACATATAAATAGACTAATATGAATAATTGTTCATAGAATGGAATTCAAATAATTTATTTTTATCTTTTTTTTTAAATTTCAAATCCAATTCAAATACAATACCACTTTCACTATCACTCTAATTATATTTTCAAATACAACTTTCACTACCACTCTCATATATACAACATTTCTCTACTCTCATATATAATAAATTTTTTACTCACACTCACAAGTTTGTTTTTGACATTTATCTTGATTTGCTTGCTCCAGTTTATATCTAGCCATCTCCTATACCCGTCAAATAAACAACGTAGTAAAATAGATAAAGAAACGAACTTAAATAACAAAAATAAAATTGAATATTAACATTAACTTAGTTTATTGGTTTGTTTTCTCATGTTTTAGACAGAGACAAACACATATGTATGTATGTATATGTATGTATACGGATAACTTATGATATGCACAGTGTATCACTGTGAATATCATAAAGTTAGGCATCGACTAAATCTCTTGGACAGAAAACCAAACATAATCATAATGAGAAACAGACTCAAGGGACCATTCACATGAACAACCAACTCTCTAAAAATGGTAAAAAAAATTATATTATAAACCAGCTCACATTCCTCCTCAAAACTTTGCGATGATTGTTTTAATTATTAAAACAAATAATACTCAAAAATGTCTTCCGATCACGACTCCACCTATTCAACTCTCGACCATAAATCTCCCTCATCAGATAGCACTTATGTTTCACCAACTAAATCCACTCCTACATCGATTTGTTCAGCCTCTCCAAACATTGTTGCATCATCTAACACCACACTGCCTTTTCTCCTAAAAAAAGGAAAGCCAAACGTTTAATTGATCTATAATCAACATCTCTCACCGATAAGGTCGATGAAATATATCATTATCAATAAGAAATGATGGGAGTTCAACATGAGATGCATTACGAACAATGATGTCAAGGTCGGATTGACACTCTAGCCTATCCGAGATGTATTACAAACAACGACGTCAAGGTCGATGAAATATATCATCTAAATTTTGTTGAAAAATGTATTCTAGCAATTTGTGGTCATTCACCCACAAAAAAATGCATACATCAAAAATATCGTTGATTACAAGAAACTCCAACAAAAGCATATAACATTACTTCGAGAAATCTGTGTAAACCAAGACCATTAAATCAATCTTGGATTGACACTCCAGCGCATCCGAGTTGGTCTTCGCTGAAGTCGTTAATTGATGATACAAAAGTTGAACCAAATTCGTAGGATATACAACAAATCAACAATTCTAAATTCTTCAACAAAAACTAAACTTCTGCTACGCGTCATATAAATTATAGTTTATTTGTTAATTTTTGGTATGTATATTGTTTTTTATATTAAAATTTCAATAAACTTCATTATTATATAAATTCTTTACAATATTATAGAAAATACTTACTATAGACATCAGTGAAAATACCACAAACATCTGTCAGAAGTTATGGGAAATTTTATTCTGTAGCCATAAAAATCTGTAGGAGATCACAACGTTTGTCAAAACTTTTTGTTTATTTTTCCTGCAACCACAAACGTCTGTGGAAACCTCATAGACATCTTTCGATTGATTCTGCTTATTTTACTACAATACAGACGTTTGTGACCCTCCATAGACGTCTGTCCCAGCTCCGACCTTACATTTTCAACAGCCATATATAAATGAATTTACCTCATTCTTCATTTTTACCTCCATTTCAATTCTCCATTTCTGAAACCCTAGCCTCCATCACATTCAAGTTCATCAATCAATGGCTCCTATGAAGATGACCATTTCTTAAAAGCAAAAACAAGGGCATTCTTCCTCCTCTCAAACCCTGGTTACATAATCTCATATAAACCAATGGATCCTCAACAATCTCACTATCATCAATCGATTTGAGTTGCTTTCCAAGAAGAAAATCCATTCTAGTCCCTTCTATCACCTTGGAAATGTCATAGAATATGATATTCTAGGGTCAACTATGAATCCCGATTGCCTCAACCTAATTAGCTATGATCAAATAAAGGTAGTTATCAATCCTCTCGTTATCTACCATTTCTATTCCAATTAATTTAGTGTGGAAATTTGGAATTCGAAAAATGAGGATGAATTGTTGTGGTCAAGTGTTTATGGAAAAGAAATCAAAATTGATGTATATATGGTCGGCCGTATACAAGGATGTTCTTATGAGCGAGTCGACCTAACGAATATTTCGGATCATAATCTTTTACCCAGAGATAAAGTAACCCATCAAATATAGGAAGATATGATGCCTTAATGGAAATCCATTTACTTACGCCCACGTGCTAGACTACCAAATAGAATGATAATTAACACAATCATTCCATGTCTAGGTAGCCACGAGTAAATTTATCCTAATGACCATCGAGTTTTATATGAAATATTTAGCCATCTATCGATAAATTGGGCAAAATTTATTCATGACCAAATTAAAGGTTTTTGGACTCAGCATCGTCGAGTAATTGTATATGCTATGTACATAATGCGTATCTTGTAAGATCTTGGAGTTCCTTTATACTTATCATAATATGAAGAAATTCAAACAAAAATAGTGGTCCAATATATTTATCCTTGATGCAACTTCCCAAAAACCTACCTCCTAACATCCCCTTCGACCAATGGGCTATACGACAACATCTACAAAAGCATCATGATCCTCCTCCCTTTAGTGCTCCTCAACGGACTTACTCACCTCATCCTTGACAACAACCAACTTTCCTTAGTCATGGTACTAAATATTATTCTGATTATGAAATACAAGAAGCTCGCGTTAATCAAACGCAAAACGAATCTCTTCGTGATTTGGCGCTTAAAAACCCATAGATTATCACGACCAACCAGCGAGCCTTAAAAAAGATGACTGGATTGGAACGTTTTTTGTCCACAAGGATGACAAAAATGGAGAAGACTTTGGACGAAGTGGTCTCTAATTTAGGGAAAGTTATGCTCAAAATACATGGTCGATCGTCTTCTCGCTCGTCATCCTCGCCTTCACCATACCTCCACCTTGGGCTCAAACACCAATTTATCGCTCTATAGCTTCACCCGAAGGTATGTCTCACGATAGAGGTGAAAGAGGGAAGAATCCTATTCAAACACAACATGAGGAAGAAGAAGATAGTGATGAGATGTACGTGTTTGATACTTTGCATTTCCAACAATAATCGTACATGGCATTTCAAGGCCTCTCAATTCAAAAAGATGAGGAGTATAATGACCAAACATAATGGCCAGGCACGTATAAGCGGGATCCATCTTCTTATAAGGAATACTACGAGAACTATGAGGGCTTATCTTACTCACATAATTAGTACAATTAGCATTTTAGTTTATCTTTTTAGTATTTTCCAATTATCTATTCTTATGCTTGTTTGTTTCACTGTTTAAAACTTCTACTACATTTGTCTCTAATTTTATTTGTACTTCCCTATTTGATTTTTCATGATCTTAGTGTATAACATGCTATGTTTATTAAATATTTTTATATCTTATATCATGTCCTTCCATTTTGATAATGACAAAGGCAGAGGAATTTATGCATATACATAGGGGGAGACATATATAATAATACTTCCATTTTTGATTGAATAGTTATCATCATCGAAAAGAGGGAGATTTTTAGAACCTTCGGTTTATGTTTCAATGATAACAACTACACAATCTTATATAGACACACACACACACACACACACATACTTTATCAAGATTATAGGTATATGCTATAAGAAGACACCATGCTCAAAGATACTGAGACTAAAAGAGAAACAAAAAGAAACAAAGATCTATGGATCATACTACAATTAGTAAGGTTATTCTACTATAAACAAGTCTTAGATAAAATATTGTTAAGGTCTCCTTGAGTATATATGCATACACGATCACACACTATTTCATATGCATCAAAATTAAGTTGGAAAACTGATTTTACTACTCATAGACGTCTGAGATAAAACCACTGACATCTGTTATAATTCTCGGGTAAATATTTCCGAAGTCACAGAGGTCTGAGTTTTTACCACAGACGTTTGTCATATGTAAAACTGTCAATTTTGAAAAGACACTTCTGTTTGAGACAAAAAGAAATCACCCTTCATTGAAAGGTTGCAGCCATTAAAATGAATAGATCTTCTTAGAAAGTTACGATTCTTCATCTGCACCCTTTTGAATCTATAAATACTACTTTGATTGAGATGTAGAAATCAACTAAGTTGAATTAATTTAATCTTTTCTCTCTTGATTTATTGTGTATACATTGCTCACATACTCGGAATTTACTGTAACTAAATATAATTTTAGTTAAAATACTTCCTACAACTCAAAGCATTCATAATCACATACTCAAAGGAGATCATAGGAAGATTTGTAGTATCAGTCAAAAACCGTGTTATTTGAAATGCAATATTGTCAAAGATATACTTTTGTATTAGCCTATTCTTTCGAACGAAGCGAGGGTCAGTTAGTTAAAGGAAATACCTAAGGGGAGCTTTAGAACTGAACGTACGATGGGAGGTCCGAACCAGTATAAAATATATGGTGTGATCGTTTCTATTATTTATCTTACATTCAATTATTATACTCTACATATCATAGTTAGTAATACACACACATATATATATTGCATTATTTATAAAGATCCTATAAATTATCAAGTATCTTTAAACATGAATGGTTCTACGTTCGTTGTCTGCCTGGCTTCGCGAGGTGATGGTTGGAAGGACGTAAGTGGGGCCTTCACTTTATTCTCATATTCTTTAGCACGAGCCATACCCTAAACTAACAAATACTTTGAAAATTTACAGGTGTCCGTCCATGGACTAAAGGTGATAGTTATTTAAAGGCGGGTTTGCAATCCACGCTACCTCGGTTGAGGACAGGGACATCAGATCCCTTGTAACTGATGAGTGGTTATCTCTTTTTGGGCTATTAAAAGAAGGTCACAACATTCCAGGAAGCGTACCACTGCCAAGAAATGTTATGGAATAAGAAGGTGCACTAGTAGCCCTATCATGCCCCAGTCGAGGAGGCCCAGGATGATGCCAAAGAAGGTGAAATTAGAGGTGATGAAGCCAACAAGCCTGGCGATGCTGATGCAGTTTCGGGCGAAGACCTGTGGTCGAACCATCATAAGGTGCACAATCTCACATGCCAAAAAGAAAAGGAAAAAAGCTCGCTTATAAACTCTATAAGAGAAAACCGAAAAGAGGACGAGTTCATCATCACCTTTGTTAATTCCTCTCAACCTTTAGGAAGTGCGATAGAAGGTTTCTCGAGTCTCCCGATCCTAACGATACCTTGACCTATGACTCCCCCAACATTAGTGTTGGAGGGCTTAATTATCCCACCAGGATTGATGATGACACTCCACTCACTAGTAAAGAGGAAAGCACTCCCTTGTGCAAGGCCGTAGTAACCGACCCATTGGAGGGACACCAGGACACTCACAATCACATTCATTGCACTACACGAGTTTTTTTTCGTCTTTTATTTGATGGTCACTTATACGCTCTTGTTTGATTTGCAGGTTCTATGTCTTATTCCTATGCCTTTGATCACTTGAGAGGCTTCTCAACACAATATGGATCCAATCGTGGTCTAGACTTGGGCAGACATCAAAAAAGGGATGACAGTCGGGAAAGAAGCCTACGTTCAAGGGAGTCTTCATCCCCTAAACACAAGTCTCAATCTCAGTCGTCTTATTAGAAAGTTCAGCCCAATCTTCCTGTATATAGCAACAATTAGACGTCTTTCCATGCTCCCCAAACTTTTGTGCCGCCTGAACATTATTTAGGTTCATTTGATTCTTGACAACCTTGCGATTATAGGTCGAGAAAACGCACAATTGTTTCTTTTGGTCCAGCTTTAACTACTACAACTCCCGATGCCTCTACGGCAGAAAGATTGGCCAAACATAAGGTCAATTTCCCAAAAAATTTCTTTGATGGGCTGAAGCTTGTTCCTTCTATCCTTATAATTCTACGGAGTGCTAAAGCGAATTCACTTGCATGTGTCAATGATATTTTTGTGCAACATAAAACATTCATACATTTAGCTAAGAAAATCTATGAGGTGTATACTAAAAGGCGACATGAAATAGATCGCCTTAAGCTAGAGGCGATCCATGATAAAGACATAATTAAACACCAAGATGATGAGATCATAGAGTTGACAGCGAAGCTAGCTGTGGTAGAGAAAAGTTCCAAAGAAACATTTAAGGTGGTTAGTCGTATGGAAATAGCTCACAAAAAGGAGCTGGATGCTGCCCTCAACTACAATGGTGTGCTTGCTCGTGAGAAGGACACGCTATAAAAGGAGAAAAAACTGTAGCTCCCTATGTTGAGGAACTCGAAGAACTGCTTAAGAAAGAGAAGGAAGAAAAACTCAAAGCTCAGAAGGAGTCCCAAAGGTATTATGAAGAGACAGTCAAAGCTCGGGATCTAAAAATTAAACTTGACAAGTAGCTTACTGAAATCGAAGTCCTCAAGTGAGGGGCAAAAAAAGCTGGCCATAGTGAAGTTAGAGAACATATTGAAGCCTAGTTGGAGGATGCTAAAGAGGCTAGCTGGAATAAGATTAAGGACATGTTCTATCCTTTGATCGTTGAATATAATGCTACAGTCCTAATCCATCATGATTGGAGTTTTCTTAGAGAGGGCTACCTCGAATCACTCATCGAGGCTTGAGATTATATCGTTGAAATGAAGAAGAAAGCCCTTGGTGAAGCTGATTTGGACGAGGAAAAATTGGTATGGGAGAAGCTCCATGGGAATGAACCTTTAGATCTTGCGGTTGAAAGGCTCCGATACTTTGATATTTTGGCACCCTCTAGCAAAAGGAAAAACCTCGCTGAAGCTTCAGAGTTTGATCCCAAAAGCCCTCCTTCACTTCAAACAGCCAAAGCATCAGTTTCACTTAGTCCGAGACAGGATCTAAGGACAAACACGGTTATCAATCAAAGGTACTGACTTCTATTCAAGAGGGAAGCACTCCAGCGACCACTGAAAGTCAGTCGGACATTGGTATCCCACTTTACTCTCCATTATTCAAGAGGTTTCGTTCCTCATGCCTAATAATTATGGGCTTATTTTCTTGTTTCCATGCATCTGCAAGTCTTCTGTGTCCCACTCAAACTCTAGGACGTGGTGCCACTGTGGAAGAACAACTGACATTCGTTGACATTCAGACGGCTACTGATATTCCAGGGCCCGATGCTCAAGTTATTGGAGCACTTAATAACGAAAAAGCTGATAATCAGCCACTGCTAGATGAATTTGATGACGTTGTGATCATTGGTGCCGCCAAACTATAACGACCGATAAATTTTAGTAGTTTTATTTATTAAATTAATTGAAATTTTAGGAAATTTTAAATAATAATATTTAAAATTAAAAATTTAATATTTGGAATGCGTCTATTTAAGCATAGCAAATGGTAAATTTTCATCTGATAATATAAACTTTTATTTTATTGTGAAATTTTATTTAAATTCAAATCAGTTCATATTTGATGATAATAAAATGTTCTCCAAACCTAAATATTTTTATACAATAAATTTGTAAATTATCTTCTGAGTGAGTTGTCATATTTCATTTCTCCAAATTTGAATTGTTATTGCTCTGTTTATCTTCTTTTCGGCGTTTTTGTAGCATTTCTGGTACCGATTATCGACTTTTGATAGGATGATCGTACCAATGATATTTGTGTACCATTTTGATCATCTCGTCGTGCTGATCTCTGCGATATATTCAATTCTGTGTTTGAAGTCCGGTACGTAGTGGAATCCACAGAAACAGTTACCTTATCGATACCGTTTCCGCGCCTTTTTTTTTCCATTGTTGTAAACGCATCGTTGCTCTTCCTGGCTCTTCGATGATCACGTGCATTGCTTTTGAAGAAATAAATTAATATTACTTTTAATATTCCCAAAAATTTAATATTTACTTTTTGTGAAACTACATTTCCAATTTTGTTTGTTGTTCATCTTCATTTGGTTTACCTTCCTACTCGTTTTCTCTTCTTATTTTCTTCCGTTGTTTTAAAAAAAATAGTGAACATTTGTAGCCTCACCTTCTCACGCATAGCCAACACCATCCTCCTCTCCCCTGGTAGTGCCGCCTTTCCCCTACCCACCTCTGTCTCTTCCATGGCTGCAACCACCTCCATTAGCCGAGCCTCGCCTAGACATCAATACCCAACCCAGCCTCTCAGCCAAGACCTCCACACGCACCTAGCGCAAGCACCCAGGCTCCATCATCATGCTGCCGAGAAAACCACTTCTTCGCCTCCCTTCCTTTTTGCTCGCCCTGGATATCTCTCCCTCTCTTCTTTATTTTGTGTTCTAGTAAAATATATAGATGTGTGTGTGTGTGTGTGTATATATATATATATCGTATGGTGATAGATTGCTGTGGAGATTTAGTGATATATATAAGTAAGTTGATACATATCAGTTTACAACTATTATACATTTTGATTTCAAGTACATATGTATATAAGTTTATATGTTTGATATATATATATATATATAATATAGTGATAGGTTTATGTATTACATATAGAAAAGAGATGGGTAAGTTTTATAACTATGCTATATAAGTAAGGTCAGTGCATGTATATAATGGCGGTATGTATAAATATGTTTCGGGTTATTCATATATTAGTTTATTTATACGTAATGTGTACTAAATGCATTTTGAATTTATTATATATATATATATATATATATATATGTAGTATCTGATATATATAGTATAATTTGTATAAAGTTTAGTCTATTATCTTATCATCTATATATGTATAATGAAATGTATTTATATATTCTATAGTTTTATATAACATGGTTTTAACAGTGATTTAGGATATATATATTTATGTATAGGTTAGTTTATATTATCTATGTCTTACTTGGGTTTTAAAACTGTTTTCCTCCTTTGATTTATATTTTACAGTTTCATTTATAATCGGTTCATATGAGAAGTTTGTGTATGCATAATTTGATTTGGAGATAAAGCAAGTTTACGGATCTAGGTCTATTATATGTTATATATATATATATATTATTTTATCTACCTGCTTATGCATATAATTTTTTTATATATTGTGTGATCGTTTGCTATATATATAAGTTATATATATATATATATGATTCATTGAATATTTTATATATATATGATTTGGGTAAATGCTTTGTATAAGAAGGTGAAATGTATATATACAGTTTATATTTGACCTGGGTAACTTATATATATATATATATATATATATATATATTTATTTATTTATATAGACAGGTAATATATTTTCAGTATTTTATGTTTGCAAGTTTTATATGTATATATATTAGAATATATAGATTTTATATACACTAGTCTACTGTTATATGTAAAGTTTTCACATTATATATATATATATTAATCTAGCTATTTTGTTCATGTATGCAATTATATATTATTGTATACTAGATTTGAAATGAAGTATTGTATGTGTTTTATTATATATATATATATATATATGTATATTAGTTTAATATATAACTAATTATTTCAACATATATTATGTGTATATATATATATATATGAGTTTAATATACGAGTTTAATTTAAACCAATAATTTTCCTTTGAAATACATATATACATTTACATTTAATTTTACCCGTGTTTGAATTTGATATCAATTTGAAAATATATGTTCTAAATTGATTTTTAAAACTTTATGTATATGTACTATATCTAGGTTCATCGATCTCTTGTCCATTTTGACTGACATTCTCAATATCAAATTTATCGCAGCAAACTCCTAACTTATCGCTGTCTTGCTCGCTTGATCTGTATGCTTAACTTTGTCTATAAGCTTCCATTCTCGTTCATCTCTGTAACCTCGAAAGGTGAGCAATCACTCACGAATAACATTCTTATATTTAAATTTGATTTCAATTGAAACAACAATTGAAATATGCCGCTGTTAGTTATTTACATTGCTATATATATGATATTATCTGTATCAGTTCACCTATGACATCTGACACTATGATTTGTTATTTATATTGATGATATATGCATGTTATATTATCATATCTGTTATCACTCTGCAAGTTCCCTGTTAGTATAGAATTCCCGATGAATTGAAATGATACATATCCGAACGTTCTGTGGGGTAGGAGAAAATCGTTAGGGATTGAAATGATAAACCCAAGCGATTTTCATTGGATTGAATTTGGGATTACGAGTTGAAATGATATGTACCCATATATAATTTCAATTACTGATTGAAATGATAAATACCCATATCACTTGACCACAGGATAGAAAATTATAAATAGACACCGTTGGTGTGTGTATATATATATATGTATATATATATATATGTATATATATATTTCGAAATGATTTCTATAGTTTTGGAAAGAAATATATGGTTTAATAAATATTGATTTTAAGATATTATATATAAATGTATTTTATAAAGTTTAAATTCTTGATTTTAAATTTATATGTTTTGAAAATTTTAAAATTATAAGTTGGTTTTGAAATTATAAATTTTAAGAATTTACCTACAATTTTACTATTTTAAAATATGTATAAATTAGTTTTATTATAAAAGAAGTTTGATAATGAGATTTAATTAAATAAAGTTTGATTTAATTTATATGTAATATGTTTAAGTATTATTTAAAATTTTGTTTTTAAATACAGAGTTTATAATAATTTTTAATAAATTAAGGTTGGGAAGATAGATTTGAAATTGATTTGAAATGGTATTTAATTAAGAATTTATTTAATTAACTCGATTTTAAACTTATGGAATTTGAGATTTTTAAAGGATATGATTTTATAACTTGATTTTGGTTTAAGATGATTAAATGAATATATCAAGTTTAAATATATTGAAGGAATATTCGGTTATTTGAAATTTGAAGCTTTATTTAAATAATATTGGATTATTAAGTAAATATTTCAAAACTAAGTAATAGTAAATTGAATATATATATATATATATATATATATATATATATATATGAATTATCAAATTTAGTTTTGAAAATGTTGAATACTTAAAGCTTTGAAATATACTAAAATTGAAATGGTTTAATTTGTGGCTCAAATCTGTTTTTTTGAAATCGATACAATTAGGAATGGTTTATTGAGTAACTGAATAGAATTGAAATTAATGATTGGAGATTTGATTAAATTTGAATTTTGGAATTCGAGTTGATTTGGAACTGATTTGTGAAATTTGAGGAAACTATTTTATTATATAAAGTATTTTTGAATATTATTTATATATTTTACTTTATAAATTATTTTCATATAAACTATTTTTAATATAAACTATTTTAACTTATAACTATTTTATTATATATACTACTATTAATATCTAAACGGTTTTACGGAAGGTGTTATGATTTCAAAGTGTTATGATTTCCAAGGTGTTATGATTTCTAAAGTGTTATAGTTTTAGATGCTTTATAATTTTGCAGGTGTTAAAACTTTGAAGTGTTATGGTTTTTGGAAATGAATATATTTGAAATGGAAATGATATCATATTGATTTGGTTTTGAAATGGAAATGATATCGTATTGATATATTTTTAAAATGGAAATGATATTTTGGTTTTTGAAGTATAAACTATTTTGAAATGACCACGCGCGGTTAAAATAATGATTGGTTGTTAAAGAGACCGGGATCGGATATTGTCATACTCTCTGCCAATACCGTAAACCACTTTAACAACCGTGTATGCGGTGGAGATTCCAGAATGAAGTAGGATGGTGGCGACGCTCTACTGAGGTATATACATGGACCCGACTCACGTGAGTTGACATAAGATGGCTAAAACAGGAGCGATTCTCAGGAAAAGTGAGGTCATTTCTCCGATCAGGCACATTCCTTCGATATTATATTCTGCCTTTGTGATTGATATGGTGGCCACCCTTGATTTTGATTTGGAAGTGTGTTTCGAGATGGGCGATAGTAGCTGCTATGTGTTACCATCAACCCGGATGTGTAATTGGTATATCTACCCTTGCATTGCCTAGTTGTGCCATGTCACCTACCCTATCGAGACCACTACGAGTTTGTTTTGTACCATACCTTTGGAGTGCCCTCTGACGACGCCCAGTACGGGGGAGATTACGGTACTGTATAGACTATGGGAATATATAAAATGTGTTAAGGGGGATATGGGTAACGCCTTAATGCTATTTTAATAGTTTACTTTACTTTAGACATTATTATAATAGCATATATTACAACATAATAGATAGTTTAACGGATCTTTAGAGGATGGTTATCCCAAACATTATTTGAGTTACTTGTATTTCAGCTGATATTTCACTTGAGTTGGATTTATTGATATAATAATGTTAATCCTGACTCGAGTGTTTTGTGTTTTGGTTTACGCTCGGGTCAGACTGAGTGTTACAGCATTCGAGACTCACTTTTGGAGTTGGAGCTTCGCCTGAAGATCCATTTATATATATTCAGCTTTCGGTAATTCAGTTGACTCCAGAGATATATTCTGATCTCGTATTTGACTATTGTATTTGAGACTTCTGTTGTTTCTTGTTTTAACTCTGTTGTATATATAGTAGCTTCATGAACTACTATTCATTTGTTTCCGCTGCATATGTTATGTTATTCTGTATCTGTGATTTTGCGATTATTTATTCACTATTTATGCTGTTTTGCCAAATTTAAATTAACAATCCAATATTTTGAGCAATTCAATTCCGACATGTGTGGATGCGAATGGTTGAAAATATCAGGACACGTGGTATCAGAGCTTTGGTTTTAGACAAAACTTAGCATATAAAGTAAATGTAGTTACATAATCACTTTCGTTCGAGCTTGAATCTCTTCCTCTTTGACTCAGTTTCCTTTAAATTTTGGAACTCTCCCATTCATTCTGAAATCCATTCTTGTCTCTCCCTATTTGTATTCTTCTTGATTCTAGAGCATCACATAACTCCACTGTATGATTTGAAAAGGGGTGAAACTCCTTTACAACAGACATTTATTCACCGGAGATTTTTATATCCTCGGTTTAGACTGCTATCTTTTGTTATATCCGAATTCTATCTCTTGTGATCTGATGTCCATTTGCCTTAAAATTCCGCATCGATCTTATTCTTGAAGTCTCGGTTGACCCGGTTAAGGTTGCCCATGATTTGTATACGTCTATCCATCTTTCTATTTTGCAATTTAATTATCTTACCTTCGTCTCGAGCCTATCTTCCTTGTTAGAATTCTTTTGAATTAGGGTCCTTCAACATTGGAATTTCTATCCTCGTTTTGAAATCCAATTCTGGAATTTTCAAGTAAGGGAGTGTATTTGTAATTTATATAAAATGTTTATATATTGTGTTGTTTAAATTGTTAATGTTGATTTGGGATTTCGATCGATTCATCTGATTAGCGATATCGATAGGAAATTCCAAAACACTTGAACAGAGCAAACTGACACAATTGTTTTCAAAATTTAATAATTTGGTATGATTACATTATATATATAAGTAAAATTTTCTGGAATTAAAAGTTAAATGATTTGGTTGTTGAAAATGATAATATTTGATTTTCATTTATTGCTTTGTAAATCATTGATTATTGTCACATGAGATAAATAAATGGCTATAAAAACATGGTTTAGAAACTATTTTGGAAATTAAAAATTTAATATTTTAGAATTTGAGAATTTAAATTTTCGGTATTTTTGAAATTTGGCTTTTGAAATATCTTAGGGTATATTATTTTAAAGTATTTCAAGCCGAAATTTGTTTCCAAAGAATTTTGAAAGTTTTAAATAAGTACTCTCTTCGTTTGTCACTGGAAAATAATTTCGATGATGACTACAGCACCATCGACATTCATTTTTGAGTTTCAAAGTGGAGAGACCACTTTGCAGCTTCGCTACACTTTTATTTTGGAAATCAAATTGATTTGAATTTCTAAAGTATGGCTTGATTTATAATATACATACATACATACATACATACATACATACATACATACATACATACATACATATATATATTAGTATATGGTTTTAGATTTGACTTGGATATATAGTGTGTGTTTGTGTGTGTATATATATATCTAAATTGTTTAAAGTTAATCGAAAATGTAAATTCTTAAATTTTTGATTAAAGGATGATTTCAACTATAAATGAAGCCAAATGTTATATAAATATTTAAACTTGAAATAGTTGAGTTTGTAAAATTTTACTTGTATAATACTCAATAACATTCCAATATAACTTACCTGAATTATTTAGAAGTTGAATATTTAATTGGATAACAAACAATGTAAAATGGTTTTATAAACAAAATTTGAGTGGTTATAATAAATGTTATACACTTAAATTTTAATTATAAAGTGTTAATAGAGATAAATAGAATAATAAGTTGATTTAATAGTAAATGAGACAAATTAAATAAAATTCTAATTGAAAGAAACATTTTTGTATCAAATATTTATAAATTGAAATTTAATCAACGTAATGAAATACCTTGAATTCAAAATCAATTGTTGAATAGTAATTAATTCAAATTGAAATTTATATGGTTTAACCTAATTGTTTTATTTTGTTTTCCAATCTAGTTTCCTTTCTGGTTGTTTCTATTCTCCTACCTCCTTCCTTTTCGGGGACAAAAAGTTTTGAGTAGGGGAGAGTCTAACGACCCGTAAATTTAAGTAGTTTTATTTATTTCATTAATTGAAATTTTGGGAAATTTTAAATAATAATATTTAAAATCAAAAATTTAATATTTAAAACGCGTCTATTGAAACATAGCAAATGGTAAATTTTCATCTGATAATACGAAATTTTATTTTATTGTGAAATTTTATTTAAATTCAAATAGTTCATATTTGATGATAATAAAATGTTTTCCAAATGTGAATATTTTTATATAATAAATTTGTAAATCATCTTCTGAGTGAGATGTCATATTTCTTTCTCGAAATTTGGATTGTTATTGCTCTGTTTGTCTTATTTTCGGCGTTGTTGCAGCATTTCTAGTATCGATTATCGACTTTTGATAGGATGATCGTACAACTGATATCTATGTCCCGTTTTGATCGTCTCGTCGTGCTGATCTCTGTGGTATATTCAATTCTGTGTGTTTGAAGTCCGATATGCAGCGGAATCCATAGAAACGGTTACCATATCGATGAAGTTTCCGTGCCTTTTTGTTTTCCGCTGTTATAAACACATTGGTGCTCTTCCTGGCTCTTTGTTGATCACGTGCATTGTTTTTGAAGAAACAAATTTATATAAATTTTAATATTCCCAAAAAAATTAATATTTACTTTTCCTTAACCTACATTTTCAATTTTGTTTGTCGTTCATCTTCATTTGGTTTACTTTCCTACTCATTTTCGCTTCTTATTTTCTTCCGTCGTTCTAAAAAAATGGTGAAGGTTTGTAGCCTCACCTTCTCACGCATAGCCAACGCCATCCTCCTCTCCTCTGCTAGTGCCGCCTTTCCCCTACCCACCTCTGTCTCTTCCATAGCCGCAACCACCTCCTTTATCTGAGCTCGCCTAGACATCAATACCCGAACCAGCCTCTCAGCCAAGACCTCCACACGCACCTAGCGCAAGCACCTAGGCTCCATCGTCATGCTGCCCAGCAAACCACTCCAGCAGCTATCACTTCTTAACCTCCCCTTCCTCTTTGCTCTCCCTGCATATCTCTCCCTCTCTTCTTTATTTTGTATTCAGGTAAAATATATAGATGTTTATATACATATAATGTATGGTGATAGGATGCTGTGAAGATTTAGTGATATATATATATATAAGTAAGTTGATATATATCAATTTACAGTTGTTATACATTTCGATTTCAAGTATATACGTATATAAGTTTATATGTTTTAATATATATATAATATAGTGACAGGTTCATGTATTGCATATAGAAAAGAGATTGGTAAGTTTCATAATTGTGCTATATAAGAATGGTCAGTATATATGTATATAATGGCAGTATGTATAAATATGTTGCGGGTTATTCATATATTATTTTATTTATACGTAATGTGTACTAAATGCATTTTGACTTTGTTATGTATATGTGTAGTATCTAATATATATCATATAATTTGTATAAAGTTTAGTATATAATCTTATCATCTACATATGTATAAAGAAATGTATCTGTATATTTTATAGTTTTATATAACCTGGTTTTAACAGTGACTTATGTATAGGTTAGTTTATATTATCTATGTCTTACTTAATTTTTAAAACTGTTTTGCTCCTTTGGTTTATATTTTATAGTTTCATATACAATCGGTTCGTACGAGAAGTTTATATATGCATAAGTTGATTTGGAGATAAAGCAAGTTTATGGATCTGGGTCTATTATATGTTATATATATATAATTTTATCTACCTACTTATGGATATAATTTTTTTATATGTTGTGTGATCGGTTGCTATATATATAAGTTTATATACACACACACGATTCATTGACTATTATATATATATATATGATTTGGGTAAATGCATTGTATAAGAAGGCGAAATGTATATATACGGTTTATATTTAACCCGTGTAACTTATATATATATATATAGACAGGTTATATATTTTCAGTATTTTATGTTTGCAACTTTTATATGTATATATGTTAAAACATATAGATTTTATATATATTAGTCTGCTGTTATATGTAAAGTGTTTACATTATATATATATATATATATATATATATATATATATATATATATATATATATATATATATATAGGGGTGGCTATTTGGACACAAAATTAAACATAATTGGGTGACACAAGAGATTTAAACCGGTTAATCTTTTTATCCTTATATGGGAGGTGGAATTCAGGAGGCAATCCAATGGTGAAGATACTTTGTGTCACCAATTGTGCCTATATTTTATGTCCCAATAGACATTCCCTACATACATACATACATACATACATACATACATACATACATACATACATACATACATATATATTAGTCTAGGTATTTTGTTTATGTATGTAATTATATATTACTATATACTAGATTTGAAATGAAGTATTGTATGTGTTTTATTATATATATATATATATATACACACATATATATATATACATATATATTAGTTTTATATATAAGTAATGACATAGCTGAGTATATATATATATACACACTAATTATTTCAACATATATTATGTATATATATTTGACTTTAATATATGAGTTTAATTTAAACCAATGATTTCCTTTTGAAATATATATATATATATATATATATATATATATATATATAGTTTTACTTGTGTTTGGATTTGATATCAATTTGAAAATATATGTTTTAAATTGATTTTTGAAACTTTATATATTTGTACTATATCTTGGTTCATCGATCTCTTGTCCGTTTTGACTGACATTCTCAATATCAAATTTATCATGAAAAATTCCTAACTTGTCGCTGTCCTGCTCGCTCTATCTGTATGCTTGTCATTGTCTATTCGCTTCCATTCTCGTTCATCTCTCTAGCCTCAAAAGATGAGCAATCACTCACGATTAACATTCTTATATTTATCAAATTTGATTTCAATTGAAACGACAATTGAGATATGCTACTATTAGTTATTTACATTGCTATATATATGATATTATCTGCATCTGTTCACCCTGACATCTGACACTATAATCTGTTATTTATATTGATGATACATGCCTGTTATATTATCATATCCGCTATCACTCTGCAAGTTCTCTGTTAGTATAGAATTCCCTACGGGTTGAAATGATACATACCCGAACAATCTGTGAATAGGAGAAATTTGTTATGGGTTGAAATGATAAACCAAGCGAATTTCATGGAATTGAATTTGGGATTGTGCGTTGGAATGATATATACCCATATATAATTTAAATTACAGATTGAAATGATAAATATTCGTATCACCTGACCATAGGATAGAAAATTATATACAGACACCATTGGTCTATATATATATATATATATATATAAATAAATAAATAAATATTTTGAAATGATTTCTATGGTTTTGGAAAGAAACATATGCTTCAATAAATATTGAATTCAAGATATTATATATAAATGTATTTTATAAAGTTCAAATTCTTGATTTTAAATTTATATGTTTTGAAAAAATTAAAATTATAAGTTGGTTTTGAAATTATAAATTTTAAGAATTTACTTATAATTTTACTATTTTAAAATATGTATAAATTAGTTTTATTATAAAAGAAGTTTGCTAATAAGATTTAATTTAATAAAGTTTGATTTAATTTATATACAATATGTTTAAGTATTATTTAAAATTTTATTTTTAAATATAGAGTTTATAATAATTTTTAATAAATTAAGATGGGAAGATAGATTTGAAATTGATTTGAAGTGGTATTTAATTAAATCGATTTGAAACTTATGGAATTTGAGATTTTTAAAGGATATGATTTTACCACTTGATTTGGGTTTAAGATGATTAAATGAATATATCAAGTTTAAATAAATTGAAGGAATATCCAGTTATTTGAAATTTGAAGTTTTATTTAAATGATATTGGATTTATTAACTAAATATTTCAAAACTAAATAATAGTAGATTGAATTTGATATATATATATATATATTAAATTATCAAATTTAGTTTTGGAAATATTGAATATTTAAAGCTTTGAAATATATTGAAATTGAAATGGTTTATTTTGTGGTTCAAATCTATTTTTTTGAATTCGATACAATTTGGAACGGTTTATTGAGAAACTGAATTGAATTGAAATGATGATTGGAGATTTGATTAAATTTGAATTTTGGAATTTGAGTTGATTTTAGAATTGATTTGTGAAATTTGAGGAAACTATTTTATTATATAAAGTATTTTTAAATTTTATAAAAAACTATTTATATATTTTACTTTATAAACTATTTTCATATAAACTATTTTTAATATAAACTATTTTAACTTACAACTATTTTATTATATATAATATTATTAATATCTAAACGATTTAAAGGAAGGTGTTATGATTTCTAAGTGTTATGATTTCTAAGGTGTTATGATTTCTAAAGTGTTATGGTTTTAGAAGCTTTATAATTTCGAAGTTGTTATAACATGAAGTGCTATGATTTTTGGAAGTGAATATATTTGAAATGGAAATGATGTCGTATTGATTTGGTTTTGAAATGGAAATGATATCGTATTGATATGGTTTTTAAAATGGAAATGATATTTTGGTTTTTGAAGTATAAACTATTTTGAAATGACCACGGTGTTATAATAGCGATTGGTTGTTAAAGAGACTGGGATCAGATATTGTCACACTCTCTGCTAATACCGAAAACCACATTAACAATCGTGTACGCGGTGGAGATTCCAGAATGAAGTAGGATGGTGGTGACATTCTATTGAGGTATATACGTGGACCCGACTACCGTGAGTTGGCATAAGGTGGCTAAAACAGGAGAGATTCTCGGGCCACGTGAGGTCATTTCTCCGATCGGGCACATTCCTTCGATATTATATTTTGACTTTGTGATTGATTTGGTGGCCACCCTTGATTTTGATTTGGGAGTGTATTCCGAGTGGGAGATAGTAGCTGCTACACGTTACCAGCGGCCCAGATGCGTAATTGGTATATCTACTCTGGCATTGCCTAGTTGTCCGTGTCATCTACCCTATCGAGACCACTACGAGTTTGTTTTGTACCATCCCCATGGAGTGCCCTCTGACGACGCCGGTACGGGGGAGATTACGGTACTGTATAGACTATGGGAATAAATAAAATGTCTTAAGGGGGATATGGGTAACGCCTTAATGCTATTTTAATAGTTTACTTTATTGTAGACATTATTGTAGTAGCGTAAATTGCTACATAGTAGATAGTTTAACGGATCCTTAGAGGATGGTTATCCCAAACATCCTTTGAGTTACTTGTATTTCAGTTGATATTTCACTTGAGTTGGATTTATTGATATAAGAATGTTAATCCCGACTCGAGTGTTTTGCGTTTTTCTTTACGCTCAGGTCAGACCGAGTGTTACAGCATTTGAGACTCACCTTTGGAGTTGGAGCTTCGCCTGAAGATCCATCTATATTTATTCATCTTTCGGTGATTCAGTTTACTCCAGAGATATATTCTGATCTTGTATTTGACACTATATTTGAGACTTCTGTTGTATCTTGTTTTAACTCTATTGTATATATAGTAGCTTCATGAACTACTACTCATTTGTTTCTGCTGCATATTGTTATGTTACTCTGTGATTCTGTGATTATTTATTTACTGTATATACTGAGTTTTGCCAAATTTAAATTAACAATATGATATTTTGAGCAATTCAAGTCCGACATGCGTGGATGCGAATGGTTGAAAATACCAGGATGTTACACGAACACACCGATGAGCTCAGCTTGAAGGAGTGCATCGAGAGAGAGGAGTCATTGTAGAAAAAAGCCAAAGCTAAACCCGCTAACACGGACATCGATGATCCAAATCTCATCCAATTGCAAGTCATTCCACCTGACGGGTCGGTTCCTAAAGAATTCCCTCCAACCTCTGAAAGCTCTCCTACCAAGGCTGGTAAAGGATCGAAGAGAAGGATAGGCGAAAACTTGGGTAGTGCCGCTCCCAAGAAATCCAAAAGAGAGAAGGGGCAAAAGAAGTAGTTGTTACTTCGACTTAGTTTATACATAGCTTGTATATCTATTTTCCTTTTTGTTGGCAGTGATTATGCAAGTATGGCCCCTGGTTTTGGGTAAACTTATACTACGATTTTCAAGTTTAATGTGCAAATAAAAATTCTTTATTTTCTATCGGAATCTTATATGAATTTTGTTTGAGTAGTCGAGCTATTACTTTTCCATTCAATGTACTTGTAATTCGTTACTCATTGATTCAGATAATCGCCCACTCATTTTTACTCAATGCCTCCATATGGTCGTGGCCTCACGTTGTAGAAAACACTGGATTCGAGCCCTAGTGTTACCCCATTGAATTTAGTGGTTTAAGTGATTATACTTCTGCCCTAGTCTCGGGTTAGCTTAGCTAGATAATGGATGGTCGAACTCCATCCTTAGTTTCAGATCGAAGTTTATGAATAGTGAGTAACCATACTCATCCATTTGTTTACTCATATCCGCACTCTGGGATAATAGTTGGTTGATGGGCAATCAGATTGCACCCAATTCATGTTTATACTCCATTTCACACTCTAGGGATTTAGAGTTATTTTGAAAAATAGTCAAACCGTACTTTCCTTAATTGATTGATTTTCCCCTAAGTCTGGGGTTTAAGTCAGCAAGCAATTGGTCGCATCACGATCAATTCATGTCTGTCCTATCGCTCGATGGGATTAGTTTGGTTATCGGATGGTCAAGAAAACATCCATTTCTTGTTAGGTACTCCGTCCATCGGGTTGTGAGCGAGAATCATCAAATAAACGGTCGGACCATGTTCATTTTGTTTAATCCCATCTTAAACTTATGTAATCGGCTGGCTCCAAACTCTGGGAACCTGCTCGGACATGTTAATAAGTTAATTGGGCATTATAAATAATATGTAATGCTATAACAATCACAGACATGAAGAAAATTTTTATTTGCTAAATGGAAAGGAATGGCATAATTTATCTTATTGCATATCTGGAAAATCAAATGTTAAAGAAAATTTGAAAATTAAATACAACTAAATGAAAAAGAATAAACAAAGTGAAACAACATCGTAAATGCTTGTTATTCCATGCCTTTGGGGGTAAGACACCATCAACAGTCGCTAGCTTGAAAGTTCCCTCTCCAAGCCTCTGTTCAATGACATATGGTCCTTTCCAAGTTGGATTCATGTGTGATGGAAAGGAAAAACGCGCTTCAAGATGAGATCGCCGATTTCAAAGGTTCTTGGTTGGACTTTAATATTGTAGTATTGGGCGATTGGTGTCGATGTGCAGTCACCCTCAAATTAGCTTCTTCGCGCCTCTCATATATAAAGTCTAGAGATTCTAAGAGAAGATCTCTATTCATTCTTGGGTTGTAGTAGGTCACTCGATGTGAATGAACTTCAAGTTCAACAGGAATGATGACTTCAGAACCGTAAGCAAGTGCGAATGGAGTATGGCCCGTCGCAGACTTGTGGGTGGTTCTGTAAGCCCATAATGCTGTTGGGAGTTCATCCACCCACTTGCCTCTAGCATTTTCCTAAGCTTCTTCATTTTGTTTACAGCTTCAACTTGTTCATTTGCTTAAGGGTGAGCAACTGCCATAATTCTCTTTTCAATATGACGCTAACGATAGAAATCTTTGAATTCAGTGTTGTCGAATTAGTCCCACTATCAGTTACAATGGTTCATGGAAGGCCAAAATGAAGATGATGTTTGAAGTTGATTACTTTCTTTGTCATGATCATGGATAAAGGTTCCACTTCGGACCATTTGGTGAAGTAATCAACTATGACGATGGTGTACTTCTCACCATCTTTAGAATCAGTAAGGCACCAATAATATCTATGCCCCATATGACGAACGACCATGGACTGACCAGTTGTGTGATATTCATTGGTGGAGCTCTTGGAACTTTTGCATATATTTGGTACTTATTGCATCGCTTAATGTAATCAACGACATCTCGGTGGGCAGTCGGCCAATAATATTCATAATACAATATTTTCTTTGTTATGGTTTGCCTTCTAATGTGATTGTCACATTCCCCTTCATGAACTTCCTTTTGGACTCATTTTATTGAATCATGAGCGATACACCAGAGCAAGGGAACAAAAAAACCATTTCTATACATGACTCCCTCCTGAATGATATATCATGAAGCTTTGCGATGGATTAGCCATCTTTCATTCCTTCATTGGGAAAGGAGTCCTTATAGCAAATAATATTTAATCGGAGTCATCCACAACTCCTTCCCAGGCTCCATCTCTAGTACCGGGTCGATTTCCATTAGGTTTATGCTCGGAGCATCTAGTACTTTAACTGGATCCAAGCCCATTTGTTGCGCATCCCTGGTTCTAGCAAACTTTTCCAATCAGTCAGGCTCTTTGTTTTGATCCTGGGGAATGTGCATGATGTCATTGTACTGAAAATCGGTCAATAGCTCTTGGATTTGGATAAGGCACGGAGCGAGTCATTGTCCTTTAGCCTGGTAATCTCCCCTGGCTTGGTATTCTACCAACTGGGAATCGCAAAAGATTTTAAGAGATTTTATCCCCAATTCTTTAGCAAGTTGGATCCCAACAATCAGAGCTTCATATTCAGCTTTGTTGTTCGATGCAGGGAAATCCAGCTTTAAAGCATCGCAAATTGATTGTTATTCTAGGGTTACTAGCATGATTCTGGCTCTAGAACAATGATTATTGGATGCTCCACCCATATACATTTTCCATCGAATGATAGGGGCCCCGTTGCTCTTTAAGAGATCATCCTGTGCAGTGAATTTTGCTATAAAGTCCGCCAGTGGCTTTCCCTGGATGGCTTTTCGAGAGAGATAAGTAATGTCAAATTGGCTTAGTTTAATGTTCCAGTTGATTAAACTTCCAAACATCTCGTGTCATTATAGGACCCATGTAATGGTTGATCGGTGTGAAAATTGATGGGATGAGACTGAAAATAGGGGCGGAGCTTTCGTGATACAATCAACAAGCAGTACGCCAATTCCTCTATCTTTGGATAGTTTCTTTCAGCATCTGCTAATCGCTTGCTAATATAGTAGACCGGTCTCTCGCTTTGATTCTGCTCACAAAGAAGTGTGACACTTATAGCCTGTACTGACACAACTAAGTAGATATACAAGTCTTTGTGATCCACCGGCTTTGACAAGATGGGAGGCCTCTCAAAGTGGTTCACCAAAGCTTGAGATGCATCTTTACAATCCTGTGTCCAATCAAAGTATCTTTTCCCTTTTCTAATTAAGTCGAAGAAAGGAATGCATTTATCAGTGGCTCTTGAAATAAATTAACCTAGAGCAGCAATCTTCCCATTTAAGCTCTATACTTGTTAATGGTCTTCAGCACTTGGATGTTGCAAATTGCTCGAATCTTCTCAGGGTTAGCTTCGATCCATAAGCATTGACAATGAAACCTAAGAACTTTCCCGATGCAACACCAAAAGAACATTTCATAGGATTGAACTTCATTTTGTAATATTGGGGATGTCGAACATTTCTGATAAGTCTCTAATGTGGTTTCCTAATCGTCATCACTTCATGAGCATATCATCCATACATATCTCCATCGTATTTCCAATCTGATCTTTAAACATTCGGTTGACTAGGCATTGATAAGTTGCTCCAACATTCTTCAATCCAAATGTAATTACCACATAAGAATACAATCCGACATTGGTAATAAAACTAGTGTGCCCCTGGTCGACAATATGCTTTGGGATTTGGTAATATTCGGAATATGCATCCATTAAAAATAGCAACTCGTGTCCTGTAGTAGTGTCCACTAGTTGGTCAATTCTCGAAAGGGGAAAACTGTCTTTCAGACATGCTTTGTTTAAATCCGAGTAGCCAACACATGTCCGCCACTTTTCAATTGCCTTTCTCACAAGTACAATATTAGATACCCATTTAAGGTAGAGGGCGTCACAAATAAAACCATTGCCTTTTAGCCTATCCACTTCCTCTTTAAAGGCGGCAAATCTCTCCAGATCCAAGCCATGACTTTTTTGTTTCATTGGAACCTGCCTCGGGTCGATATTTAATGCATGGCTCGCAATGGTAGGCGAGATCTCACACATACCAGAATGAGTCCAAGCGAACACATCAAGATTTGTTCGGAGGAAACCAGCAAGTTCTTTCACTATCATGGGGTTGAGCTGTGATCCAATCTTTAGGACCTGTGACGGGTCGTCGTAGCTGATCATGATGTCATTTGTCAATTTAGCTGGTGTAGCCTTAGTCTCTTTCGTCTCCTTCTTATCATCCCTTGGATCTATGTCTTTATAGAACTGATATGGCGCCCGAGCCAAGGCCCATGCGCTGGTTTTCAATCTTTGGTGGCTTGGATGATAAAGACTTGTCCACATCCTTACCTTTCTCCTTCCATTGGGCATCCACCAATTCAGCTACATAGCAGGCACGTCTGGTCGCTTGATCACCATTCACAACTCCAACACCGTTATTAGTTGGGAACTTCAAAATCAAAAGCAATGGGGCAAGAGTTGCCCGGAATTCAGCTAGAGCTAGTCGGCCCAGAAAAGCATTGTATGGAGAATCAATATCCATTATAACTAATGGAAAAATCCACACTCTCATATGGTCACATTTTCCTAACTCCATAGGCAATTTGACATAACTGACAACTTTGATTGCAGCACCGTTAAAGCCATGAATATGGGCTTTAGATGGCTTCAAGTCCTTGGCTTCCATCCTCATCTGATCGTAAGCCTTTTTGAAAATTATAGTCATGAAACTACCATTATCGACCAAGATCCTCCTTACTAAGGTGGGGCCGACTATGGCTGAAATGACCATTGGGTCAATCGTCGATACTTTTACCTTATCTACGTCTTTGTTTCTTAATATAATGTCGTCTGCCATTCTGCATTGTTGTTTTGCCGGGGCCCTATCTTCTACACTTGGACAACATTCAAAATTCATATGCTTGATTGTGCTAGCATAGCTCTCTATCTCTACTAGCTCTTATCAGCTGGATGTGATCCTCCGACTATTCTATTGATCACTAATCTTCCAATAGTTCGTGCAGGCTCCTCAGCCCTGCACGGTGCTCGTCCTCGGTTGGGGTCGGATGTCCCTTGCCCGCCATCCTGTGGGGCTTTAGTAGACTACTGTAGTTTTATTTTCCAAATTAGTTTCTCGATAACATCTTGGAGATGCCTGCATTCATTCGTGTTATGTCCGTAACATTTGTGGAACCGATAATATTTTCAAGTCTACTTTTGCTTCTTTATTGACTCTTTCGAAGGTGGCTTCCTATACTGCATGGTATTGCAAGTAGACAAGTAGACGTTCTCTAGAGATGTACTCATAGGTGCGTAGGTACCATACATTGGAATCCTAGGCTTTCCTTTTCAGAAATCCCTCTTTCGTTCACGGTTTCGATCACCGCCTTTCTTTTACCGATTAGATTCATTTTGGATATTTACTTGAACTTTTCCAGAACTCTCCCCAAACTGCTTTGCTGCGACGTTACTTTGTACTCCCTCTCCATTCAGTCCTATTACATTCTTCTTTGTATAGTATCTAGCTTCCTCTTTTCTTAAATATTGAGCTGCTTTCGCATAGAAACGCTCCAACGTTGTGGGTGATTTACCATCTAACCAATTGCCAAAGTCGAATTCCGAATCAATCCCTCTTGTTATCGCTATCAATATGAATGGTCATTCGGATCACTGAATTCTACGACGGCTATATGAAATCTGTCCAAATATTCTTTAAGCGATTCTCCCAGAGTCTGGATTAAGCTTGATAGGGACATTACATCCTTGGGGCAAGTTGCATGCATATGAAGCTGCTCCACAAATTGTGTTGCCAAATCGTCAAATCTAGAGATTAACCGTGGATGTAATCTCGTAAACCACATCGTTGCTATGCCAAAGAGAAATAGGAAAAGATCTACATTTTATTGCATTATCAGCTCATGCAGAATCCATCGGCCGTTTATATCTCATGATGTGTTGCATGGGGTCGGTTTTTCCCTCGTAGGTAGGCATCGATGACATGTTGAACCTTTTTGGGCAATCCGGATGTAGGATATTGGCGGTGAATGAGGTATGGCTTCTCGAGATCCCCCAATAATCATTGGTCAAGTGTTGTCTTTCCTTTACTAACTGTCTAACTATAGCCGACAAGTACGACGTTTGGATAGTTCGAGCCAACTGGTAGTCATGCTCCACCTCATGGGAATGGTCCGGTCAATGTCTATGGTCCATTCCATGCCTTCTTGGCTCAACATCCCCTTGATATATATCACTTGCATTCACTTCATCATCATTCCTAGGAGGTAACTAGTCTGCATCCATCATAACTCCAGCATTCGAATCAATCGCAGCAGCTCTAGCTTGTTCTCTAACATGAAAAGGCATGCTTCCGCCTTTGGAGCAAGGATCGACCCTAAGCCCTCTAGAGGGATCAGACCCGATCATTCCTGGCAATTCAAGTTGGATTGGCCGTTGATGTTCGGATGCTTCTGAATGATATCTGTCAGTCCTGTGACACTACTTCTGTGATAGTCATCTGATGAACTAGAACTGTCTAATATAGAATCAGGGATTGGCTCTTTCCTAGTTTTCTCGTGTTATCGATCTCTGAGTTGATTTATTAAATCCATATTGGCTTAACTTTACTAGTTCAACTATCGACGACTATCCACGAGCTCTCTCATCAGATTTCGAAAATCAGCTCTTCTAAGGGAATCAACCAGATTCTGGATATCAACTGGATTGGCAGCATTCACATCTACTGGTAGATTACTCGGGCCTCCTTGTTGGATGTTAGCGTTCTCATTTCCTTCTGCATTTTAAGAGGTAGATTCTAGTGTTCCTAACCATTGTTGATAGTTTTCCTTAGAATTTTGAAAATCTGAATAGAATGGATAACTACTTGAAGATAATTTAGATCTCTTACGGGGATTTATGCAATCTAATAGCAGCAAAGGGTTCCTAATAGAGCTAAGAATATTCCTTCTCAATGAAAGCACCATAATGTTTGCATCACAAATTAGCACAAACACCCAACACAGATTTTTTAGAGTAATAAATGAAGAATATTGAACGTAAACAGAGAGAATATAACAATACAATAATAAAAACAAGAAAATAACAGAGACACAGCAGTTTATAGTGGTGCGGCGTTGTTTGCCTACGTTCACTTTGAAGAGATAGCTTTATTAATCACTTTGTAAGCTGAGTACAAGAGGGATAGGATGAAAATCCTTAGTTACAAAAGAATAAAAAGCAACAAGCATCGTAAAAATCCCAAAAACGAACGATCAAGTATATATTTGTAGAGGAAGACGACGAAATATCTCCCTGAAAATTCAGCAGAAGGATCTCCAAAACCATATGGACCCACATGATGGATCTCATGGCCTAAATCCCAAGAAATAGGGATCAGGGTAGATCCCCATTTTGAAGGAATTTGGAGATGCGATCACCATGGTATCTTCTTCATGTTGTAATATGCTTAGCCTCCGTGTTTCTGGCCAATTGGATTAGTAAAACTTGAATTATTGCTCAATCATTGCTGCAAAGTGTGTTGTTACCTGATTTTGGTCGATCTCTATGAAGGCAAAAGGGTTGATCCCTCTTCCTTAGTCATTTTGAAGTGTGATCCCTAGGGTAAGCACCTTAGGATTTCCACACCTTGTTCGCAAAGTTTCATAAGCATAGGACTTATGGATCTTAAGATATCGATTGTTTTCTATTGAGTTGCACTTGTTTGGCTGAAGTGGACCGATCCCTATGATTGAGAGTGATTATAGCCAATCCATTTTCTATATTAAACCATATTTCATATTTTGAATATTTTTCATTGCATATCTTTCAATTCTGTTCGAACACGGCTTTATATTATCATTCGTACTTGATTTTTAGACACCAAAATCATTGCCCTGGGCATACTAGCCTTGAATGCAGTCTAGTCTAACTTGTCCAATCAGTTTTGATATAGCCGGGACAAAACGCCGGATAACAACCTCCATTTCAGGAATTTTCATTATCTGAATCTTGGACTTTAGGTTTTGCTATAGAGAATATAGTTCCAGTGCATGGTGAGAAAGCTCTTAATATTTTTTACAACGAGAAGCTTGATGCATAAAGGAGGACCATAGTTAAGAGATTAAATAGATTGGCATGGCCAGATCCTCGACAATTTTTAGTAGTTTTTGTTTCCCATATTTCCTTTTCATTAAAATTTGGCTAGTTACCATTTTTGCAGATGTATCTTCACAATTTAATGCTGCATTTGTCTTGTACATGCTATGTTAAGAGATTATAAGATAGAATTGATTGGATGTCCATTCAGTGTGCAAAAATTATATGCATAAACACACTCTTTAGGAATTTGGATTACATATTTTCATCCTTATGTTCTATTTAATTTTAAATGAAAAGATCATCGACTTGACATTGAAATTTTTGGTAAGCTAAAAATGTGTACTTTCCATTTTTTGTTCCAAAACAATATGCTGTAATATGCCATTTGCCGAAACCAATGACAAATCTACCTTTATGAATGGACAATAATGTTCGGTCTGCAAATGCATCTAAAAAAATTGAAACAACTATTAATTTAACATGCATATGTATAACTGTACAAGGTTCTTATACTACATCTATTCTACTTTAATATTTATATATAGTCTTCTTTTGCTTATTATCGTAGGTTGTCAGATTAATTCCTCACCATGGCAATATCCTCATGCTATAAATGTTTTCCTATATAATCCATGCTTGAGTACTGCTAGCGCTAAAATTGGTCACTAACATCCAAATGTAAATGAAAGCACCAATTAACAGTCATAGATAACAGATGGAATGTATGTAGAGAGTAATAATGTAAAGAACAGTCAAAATTAAAATGAAAGCAGTAGAGAGCAATAGATCTTATAGTGGTTCGGCTAACTCCGGCCTACGTCCACTCTAGAATTTTTTTTATTGCTGTAATAATTGATTACAGTTATGACACTACAGAGTAGTCCTAGCCTTAGAAAATAAAAAACCAGAGAGCCGAAGGAAGCTCCCCTTTCGAAACCCCCTCATGTTGTATTTATAGGAAAATTCCGATTACTGGGCTTCTTTAGCAGTCCGGGCACATTAGTGCCATAGCCGATCCAACATCCTTCATCATGGTACGAGCGACTTCCTGTAGTGACTTCCTGTGGTGACTTCCTATGGCGACTTCCTGTAGCGACTTCCTGTAGCGCTTCCATGCCAAACGACTTCCATGCCGAGTGACTTCCATGCCGAGTGACTTCTATGCCGAGCGACTTCCATGCCGAGCGATTTCCATGCCGAACGTCTTCCATGCCGAGCAACTTCGTGGAGCGACTTCCTATAGCGACTTCCATGCCGAGCGACTCCCATGCTGAGCGACTCTCATGCTGAACGACTTCCATGCCGAGCGACTTCCTGTAGCAACTTCCTGTAGCTACTTCCATGCTGAACGACTTCCATGCCGAGCGACTTCCATGCCGAGCGACTTCTATGCCGAGTGACTTCCTAACGTGTTGCGTTACCTATCCATCCAGTCGACTTAAACCTACTGCATTCCATCCTCGATAATTGAGAAATCGACTTATTTAAATCCGTCTGCCTACAACCTTGCCAAAAGGCGTATTAACACTTTGCTTCCCAAAACGTGCTTTTCTATTGGAAGGTGTGTTTTGAATAGCCTCAAATCCGATATCCGAAGTCCATATCCCGTTCATGACCATATTATTAAATTCATGACCTCTCCGGGTTTAATCTTGAATCCATAGACCTCGTCGGGTCCTGTTACCTTGTTCCAGCCTCAGCTCTTTGGTCAAGGGCTTGTAAGTTCTCTGGTCTCGGTCTTCTGGCCAAGGACTTCGATATTCACCGATCTCGGCTCTCTGGCCAAGGATTTTCATATTCTCCGGCATCGGCTCTCCGACCAAGGACTTTGATATTCACCGACCTCAGCTTTTCGGCCAAGATTTTCATATTCTCCAGCCTCGGCTCTCCGGCCAAGGACTTTGATATTCATCAGCCTCGGCTCTCTAGCCAAAGACTTTCATATTCTCCGGCCGTGGCTATCCAGCCAAGGACTTTTTATGTTCACCGTCCTCGGCTCTCCGGCTAAGAACTTTCATATTCTCCGGCCTCGGCTCTCCGGCCAAGGACTTTTATATTCTTCGGTGGCCAAGGACTTTGATATTCACCGGCCTCGGCTCTCCAGCCAAGGACTTTCATATTCTCCGGCCTCGGCTCTCCAGCCAAGGACTTTGATATTCACCGGCCTCGGCTCTCCGGCCAATGACTTTCATATTCTCCGGTCTTATCTCTCCGGCCAAGGACTTTGATATTCACCGGCCTCGGCTATCCGGCAAGGACTTTCATATTCTCCGGCCTCGGCTCTCCGGCCAAGGACTTTGATATTCACCAGTCTCGGCTCTATGGCCAAGGACTTTGATATTCTCCGGCCAAGGACTTTGATATTCTGCAGCCAAGGACTTTTGATATTCACCGGCCTCGGCTCTTAGGCCAAGGACTTTTATATTCTCTCCGAGTCCATTCCATTGCTCTCCGACGAAGGAACTCGTAACTTGCAATTACTGCCCCGTCTCACCGGTCGGGACCGTCATCGCGAGACCTGTATTATTTATTACACTGATCCAAATCCAATTGTTATAGAATTCAGTTATCAAAGCAGAAGTTCGTACAACAAAAGGAATTAAATGTCCACAGTGCCACAGAAGAAACCGGAGTTTGTAGAAAAATAGAAAGAAAATAGGATTTCATAGACTCAAGTAATACGGTTTTTCGTCATCTCAAAGCACGCCTAGGGACTATCCTCGATCCCGTACGTGTGTAAGTGACCTATCCGTATTACTTTGAGTTCTATTACTTATTCAAACCAATAAATCTATTTAGTTGATAATGAGCTGGCGTTGCCTAGGACCAGTGCCATCTTCGTTCGAGGTAGGTAGTGGTTGCTCCTGTCCCACTGCCACAACTCGATTCCTTATATACTGCCATAGATGACCATTCCTTACATGCTCCTCAATGATATCTCTCAAATGCCTGCAGTCGTTTGTGCAGTGCCCATCCAGCTCGTGGAATAGGAATGCTTTCTCGATGCCCGCTCATATTCAAAAGGCTCTCTCTTTGTTGGCCTTCGATATTGGAGGCACCCTCGATATCCAAGTAAATCCTTTCTAGAGTCTCAGTTAAATCTGTGTAAGAAGAAAACTTTGACTCCTTTTGAGGCCTCTTCGAAGTGCCACTGTTGCCATCTGTTTTTCTTTTTCCTTTAACGTCTTTACTTGGATCCTCCTTAGGTGGACCTCCACCCCTCACTGCATAAGCTTCAGCCTCTCTCCTTACTCTCTCAGCCTGCGCATCCTCCTATCTCAGGAACCTTTCCGCCTCATGGCAGAACTCCCTGAGATCTCTCGATAGGTCCCGTTCCAATGATATCTTGAAATCTGAATTATCCACGATTCCTGAGATTGCTGCCTTCGAAATCATTGAATGGTCGGGTCGATCTACTGAGGCTACCGCTGCGTTGAACCTGGTCAAGAAGTCCCTGAGCGACCCTTCCTTCCATTGCTTCATCGATGTCAAGGTCATTACGTTCTTGGGTCTGACTATATGGACTCGAAAATGCCTCATAAACCTTTCAATTAGTTCGGTCCAAGTGTCAAAATAACCACTCTCCAGCTGTCTGAACCACATAAATGCGATATCCGTCAAATACAAAGGGAAGCATCGACCCACGACCTCACCGATGCCCCCAGTACCTCTATATGCCTCATGTACCTTGTCAAATAAACGGCGGGATCCGTTCTCCCTTCATACATCTCCAATACTGGTAGCTTAAAATCCGATGGGTTCCTAGCTCGCCTAATAGTAGGAGTAACGGGACTCCTATTCACATCCTCCAAGTCTTTATTTACCAATCCTCTTCTCATAGCTCGTCTAAACATCTCCGCTAATCTGTCATTATCGCCAAGCTGTAATCCTTGTCCACTGCCTTCGATCTATCTCTCGAGTTCACGAGGGAATCCTGGCACATACTCCTTGTCACGTACTCCAGTATTCCTGTTGGCGTCGGGCTCCATAGTTTCATCCGGTATCTCTCCATGGATTGGTCCAGCATTTCCTGGTGGTGTGCCCCTGAGCCTAGTTCCATCCAGATTATTAGCTGTTTGTTGATTGGGAGCTGCCCCCTGCTGAATCACTCCATCCGCATGTTGGTTGAGTTCGTCTGGTCCAGCTCCAAGATCTTGAGCAGCTGTAGTTCCTGATTGTCCAAATTTCTGAAGAAGGGCCTGCATCATCTCCTCTTACCGTTTCATCATCGCTTCCATCTCTTCTCTAATGATGTAGATGGATGCTCCACCTGCTTCATCTCTAGCGGAAGCCTCTTGACTTTCCTCCTGATTGCTCCTGTCTGTCACTTGCTTCCTTGTTGATGGCCTAACCATTGTTTCCCAGAATCCAAGTTCCTAGCTTCAAAATTCCTGAGTGCTTGCCTTCTCAGTGGAAGCACCAAAATGTTAGTGCCAAAATTGGTCACTAACACCCAAATGTAAATGAAAGCACCAACTAACAGTCACAGATAACAGATAGAATGTATATAGAGAATAATAATCTGAAGAACAATCAAGATTAAAATGAAAGCAGTAGAGAATAACATATTTTATAGTGGTTCGGCTGACTCCGGTCTACGTCCACTCCAGAAGTTTTCTTTTTATTGCTGTAATAATCGATTGTAGTTACAACACTGCATTGTAGTCCTAGCCTTAGAAAATAAAAAACCAGAGAGCCAAAGGAAGCTCTCCTTTCTGGACCCCCTCATGCTGTATTTATAGGCAAATCCCGAGTTACTGGGCTTCCTTAGCAGTCCGGGCCCATTAGGGCCTTAGCCGAGCCAACATCCTTCATCATGGTACGAGCGACTTCCTGTAGCGACTTCCTGTGGCGACCTCCTGTGGCGACCTCCTGTGGCGACCTCCTGTAGTGACTTCCTGTGGCGAATTCCATGCCGAATGACTTCCATGCCGAGCGAATTCCATACCGAGCGACTTCCATGTCGAACAACTTCCATGCCGAGCAACTTCCATGTCGAGCGATTTCCTGTAGCGACTTCCATACCGAACGACTTCCATGCCTAACGACTTCCATGCCGAGCGACTTCCACGCCGAGCGACTTACAAACGTGTTGCATTACCTATCCATCCAGTCGACTCAAACCTACCGCATTCCATCCTCGATAACTAAGAAATCCACGTAGTTAAATACGCCTGCCTACAGCCTTGCCAAAAGGCGAGTTAACAAGTACATGTTTTTGTAAGTAAAAATAATAGTTATTTACCAAGTTGAAGCTAAACACCCGCGGTGCTCTTTAATAATGTCAACACTTTATTTCCACCTTGGGTATAGCTTGCTGGTAGGTTTGTGCCACCTTGGGTACATCTTGCTGTTAATATCTTGCTGTTAGGTTTCCTAGTATAGCTGCTTTCTTACCCGTCAGTATACAAAAAATAATGTGTTACATATTGTTTTTAATTCATTGAGTCCAACTCTAGGCAACTAGTGGCGTGGACGAGAAAGGGAAGGAGAATTTTGCACGGTGAGTTGCTAGCTTGGCCATGGAAAGGGAAATACACTAAAATTTCAAGAATTTCCAAGTAATAGTAGACGGGGAAAATGTTGCATTGTATCAACAAAAATTTCCCGCGGGTGGATTCAGCTTATTATCTCATGTCATGCTTTGTTAAAACTGAATTATTGTTAACTATTAATTCCTAATGCATTGGTCAGGGTTTCATAAACTTCATGACCATTATTGATTTTGTTCTTTAAATAGAACTGTTGAATACTATTATAATAACCGAAAACAATTTGAAGTAACATATTGAAAATAACTTGGTTTTATAAAAATAACTAAGTTTATAATAATAATAGAAAACTAATTATTAGTTATATAAATTTAACTTAGTTTATTTTAATAATAATACTACTAATAATAATAAATTATGAAATACTAACCAAGTTATTATCTAAATGTATAATAATAATAATAATAAATTAACAAAGTTTTTGATTAATAAAGTAATAAATTATAAAATGTTAATCAAGTTTACTGGGTTATATAAAAAATAACGAAGTTTATATATAATAATAATAATAATATATTTACTAGGTTTATAAAAATTACCAAGTTTAAAGTAATAATACTAACAAAAAAGTTTCGTAAAAATTCACTAAGTTTATATTAATAATAACACTACCAATAAATTATAAAATATTAACCAAGTTATCCAAGTTTTATAAAATGAAACTAAATTTATATAATAATAATAATAAAATATAAGGTCTTAACCAAGTTATCTAGATTTTATAAATGTAACTAAATTTATATGATGATGATGATGATAAATTAACCAAGTTCATAAAATTAACTTCTTCAACTAAGTTTATAATAACTAACTAAATTTAATTAAAAATAAATGTATTTCTTTTTTTTTTTATTTTTTTTTTATTTTTTTTAATATATATAAACAAAAACCAAGAGCTGTCAACAAGCCTGACAGGTAACTCAAAAGAAAAGCAGAACAGCCCAGCCTAACAAAAACAAACAAACGCCAGAAAGAAAACAACAAGCCAAACAAAACATAAGCGGCAAGAAGACACAAGCACCTGCCGCCAAAAAAAAGCAACGAGAGAAAAAGCAAGCAGGGAAGAAAACAGATGAGCACCGGGAAAACCACCTCCCATCTAACATCATCATCGAACTCCGTCAAAGCCACCGCCCGATGCCGATGTCAAAATCCAACCAAGCAGAGAAGCAATAGGAAGCAGAACAAGCTCTAAAGAAAACCACGGCTAAACGCCGACAGTCAAAGAACAGCAGACCTGGATGCCTCGTGAATGAACCGAAATCCCAACTGCCAAGCATCAACTAACAGCGCGAGAAAGAGCTCCAGCCCATCCAACAAACAATAATCAGACAACAAAGAACTCGAGAAACGACAAGTCCATCGCCCTCAGAGCAAGATAGAAAGACATCCAATAAGCCAAAACCAACCCGCAGAAAGGAACCGAGAAAAGATCCATCCACAAGACGAAAACCTACAAGCAGAAAACACAAAGAAGAGATAAAAAGAAGGGGGGGGAGGGGAGGTCAGGGAGCAAAGGGGAAGCGAACCGAAGGGACCACTAATACTTAAACAGGAGTCCCTGAGCTGGCAATCACCCAATTCCTGCTCTGTAAGAAGAAGGAGAGCATTGAATAGAAGAAGGAGACACAAAGCGACGAGACCGAGCACCGACCGAACCCCGGAAGGGTCTACCACGAAAAGCCAATAAAATATCATCTCTAACCCGCCGAATAACGGATAGGGGTTCCATAGGAATCTCGTCAAAAATAGCCTTATTCCTCGCACACCAAATATGCCAGCAAATCAGACAAGGAATCAAACGAAAGATGATAGGCCGAAGCGATTTCCCAGTACAATCAGACCACTAAGAAGACAGCAAATCAGAAGGTGATAAGATGATACCAACGACTCCCAATAAATGACTGAAATAATTCCAGATGGATCTAGCACACCATCCACCGAAAAACAAATGAGAGGATGATTCTGTTTCCCCATTGCCACAGCACCTGCAACGGGAAACAAACGGAATGCCAATACGCTGGAGGTTATCATCAACCGGGAGCCTAGAGTGAAAAATACGCCACATCAAGAGAGAGGCTTTCGGCGGGAGACGAGCATCCCAGATGTAGGCAAAAAGAGGAAGAACGGGATAAGGAGATCGAATAGAGCTCCAGGCTTTCAGAACAGAGAAAGAGCCACCATCCCAGCCTGATAGACCGCCATGAGAATCGACGAGCACTTTAACCGATTGCATATGCTTCCAGGTTTCACTGGCATAACAAGGGAAACCAGAAAAGCCTGAGGACGCCAGTCTCCGGTACTTAGCATGAAGGAAATTGGCCCACAAGGAATCGTTAGATCCAAACCTGGACCACAATTTGCAAGCGAAACCTGGAACCAGAAAAATAAATGTATTTCAATGAATTTTTATAATATTAGAAATACGGATAATTCTGCAAAAAAAATTGTTTTAAAACATAGGGGTCTTAGAAACTTTCTTAAAAATTGGAGTAAGAATGTTTTTGGTAGTATTAAAATTAAAAAAGAAAACATTCTTCTTAAAATGCTTAAAATTAATAAAATAGAAGAAATTAGACAACTAAATCCAGGTAAGGGTAACGTTCTCACTAATTTAAAAGAAGAGCTTAATTCAATTTTAGAAAAAGAAAAGATTATATGGAAACAGAGATCTAGAATTCAATGGATTAATGAAGGTGTTAATAATACAATTTTTTTTCATAATATGGCTAATGGTAGAAAACGTAGTAATACGATAAGAGATTATAAGATAGAATTGATTGGATGACCATTCACTGTACAAAACTTGTGTGCGCATACAAAATATTTAGTAATTAGGATTACATATTTTCATCCTTATATTCTGTTTAAGTTTAAATGAAATGACTGTTGACTTGACATTGAAATTTGGGTAAGCTAAAAATAGTACTTGCCATTTTTTGTTCCAAAATAATGTACTGTAATCTGCATTTTCCGAAACCAATGACAAATCTACCTTTATGAATGGAATAATGTTCCGTCTACGAAAGCATCTAAACACAATTTAAACAATTATAAAGTTAACATGCATATGTATAACTTTATGAGGTGCTTATACTGCATCTATTTATTCTACTTCAAAATCTGTATACAGGCTTCTTTTGCTTATTATCCTAGGTTATCAGATCAATTCTTGACCATGGCAATATCCTCATGCTATAAATGTTTCCCATATAATCCATGCTTAGTAAAAATAATAGTTATTTACCAAGTTGAAGCTAAACACCCACGTTGCTCTTTAATAATGTCAACACTTTATCTCCACCTTTGGTATATCCTGCTGTTAGGTTTGTACCACCTTAGGCCTAATACAACCTGATGGAACCAAGATTAATCCACTATGACTTTGTAACAGAAAAATTCATGATACTTCTGTGAAACCCAATGATGTAAAGGAAGCTGATGCGCTGAGCATGATTAACTAAACCTCGTGGATCCCAATTCCAAATTTCTGTATCTTTTATCATGAATGTCTTAAAGCACGACTAACTGAACTTGAATACTGGTGTTATAAAGCAACAGACGAGGTAATCTCCTACTCCTACAGCCTTCGATTAATAACATCTCTACAACATTTTGAATTTTGTCATTTAAAACACCAGCTACACAAAAAGTTTGTGATACATCTTTTATTTTTAGGCTATATCTTAAAACTATGAAGGTGGTATATGTTTGTTCACGTTTCTCATATATGTAATATACATAATGTAGGTTCAGCTTGGGATGAATAGAAGCACATCAGACAGGCTATAGATTTCCTAGTATAGCAGCTTTCTTACCCGTCAATGTACAAAAAATAATGTGTTACACATTCTTTTTAATTCATTGAGTCTAACTCTAGGAAACCAGTGATGTGGACAAGAAAGGGAAGGAGAATTTGCACGGTGAGCTGCTAGCTTGGCTACGGAAAGGGAAAGAAACCTAAAATTTCAAGAATTTCCAAGTAACAGTAGATGGGGAAAATGTTGCATTGTATTAGCAAAATTTTGCCGCAGGTGGATTTAGCTTATTATCTCATCTCATGCTATGGTAAAATTGAATTATTATTAGTTATTAATTCCTAATGCGTTGGTCAAGATTTCATAAACTTTATGACTGTTATTGGAACCGTTCTTTAAATAGAACAGTTAGATACTGTTATAATAACTAAAAGCATTCTGAATTAACATACATATTGATGATAACTTAATTTTATAAAAATTAACTAAATTCATAATAATAATAATAAACTAAGTATTAGTTTTATAAATTTAACTTAGTTTATTTTAATAATAATACTACTACTAATAATAAATTATAAAATATAAATCAAGTTTAGTGGGTTTTATAGAAAATAGCAAAGTTTATATATAATAATAATAATTCACTAAGTTTATGAAAATTAACCAAGCTTAAAATAATAATAATAACAACCACAAACTAACTAAATTTATAAATATTAACTAAATTTCATAAAACTTAACGAATTTTAGAACAACATCAACAACAACAATAATGAGTTATAAATTAACTATAAGTTTTATAAAAATTCACTAAGTTTATATTAATAATAATACTGCTAATAATAATAATAAATTATAAGATATTAACCAAGTTATCTAAGGTTTATAAAATGTAACTAAATTTATATAATAATAATAAAATATAAGATATTAAGCAAGTTATCAAGATTTTATAAAAAGTAACTAAATTTATATGATGATGATGATAAATTAACTAAGTTCATAAAAATTAACTTTTCTAACTAAGTTTTATAACAATTAACTAAATTTATAATAATAATAATAATAAATTAACTAAATTTGTGAAAATTAAGTGAGTTTATAATAATTATGATAAAGTAATAAGTTATAAAATATTAATCAAGTTTACTAACATTTATAAAAAATGACTAAATTAAAAATAATAATACTAACAACAATAATAACAACAACAAGAGTCGTAGTAGTAATAATAACAATAACAAGCTAAGTTTATAAATATTAACTAAGTTTCATAATAATTAACTAAATTTCGAGCAACAATAGTACTAAATAATAAATTAACTATAAGTATTATAAAATTTAACAAATTTTATAATAATAATTATACTAATGATAATAAATTATAAAATATTAACCAAGTTATTTAAGATTTATAAAATGTAACTAAATTAATATAATAATAATACTAAATTAACTAAGTTTTTGAAAATTAACTAAGTTTATAATAATTATAATGAAGTAATAAATTGTAAAATATTAATCAAGTTTACTAAGTCTTATAAAAATAACTAAGTTTATATAATAATAATAATAATAATAAATTAACTAAGTTTATAAAAATGAACCGAGTTTAAAATAATAATACCAACAACAACAACATGAGTCATAATAATAATAATAATAAATTAACTAAGTTTATAAAAATGAACTAGGTTTCATAATAATTAAATAAGTTTGGAATAATAATGATGATAACAACAACAATAATAAATAATAAATAAACTATAAATTTTATAAAAATTCACTAAGTTTATAATAATAATAACAATACAAATAATTATAATTATGAAATATTAACCAAGTTAACTTAGTTTTATAAAAATTGACTAACTTTAAATAACAACAACAACAATAATAATAAATTAACTAAGATTATAAACATTTACTTCATTAATTGAGTTTTATAAAAAAATTAACTATATTTATGATAATACCAATAAATTAACTAAATTTAAATAATAATAATTTTTTTAACAAAGTTAATGAAAATTAACTATGTTTATAAGAGTAAGAATAATAATAAATTATAAAGTCGTATTCGACCATTCTGGTAGATGATAATGCACACGACCATTCTACTTCACTACTTTTATTAGAAAACTAGCTCTTTTTTTATAATTTTAGTTCTTTACCTACAGAATTAATGTTCTTTAAAAGTCGTAGTCTTTCTTCTTCGAGTTTAGTTGCATAAATTCATAAATATATGAGTTCGTATATTTATTTGAGTTAAGTGTACGTATATGAACGCTTTTGGTTCTTTTCGTGCTTATATTTCTTTGAAACTATTAGTGAACTCACTAATATTACTAAAAGGTAGGTTTCAATGCTTAATAGAGGTGTATGCTCTGTGGCATGCACACTATATGATATATATAAGTAAATATTTAGATAGTTTACCTTGCGGGTGTTTATGATTGATATATTGAGATTACTTACTAATATTGCTAAAAGGTACATTTTAATTCTTAATAGGGGTGTATGCTATGCGACATGCATACTTCATAAAATATATGTAAGTAAATATTTAGATAGTTTATCGTGCGGTGTTTATGATTGATATATTAAGATTCTGATCATGTATATTTATTTCTTGTGTTTGGAATTTTTCCCAGTGCTAACCGCGCAAAGGAAACTATGACAAAAAATTTCAAAAATTTAGACACTTGGTATATTTGTTTAAGAAATATTTAGCAATTTTTTTTTTCTAGTATAGGTACTTCATTTTCAATTTTATTCATATTCTTCTTTATTTTCATTTCTAATGGAGATATTCATTTCATTTGCAGGTGGGAGAATGAAAAATTTGGGATATTTCTTTTTTTTATTGCAAACAACTAGCTACTTGTTTTTGGTGTACGTATACAATAGATAATCATGTAGTTAAAACTACGGGATCATATGTATATGAATATTTAGTACTGATTAATATAATATGATGTATCTTTATATTTAATATTGTTTATGATTTTTCATTATCTAAATGGGTTTATGTTTCAAAATATTCTTAATACATCATTTTAATATGTATCGACTATCGTGATTTATAGGGATGCTTCAAAATTTAAAAATGTAAAAAAATAAACCATAGCACTTTAAAAACATTCTCGGAAACTTATAACAAAAGCGTTATCGAAAGTAAAAATATTTATAGCGCTTTTTTGTGTTAAGAATAATTCAGTATCTATTATAACATGTCGATATAGAACGTTTACTAAACCGCTATAAAAAACTTATAATTGCAAAATAAACACTATAAAAGATGATTTTTTATACCAGTTTTTTTGTGCTATAAATAAGCCACTGTTTTTTATAACATGCGATATAAAATGTTTACTGAACCACTATAGTTATCATTTATAGTGGTACTGATGACTGCTTTTGTTGTAGTGGGCACCAATTAATAAACAAAAAAGGAAGGATGTGAAGTTTGTTTGGACCGGTAAATGTGAAGAAGTAATTTAGAAGCCAAAACATTTATTGAGCAATGCCCCTATGTTAGTTATTCCAGAAGGGAACTAAGACTTGGTGGTGTATACCAATGCATGTGGATCTGGACTAGGAGTTGTATTGATATAGCGAGGTAGAGTCATTACCTTTGCTTCTCGACATCTTCGACCGCATGAGATTAGATATCCTACTCATGATTTGGAGTTTGCGACACTGATCTTCGTGTTGAAGGTGTGAAGACACAATCTTTTGGAAGAACAATTTGAATTGTTTATAAATCATAAGTGTTTGAAATATTTATTCTCTCAAAAGGAGTTGAATATGACACAGCAAAAAATGGATGGAGTTTTAAGCAACATATGACTTAGGGATCGAGTTAGAATTTGCAGATGCACTTAGTAGAAAGCATCAGATGTTGTGTTGGTAATGTTATCCGAACGAAATGGTTAAAAGACGTTGACTTTTTATGGAGTTAGAATGAGCTCGATGGTTAGTTCTTTTCGGAGTACTGCAATGATATCTTATTTAGAAGTTTGATCGATTGTCACAACTCACCTCAGAACATGCCTAAATTTCGACCAGGAAAAGGCCCATCGAAACTTAGATCTATTCTAAGGCTGGCTGTTGGTTAGAAAAAGAAGTAATATTACAAAGCAATGACTATTCTTTCAAAACTCATAACGGATGGAATAAAATATAATAACAAAATTTACCAGTTTATTTCAAGACCATTTGAAATGTCATAATACATAACGTGATCAAAATGTCAAGTAAAATTGGTTACATCATTTATCCAAAATACATGGGTACAACATGAAACATCATGAAAGATAATAATAATTTCCATAGGCTTAAGCCACTCCATCTTCAAGCATTCTTACTGTCAGCACTCTGTCCTTACCTGTATTGTAATGGGAAGGCAGTCATAACAACAAATGTCTGGTGAAAAAAACCTCAAGTCTTACCACTTCAGTACTTGGGCAGTATATTTTAAAATAAGAATATGTCTTGCGTACATAAAACCATTTAATACTTCTTATGAGGAAAGGAAGCAGGTCCGCAATCAACCACTTAATACCTTCCATTCCCGAAGCAGGTTTCTAGATCCCATAACCCAAATCCCACATCATAAATATCTAACAATGCCAGAGATATTACCGAAGCCATTTAATACCTTTTATTGGAGAATAGGCAGACTTGGCCATTTAAGACCTCAATTGAGGCAGACCCTATAGTTTAATACCTATCTCGAAGGCAGGCCCGTCAATGGTGAGTATCTAGCTAAAATCGCATGGAATCGCTTAAACCAATTAATACCTTTTTATGGAAAGGTAGACCCTCAATCAGTGACTTAATACCTTATCCTGAAGTGACCCTGTCGAGATATCACCTATCATACCTAATAACTAGCCCTTTGGCCATTTAATACTTCATTTGGGAAAAAAGGTGGACCCTCAAATAACCACTTAATACCTCAAGACCCCGAACCAGGCCGTTCGTATTATGCAGCGTATTTATAATGACGTCTCACATTAGTCTGGCTATTCGTAGGAATTGATTGCCAGATCAACTGGGTATATTTACCCTATAGAATTTGGGACTAACCTCGTATCATTACAAATATTTGTCATAGGAGATGTCCCACATTAATATGAAGTGTATACATCTACTTGTAGCCTCAGAGTTAAGGGCAGACTTTTGTCATGCAACTCTACTGACCTTGCATCCTTATGACTTAGCCATAATTTAAATAGTCTCCATATACTCATCTCAACATTTCATAATTAAGGCCTTAAAATAAAAATTCCTTATTACGCATTAAAATATTAATTATCTTCCTAAGGGGGAATCGATGACAATTATTACCTAACTAACTATGCAATTATACGCTATAATTATACATTTATTACGCTAATAGAAATAAATATATATACTCATGCATAATAACTTCTAAACGTGTAGTTCATACGCTCTAAACTAGGGCTAAATGCCAATTCCTTTAACCAAAATACTAATCCAAGTCCTTTTCCTTCAGATTTTCAAGATTACAATATCCAAAACTGCAATAAATAGATTTGTAAATTGAAATGAAAATCTAATTTATTACACCGATCCGATGGAATATCATAAACAATAGAAATTCCAATCCTAACTTCATATTCTATTCCACTCTTCTTTTACACAAAAAATAAAGAAATTTTGTACGGAATAAGTAGTGTAAACTACAAGCATGATTCATGCTCTACATCCTTATTTCGTTATTGAAAAATTACAATTTGAATCAAAGAAGGAAGAGAAGTGGAATAGACTATAAAATTATCAAAAATTGCAGAAATAATATAAATTCCATCAAATAAACATAAATAATTGAGTACATTCCTCTAGAATTGAACTTTCGAAATAAAAATGAATTTAGGATGATTTTATCTATTTTGTTTTTGTAATCTCAAAATCCCTAAGACTTATTCAAATCCAAAGGTTTCCTCTCACGGATTATGCTTATCTTTTCATGTATGGATTTGCAACTCCAAAGCAACTCTTTTCGAGATCTCCTTCTTTTGATATATATACACAACGCAGGATATACATATATATATATATATATAATTTTGTTAGATTCAGAGAGGTTGGAGGTTAAGAAAATAGAGAATAACTAGAAAAGGATTAGAATCCTTAGCTAAATCCCCAATAATTTTTTTGAATGTAACTGAAGAGAGAAAACAGTAGAGGTTCGTGGAGTTCTCAAATATTTGTGAATAAAAAATGGGAAGGATAGAGTCTTATTTATAGGAGTTGAAATATACCAGAACTGTGGGATAAAATTAGATCAAAACAAATAAATCTGGACCATTTAACATCACAGAACGCTAGCAGCCATAGTGAGGTAGTGATCAACCGCCTATTTATAGGTCGACCGCTCCTCTTATTTTGGAGCACTGATTTGTTTCCGCTACTTGCTTATTTTATTCCCTAGTTAGCTTTTAATGTTAATTGTTTAACTTAACCCCAACTAAACCTACAGTTAATTTTTGAAATTCAAACCCCAAATTTAAATTTTCATTTGAATTTGAATTCAAACTATATTATTTAAATCTAAAAATTTCAAACGATTATAAATTCTTTTTTGAACTCCTTTTTCGTCATATTAATATGGAAACAAATCAAAATTTTGCCATAAACGCATCGGAATAAATTTCACGGTCAAATTAAAACTTGTATAAATTTCCATTTTCAGCCCCATCTTATTTAATTTAATTTAATCAATTCAATTATGGTCGATTTTACGGGGTGTTACATTCTTCCCCTTAAAAAGGATTTCATCCTGAAATCTTTTAAAGGGAAAATCGCGTAATGCACAATAACATCGATGTTACACAATCAAGTTATCCGTACAACCATTTACTCAACCAAAGTGCAATGTGATTATGTACACCTTACATATTAAAATGAGCTCAATCCTAGCATGATTGTGTAAATTGTGTCATACAAGTATGTATGCAAATACCTTAAAAGTGCATAATTTTTTTACATGAGTGTAATGTGATTGTGAAAAGGTATGGCAACCATCTCCTACCTGAAAGAGGGTGTGTATTAAGGATCTTAAGACTAATTTAACACTGGAAGGGGGTGAATAGTGCTTAATGGATTCTAAGACTTATATGGACTAAATTAAAATTATGACAAAAACAAATGCAAAACTTAATCACAGAACAATCACAAACTCAAACATAGATGCAAAACATAAAATAAAAGGCAGTAAAAGGAAAGTACACGCTGGATTTTATACTGGTTCGGAGTTACCCTACATCCAGTCCTGTACCAAGGCAAACACCTCATACAGATTTTTATTACACCAATGTCGAGATTACAATCCTCAATTTCTAAAGGCCTTGAGGTACCCTCCTGTCTCACGAGTCCGGGGAAAACTCTCTTGATTTAAGGGACACAAGATCACCCAATTGATTTCCAGGCACAACCACACCTTATAGAGAGACTCGATAAAACTTTTGATCGCAAATTGATCCTATAACTCTGAATAGCACTTTAATCTTCGAGAGAGGGCAGAGAATCAAACAAGAATGAGATTCTGATTTGATCCACTTGAGAATTTGGCATAATTTTGGCAAGATCTTAAAAATATGAAAATTTAAGAATATGGATTTGTGGAGAAGAATGAGTGAAGAAAATAAGAAAATAGTTAGTCAAAAAAATTTGTTTGTGAAGGCTATTTATAGAGTATGAATGGTCTCAACCATGCGTGAAGAGATTTAAATGAATAAACACTTCTTTTGAAAATTGAAACTTTTGAATTCAACGGCCACCATGTCGACATGGGGTATCCCATGATGTCGACATCCCTTAATTAAAAAAATATAATTTTTTTTTGAAAATGGTATTAAAAGGAAAACAAGATAAAATGATTCTGGAGTAAAATAAACCAATTTTCCTATGTTTTAAAATAAAGAAGAGTAGAAAAATATTTTTAGAATGTATATATATAAATTTGATTTTAAATCTTAAGTGTATATATATATATATATTATAAAGAATTTTTAAAAATCAGAAGATAGTTTTAAAAACAAACGAAGTTTAAAACAAGAGTTTATTTAAAAACAAAAACAAAGAATATTTTAAGGCTAAAACACCTTTTTGAAAATTACTTGAAAAGATAATTTTAAAGGCTTAAACATTTTGAAAATCATTTTCAAAAATTATTTTGAAGTAGTTTTGCAAGCTTCTTCCTGCAGTATATCTCATCTCATCAGGACTCGAGAAATTATACAAAACTAGGATGTTCGTGGGTTTATAAGCCACTTGTCGTAGCTTTGTAAGCCACTAAGAAGGTAGAAATGGGTTCCATCCCAAATGAAATTCGGAATGAAGATTTCCGTGCTATTATGAAGTTTTAACAAAAAAACTAGACACATATATTGAATTCTTGATTTTGATACTCTAGAGTCTTCAATCTTGATATCTCCATTCTAAATCTTGAGTCTTGAGTCTTTATACTGATCAGTCTTCAGTAATCAATACTTGCATATATATATATATATATATATATATCCTGCATATTCATATCTATCTAGACAACAGTGTTAGTATATAATTTATAATAAGATAAGTTAAAAGGTTGTTGTCATCAAAACCAACATCTCAATTCCTAACAATCTCCCCCTTTTTGATGATGACAACATGTATTTATAAAATATACTTACCATACCATAACTCCTATCATAACTCCCCCTTACTCTAATCATAACTCGCTCTTACTCCAAGCCAACTACTATTTTATAACTTTCTCCCTCTTTATCATCAACAAAAACTTCTTACTAATAAATTCCCTGAACTTGATATAAGATAATCAACCATAATATAATAGTGTAATCCATATATAAGTGTAATAAGTGCTAAGTGTGATCATAAGTATGAAATGTGATCATGAGTGTGATCATAAGTGTAATCCAGAAGTAATTCAATCATCATCCAAATATATTTACAGTAATTATTCAATCCAATCATATATACGAACCACACCAAATGTTGTTAAATAAGTTAAGTCAATCAAGTTTAAAACACACCAATCAAATCAAACAAATAACATACAGAATGACTAGGCATTCCTTGGTACTTCCACCCATCCATCTTGTCCAAAGATAAGGTCTGCTTTAATGGCATCCCATTCTTCTTTATCTTTGTCGAGAGTGACTGGTGGATTTCCTTCGAGATCGTCCTTGTTAAGGGCTGAGATCATCCAACGTAGAGCGTCGAAATGTCTCTCTTGCTCCTTGATATATGTATTTGACTCAATTCTAAGTGGCGCTGATTACAAAGTATGAATGTAAGGATATTCTTGAAGGAAGTGAGAGTTTCTTCAAGATTATCACTTAGATTCTTAATCGGAGAAGCCATAATTCAATAAATAGGAAGAGATATGAAAGGGAGTGATTAGAAATGAAGTTTGATAATTTATTCTGGAAGAACCAGGTATAAATAGGGGTAGAAAGTCGATTAGAATGAATAGACACAAGTTAGTTACATGATATTAAAATTTGAAAGTGCAACTACTTTCTGCCCATTGTATGTCGACATGGGGGATGTTAGATGTCAACATGCCTCTGCCTAAAGTGACAATTTTTTTTGTTTTGAACATTATGAACAAATCCATAAAACTAAAATTTGTATAATATAAAACAAGCAATTACAAAGACAAATGAAGTTGAATAACAGAAAATAAAGGATTTCATTAATGATTCTAGTTAACATTACATAAAGTAACATAACACTAACTAAAAAGTAAAGAAAATACATGGATAGAACTTGAAGTAAACAAGATAACATGAACTAAAACTAATTAGATAAAGATGAAGAAGATGATCGTCCAAGCTTTCTACTAATTTTCTCGAAGAACTTGTCAATTTTAGTGGAAATCTTATCCATTTTCTTACTTATTGATCTTTTAAGTGTCTTTTGATTTTCCACTGTAATTCTTTGATTATTGAGAATGGTCTTATTGGATGGATTAGCGGAATTAGTAGGATATTCAATACTCTCTAAGAAGTTTCTTGATCTTCCTCTTCCTCCTTTTCAATTTCCATTCCTTCCTCTTCTTCCTCCATTTCTTCCATTTCTTCATGAGCAAGCCTTTCTTCCTTTTCCACAAGTGTTTCATATAGTTGAAACACTAATGGAATTTGTATAAGGGAAATGTTTCCATGGTTGAACACTTTTCCAGTTAAAAATTGTTCCCTTTTTAAATCAACTCCAAAGTAATTAAAAATCCGAGTAAGATAAATTCCATGATATAATGTATTTTCATCCACAGTAAAATTCTTAGGCCTTAGCTCATCCAAAATAACTTGATCCCAACTGATATCATAATTTCCAAAAATTGCAAAAAATGCTTTGCACACTTTCAAAGTCGGGTTGTTGTAGTTTCTCGATCTTGGTATTAGAGTATGTTGAATAAGAAGGTTAACAATTCTTACTTTTGGAAGAAAATAACGATTTTTGAATTCAAAATTGTCATCCCCTTCAAAGATGTGATGCAATGTCTCTCGATCATTTTCATTTACTTGAAATTTTAAGAGATTCATTCCGGTATACTTGCATCCCAAAATATTTCCAAAATTTCACAATCCAAAACTATTTGTGATCCTTTAACACTACTCCAAATTTGTCCATCTTTCCCATCATAAAAACCACGATTCAAGTTTGCAATAGAACATCTTAACAAAATTTGGATAACGTACAAAATCATTTTGTTTGTTATCTACTACACTAAGAATAGAACGTTGTTGAAAAAGATTTTCAATTTCGTAAGAAGGAAAATTTTCAAAAATAGCAAAGTTGCCCGTTTGAATTTTACCAAGTTTACATAGTTGATGTAAGCTTTGATAGCTTCCGGGTCATTAAAAAGAAAGTTTTTGACATCTTTTGGAAGTCTAATGGTGTTAGGAGTGCTTGAAGAGGCCATTGAAGAAGTTTGACAGGAGTAGAAGATAATGAAGATAAATTTGATACTTGAAATGAAAGTGTAAAGTGATGATAAGGAGAGTAAATTAAATAGAGATTCTATAGGCATGTTCATTGGTCAAGAGGCATATTTCCAGAGCATTGAAGTTGGTGAAAAGGTGGAGGGAATTTCAAAAGTTTGAATTCAAATTTTGAAATCAAATTCTGAGGGGCATGTCGACATGGGGTATCCGGGTATGTCGACATGTGCCTATTGAATCAAAGGACAATTTTCTATTCCAAATTTCTAATAATGTGTATATATATATATTATATCCTATGTTCTACTTATGTAATTCCTGTGATCACATTAAATATAATAAATATTAATAGTTTAATATTTAACATATTATTAAAATTATATAATTTTTGAATTTAAAATTCAAATTTCAAGGGATAAATTTGAATTTAAAATTCAAGGAATTTAAAAAAAATCAAGCAAACAAACAAGCATCCATTCAAACAAGAAAAATTAAAAATAATGTAATTGTGTACCTATTTTTAGATCCATATTCCGATCGTCGTCTAATTCATGAATAGTAGCGAAACACGGATTTGAATTATCCGTCTTCTTTTCATCGTCACTGGATGATGAGTCTGAGTCATCAAGAGTTTCCGTGTATACTTTCTTTCTTTTCCTTGACAAATCATTGTTTGGAGGGAACAACTATTTATCTAGATATGGACAATCTTTCCTATGATGCCCGACTTTATTGCAATTGTAGCATCTATCATTGTTGACGTTCTCCATACTATTTCTGGAATTCCTTTGATCATTTATTTTGTAATTATTCATTTTTTCAATATTTTAGGAATTTTTGAAAGTTTCTTACAATCTCCTCATCACTATCTAGTTTCGAATCTTCAGTTGTTGCATTGAATGCTAATGTCTTCTTTTCTATAGCCTTGTTTTCTCTTCTTCCTTGCAATTGAACTTCATAAGACATCAGATTCCCAATCAATTCTTCTATTTTCATTAGACTGGTATCATTTGCTTCTTCGATTGCAAGTGTCTTTTGATCCTATTCTAGAGTGAGTGAATTTAGAATTTTTCTGACTTGGTCTTCCTTCGAAAAGCTTTTTCCCAGTGCAATTAGTTAATGAAAAATATCTCGAAATCGACAATACATGTTGGAAATGGACTCATTTGCATGCATTTTAAACAATTGAAATTGATTAATTATTATGGAAATTTTAGTCTATTTAACTTTGCTTGTTCCTTTATGAGTAACTTGTAAAGTTTTCCAGATTTCAAATGTAGACTTACAACAGACACTCTATTAAACTCATTCCTATCTATTGAACAAAATAATATATTCATGGCCTTTGAGTTATTTTGTGCAACACTCTTTTTCTCAGCAGTCCACTTGGCAAAATCAATAGTTGGTTCAATATAATCAGTTTGTGTGATATTCCAAAGGACTAATCCTACTGGTTGTAAATAAATTTTCATTCTACAAGCCCAATATGCATAATTACTGCCATTGAAAAATGGTGGTCTGACAGTAGATTGACATTCTACAAATGGACTAGTATTAATGTTAACCGAACTAGTGCTAGAGGTGACATTACCAGTGTTGGTAGCCATTAATTCAATAATCAAGTTTCAGATTACGAAAACTATGAAAACCTATGCTTTGATACCAATTGAAAGAGGGTGCAGATTAAAGATCTTAAGGCTAATTTAACACTAAAGGAGGAGTGAATAATGTTTAATGGATTCTAAGACTCATATGGACTAAATTAAAATTATGACACAAACAAATGCATAACTTAATCACAAAACAATCACAAACTCAAACACAGATGCAGAAAGTAAAATAAAAAACAGTAAAAGGAAAGAACACACCGGATTTTATACTAGTTTGGAGTTACCCTACGTCTAGTCATGTACCTAGGCAAACATCTCATACAAATTTTTATTATGCCAATGTCAATATTACAATCCTCAATTTCTAAAGGCCTTGAGGAATCTCCTGTCTCACGAGTCTGAGGCAAACTCTCTTGATTTACGGGACATAAGATCACCCAGTAGATTTCCAGGCACAACCACACCTTATAGAGAGACTCGATAAACTATTGATTACAAATTGATCATATAACTCTGAATAGTACTTTGATCTTCGAGAGAGGGTAGAGAATCAAACAAGAATGAGATTCTAATTTGATCTATTTAAAAGTTTGGCAGAATTTCGGCACAATCTTAAAAATATGAAAATTTTAGAATATGGATTTGTGGAGAAGAAGGAGCGAAGAAAATAAGAAAATAGTTGATTAAAAAATTCGTTTGTGAAGGCTATTTATAGAGTACCAATGGTCATAACCATTCGGGAAGAGATTTAAACGAATAGATACTTCTTTTGAAATTTAAAACTTTTGAATTCAACGGTCACCATGTCGACATGAGGTATCCCATGATGTCGACATCCCTTAATTAAAAAAATGTAAAATTTGTTTTGAAAATGGTACTGAAAGGAAAACAAGATAAAATGATTCTGGGGTAAAATAAACTAATTTTCCTATGTTTCAAAATAAAGAAGAGTAGAAAAATAATTTTAGAATGTATATATATATATAAATTTGATTTTAAATCCCAAGTGTATATATATATTATAAAGAATATTTAAAAATCATAAGATAGTTTTAAAAACAAACGAAGTTTAAAACAAGAGTTTATTTAAAAACAAAGAATATTCTAAGGCTAAAACATCTTTTTGAAAATCATTTGAGAAGATAATTTTTAAGGCTAAAACATTCTGAAAATCATTTTGAAAAATCATTTTGAAGTAGTTTTGCAAGCTTCTTCATGTAGAATATCTCATCACATCAGGACTCGAGAACTTGTACAAAACTAGGATGTTCATGGGTTTGTAAGCCGCTTATCGTAGGTTTGTAAGCTACTTATCATGGGTTTGTAAGCCACTAAGAAGGTAGAAATGGGTTCCATCCCAAATGAAATTCGGAATGAAGATTTCCATGCTATTATGAAGTTTTAACAGAAAACTAGACACATATCTTGAAATCTTGATTATGATACTCTAGAGTCTTCAATCTTAATATCTCCATTCTGAATCTTGAGTCTTGAGTCTTTATACCGATCAATTTTTAGTAATCAATATTTGCACACACACACACACACATATCCTGCATATTCATATCTATCTAGACAACAGTGTTAGTATATATTTTACAATAAGATAAGTAAAAAGGTTGTTGTCATCAAAACCAACATCTCAGTCCCTAACACTACCATCCAATCTAGAAACCATGATGCAACCAAAATCCTAATCATAGAGATAAAATTTTCTGATTAAAAGCTTTGGATGAGTGATCTTCATCTTCTCCTCGGTTTCTCTTGCTCTTTCCACTAGGTTATCTCCCCATTATACTCGGACCAGCGTAATTATTTTATTGTGGAGTCTCCTAGTTTTATGCTTCACAAAGCATGACAAGGCATAGGGTATTGTTGGCTCTGTCTCTCATTTCCTCAACTGATCAGTCTCAACTCTATAGCGGTGTCATGAAGGCATTTTCTGATGTAAGAACATGGAAAAATAATGGACTCTAGCCAATCTGTCAAAATGTTCCACACTATAAGCATGTTTTCCTATCTTATTCAAAACTTTGAATAACCCAATGAAAATAGGTGCCAATTTTTCAGACTTGCCAAGCCTAACGATTTTCTAAGATGGAAGACTTTGACGAATACCATATCTCCAACCTCAAACTCAAGCACTTTCCTTCTTCTATCAGCATAGATTTCTGACGGTTTACATTGCTTTCATTCATTGCCTGATCAGCTCTACTTTTTTTGTGGTATCACAAATCAAACGGGGTTCGGGCAATATTTTATCAGTGATTTCCCGCCAACAACATGGAAATTTTCTTGGCCTCCTATAAAGTGCTTCAAAAGGAGCCATGTCTATCGTCGCTTGATAGCTATTATTATACGCAAGCTTAATCAAAGGTAGATGTTGCTCCCAAAGTCCTTCGAAATCGAAAACACAAGCCTCAACAAGTCTTTCAAAATTATATTCATCCTCTCCTTTTGACTATCAATCTATGGGCGATATGCAGTGCTAAGAATCAAAGATGTTCCCAAAGCTACTTGTAGGCTCCTTCAGAACCCACTGGTGAATAAGGGGTCCCTATCACTGACTATGCTCATAGGAATTCCATGCAATCGAACTACCCCCTCGATGTAGATCCACGTGAGAGAAGTGGCAGTTCTATTATTCTTAACCAGAATAAAATAGGTACTCCTAGTGATTCTATCCACAACAACCCAAATAGCTTCATTATCTCTCTGACTTTTAAGCAATCCTTCAATAAAATCCATCGAAATATGCTCCAACTTCCAAGTCAGAATTTCCAATGGTAATAGTAACCCTCCAGGCTTCTCTTGCTCAGCTTTTACCCTCTGAAATGTCAAGCACTTAGTAATACACTTAGTTACACTTTTCTTCATTCCAGGCCAAAAGGAAATCCTCTTCATATCCTTATACATCCTATCACCTCTAGGGTGAATGGTCATCTTTGAGTAGTGACATTCCCTAAGCACCTCTCTCAACAAACTATCATCGTTGGGGCATAAAGGAGTCCATCTCTTCTTAAGAATCCTTTCTGATCAACTGAGTACCTACTAGCATGAGGAAAATGCTCTTCCTTCCTCAAAATTTTCGAAATCTCTACTAATTTCCCATCTTTACTTGCTCAAGCCTTATGCGCTCTATCAAGGCTGGTCTTATCTCCATAACTGCTAAAAACCCATGGATGAGTTCTATTGGTGTTTGAAAGTTAAAATTTGAGAGAAACTCCAACTGCCTCCATTTATATATAGCACCAAGGATAGCGTGCCTCCGACTATGGGCGTCGATGACTAAGTTCCTTTTTCTAAGGGTGTATTTAATACTAAAGTCGAACGATGCTATATATTCTATCCATCTCTGCTGCCTAAGATTTAGATCTTTTCTCATGAACCTTCAGTTGCCTACTAGCATAAGCAACTACTTTTCCTTCTTGCGTTAGTAATGCTCCTAACCTTGTGCCACAAACATCTTGAAAACCATAAATGGTTTGGTTCCATCAGGAATAGTGAGCATATATATACTAGTTAATAACTCCTTAAACTTCTCAAATGCCTTAGTGCATTTATCGTCCCAAGAAAAGACTAGGTTCTTCTTAGTCAAATGGGTTAAAGGGGCTGCTATCTTGCCAATTTCTTGATAAACACTCTATAGTAACCTGCAAACCTAAGAAAACATCTAACCTCTGTTGCACTTCTAGGAGTCTTCCATCCTCAAACAACTTCCACTTTAGCAGGGTCTACTACTAGTCCTAGCTCGAAAACAATATGCCTAAGGAATCTAACTTCTTTTCTCCAAAAGTGGCATTTAGAAAATTTGGCCTTAATTTGGTGCCTTCTTAAGGTTCATAATACCTCTCTTAGGTGATCCTCATGCTCCTCCTTGCCCATGGAGTAAAACAAAATATCATCTATGAACACAATGACAAATTTACTAGGTTGCCCTCTAAATACCCTACTCATAAATCCACAAAGTATGCAGGGGAATTTTTTAATTCAAAAGGCATTACTTCCCGCTCATAGAGTCTATCTGGTATGCAAATTGTAATCTTTGATTTGCTTTCTTCTGCAATCCTCAATTGTTGGAATCCAGTTGCTAAGTTTAGTTGAGAAAAGTCCTCCAAGATGATCGAACAAGTCATCTGTCCTAGGTAAAGGGTACCTATTATTCCTTGCCAACTTGTTCAATTCCCTATAGTTAATGCAAAGTCTCTACTAGCCATCTAGCTTAATGGAGAAAACAATAGGGGCTCTCCACTCCATGTACTCCTATGAATGAATCCTTTCTTTAATAGCTTGGAGATTCCTTATTCGCTAGCGACTTCTAGAAGAGTCTAGAGGAGATTTTGGGTACCAAGCTCAAGATGAGTACCGCTTACCATCCACGGATAGACGGGCAAATGGATAGAGTTAACAAAACCTTAAAAGATTTGTTAAGAGCTTGTGTTGTAAATTTTGGAGGATAATGGGAAGACCATCTACACTTAGTTGAGTTTTCATATAACAACAGTTATCAGACTAGTATAGGGACGATAGCGTTTGAAGCTTTGTATGGAAAGCCATGCAAATATCCTGTTTGTTGGCTAGATACCAGGGATAGGTTAGTTCTTGGTCCTGATTTAGTTAGAGAAGCTGAAGAAAAGACTGAGTTAATTAGAGCTAGAATGAAATAAGCTTGGTCTAGGCAGAAGAGTTATGCTAATAAGAGACGAAAAGATTTGGAGTTCTCGGTTGAAAATCATATTTTCGTCAAGGTATCATCGATGAAAGATGTAATTCAATTTGAGAAATTAGGGAAATTGGCATTGAGATTCGTTGGATCGTTTCCTATTGTAGAAAGGATCGAGAAACTCGCATATAGGGTAGAATTACCTAACAGTTTGGCAGGAGTCCACGATGTATTTCATATTTCTCATCTAAGGAAGTGTATTCAAGATCAGAGACTACTATAGCATCGACTATGTTAGATGACTTAGCAGTGGAACCGAATTTGATAATAGTTAGAAAACCAATTTGTATAGTCGTGAGTGATGAGAAGAGGCAAAGGAACAAGACAGTCAGATTAGTCAAAATCCAATGGAGTGATGATGCAAGAGACTGTACTTGGAAAACTGAGAGCAGGATAAGAGAAGCTTATCCTGACTTGTTTCATGGTATGTTCTACCTTTATGATCGATATGATGTGTACCTTTTCATAATTTTGAGGTTGAAATTCTTTAAGGAGGGGAGTCTATAGCGACCCTAATTTTGATTAACATTATTTAGGACATTTAGTTAGTTAAACTAAACGAAATAATGTAAATGACTAATAGAATTGATATTTGAAAAGAAATGGGCAGCCGTGCCAAATTAAATAATGAACTAAGAGGAAGTTAAAGTGAAATAGATAAGAGAAAAATAGGAATGAGTTATATTCTAATACCCTAAACCTCATGCCACTTTCATTTTACCCGTCTATAAACAAAACTAAATCTAAGAAGAGGCCAGCAACCATTAGGGGAAAGCAAGTATCAAAAGAAGGAAGCTTAATCAATTCATTCAAGAAGCAAATCTCAAATTCCTTAATCACAAGCAAAAGGTGAATAATAAGTTAGGTTCTAGATCAGATCCATATACGATTTGCAAAGTTTATTGCCATGTTTTAAATGATAAAAAGATATATATGCATGTTGATGAGTTACGTTTGTTCATATAGATTTTTATGACAAGTTTTGATTTGAAAAACCTATCAAATGACATCCAAATTCCTTGTGGTAAAGAAATAAGGTCAGAAATATTATTTTAGAGATGGGTTCCAAGTTTCATAATTTTCTGAATTAATGTAGATGTATTATGAATTTTCTAGTGAAGAAAATGGTTGAATTGGGTTTAAAATTAACTATGGCTATTTTATATTAGCTTTGGGTTAGAAATTTAAATATGGTAGTAAACATATTAAAAGTGATTTATGGGAATTTTTAAAGAATTTTCCTAAGTGTTTAATAAGTATATAAAATTATTTAAGGTATGTGACTTAAATGTTTATACGTTTATAAAAGGAGAAAGGGCAATTTGTAAATGTTTTAAATTATTAATCTCTGAAATTCGAAGGCACTTTTAGAAAATATTTGGGAAGGAAAGTGGCAACCAATTATATGATGACAAATGAGCAAGTTAGTTGGAATGTAATTGCTTTTTAACGTTAAAAATATGTTTTAAAAGGTTTAGCTATTTTGCCATTTTCGGCAGCTATGTTTTAAGAAAAGAGGTTGCTGCCTTTGTTTTAAGAAAATGCTTTCGAAAGGGTCAAAACCCCTGCTTCCGCATTCTACCTTTCGAAGCAGTGCCTTCGAAAGGGATCTTTCGCTTTAAACCACGAGTCGTTTCTCCAATGCTTTCGAAGGGTTGGTTTCGACGCCATCCACTTCTTTTACATAGAAAATTGCTTTCAACTTAGTTCTTTTAAGAACCTTTTGATATTTTGAATGTTAAACCCAAAGGTTTCGAAAGGAAGGTTTATGGTTTCGAAACTACGTTCCATATATTTTTACTTGAACCCAATGCTTTCGAAAGGTTTGTTTAAGTAGAAGACTTTAATGCTTTCAAAAAGGTAACTAATGAAGTTTTCAAAGGGGAGGTTTACCAATATTTTCGAAAGGTATATGATAAAGGTTTCAAAGGGGTGATTCCCAAATATTTTCGAAAGTTTACCTTTAGTATTTGAATGGAAGGTTTCCAATGTTTTCGAAAGGCAAGTTTAAAGTGTTTTAAAAGGGATGTCTAAGGTTTATAAATATTTTGAAAGGGACGCTTTCAATGTTTTCGAAAGGTCTATGTTAAATGGTTTTGAAAGATATGTTTTGGCCTGTTGACCTAATGTTATAAAGTAAAGTAGTTAACTTGTATCGAAAGGGGTACTTTCGTTGATGATTTGAGTAAAGCATATATCATGGCAAAGAGATTTTAGCAAAGCAAATAGTATGTTTTCCTTATTTTAGTATGATTTAAAGGGTTAAATCAATTTGAAAGGGTTTCAAGGAAAATTTGAAGGGTAGTTAACTCTAAGTAAATGACTCAGATTTCTGAATACCAGATGGGACTGGTATAGGGTCGTGCCCTATAAATTAGCTATAGCCCCTAGCTAATTTATTCCAAAACCCCCGTGTGTAGGGCTTAGTCACATGTAAGACTTAAATGATGGTTACACACAGAAAAGAATATATACAGAGAAGAAGGATAGATTATTGGTGAGCCCGAAAAACCATTAGGATCAGGTGACCCTTGGAGAGTAAGTTAAGGATAGACCGTCCAGAAATTTGTCTAACAGGTTTTAGATTATTTGTTTATTTTGTCTGTTAGGCCCGAGTCAGCCAATGATTAGTAGTCAGCCAAACAAAACGATATTTTCCAGCAGATAGTCCACTTATTACCATATTTATGTGCATATATGATATTGCTATTATTGTTTTAATAAGTTTGACTGCAGGATTCTGATTGGAAAAAGATATGTTTTAAAGGGATATTAGTAAGGGGGAACCCATTCCGCTAAGCGGCATGGTCTCACTTAATATCAGTAAACTGAGATGTAATAGTATTATTTACACCAGGTTTTATATTCGACTCAAAGTTTATGCATTCCCTTAAACTCTCAGATGCTCAAAAAATTAATTTGAGTAGACTGAGAGTCAGGGTTTTCTTGTTTAGTGGGTGAATGAATAAAGCTTCCGAAGGCGTGCAGGAGGCATGCATATCTATTTGGGAGTTGAAATTTTAATTTCCGATGTGATGTATTAAGACAGTTTTGTTTATTTAGTACTCTGGTCATCCAAGGGGGCATCTTCATACGTCGCTCTTTGCGTATTTTGTTATAATTATATTTGATCAAAACCTTGGAAACATTTGGGATTATGTAATGGAATATGAAACATGTTCTTGAAATGTAATCAGTAAAGTTGTTGTTTTTGGAATCTGTGATTTTGTTTCATATTCATGTACTTCTGATATTATGGATACCATTAACATTACCATATTTTGTCAACGGAAGTTAATACTATAGATGACTGCATCATCTATAGCACTTAACTTCGGACCTCAAGATAGGGGATGTTACATAAGGGGTAGCTAAACAAAACTGCACGGAGATAGAAGCATCTCAATGGGATGGACATAAGGCCGCTCAAACAACACTCCATCATAGATCAACATTTACAGGAAAATAACATAGATGTGAGATCACCCTTATCAATAACCCCTGCAACGAGGGCCATCTAGATCATAGATCACGTTCGTACATACGTCGACCAACTCCTAAGTTAGGAAAATCATGCACCCTGAAGCCCAAAGCAGCTCAAAACAATCGCATTCGAGTATCAGGCAAACACCGCAGCATCATGCAAGTATCACACACCAATCCATATAGCCTCACCATCATACTATAAATATAAAAGGTATTGTAGCAAGAAAGGGACTTTTTTTTTACCTTTTCCACCTTTCGATACTTTCAAGGTTTTGTTATACTCTCTACCATGAAAGCCTATATCAAGAAATATAGAGGAAGAAAGATTTCCACCGTGGATATAGGATTCCTTAACAATATGAACCTGGTAAATTTCTTGTGCCATTTACCATTTCTATGTTTTATTATTTACATACTTAGTTTTTGGTACCTAATCTTACCTTTTCTAGTAATAAAATTAAATACTAGTTGGATTTGACTTTTCACAAATTTAGATTTGAATCCATTTTTTGCACAATATGCAATAATAGTTTTACGAAAATTAGATGTAGACTCAAACTTCTGACCAACACCAGTTAAAATATTCTAAATTATAACCTCTGTTCATCAACACGTTAAAATCACATTATTTGTCAAAAGAAAATTCCAAAATATCAACCCCATCATATGCACCACTCGTAGAATCTTCAATACCAAGAGATTTACTATTAGAGCAAGATCTACTACTACCACCAACATTAATCTGAGATAATTCCTTCAACTTAACCAACAAAACCAAACATTCTTCTTTTTTTGTAACATGACAAGCATAATAGGTTGTAAAAACACTATTAGTTTTAATGAATGTAGTCTTGAAATCACAAACATAAAAAATATAAAATCACAAAGGAGTAAGTTGTTCCCAAACTTCATATATGTTATCTTATTTTTAATAGTAGAAATAAAAGAATCCAAAAAAAGCCTAAAACAAAAGTTGTTTTTGTTGAAATAGAAAACAATGAGAACAGTTGTCGTGGTCCTAAAAAAACAGAAAAAAATAAACAGATTTATCATTATATGAAAATAGAAGAAAATATTAAAAAAATTCAATAAAATCATTCCATATCTTTGATCAACACTACTCACACTTACAATAACTAAACTAACAAACAATCAAATCCAACGAAGAATCGGAATACAACAGCTAAAATACTAAAATCCCAAAAAAATACAAACAAATCATCATGCTATACAATATACAACCTACAGAGAAGAAAATAATTCTTTAATCTAAATAAAACAATACCTACCCACAATATCCACCAAAAAATTTCTTAAAACAATAATAGAAGCAATAAAACCAAAACCGAATATGAAATCTGCAATAGAAATTGAATGTAGAAGAGATTATCATATTGAGATTGAGATGTATAAGCGAAATGGAGAATATAATTAACATAGAAATTGAAGATAATTCTGCACAAAATAATTTTAATTGAAAGAAAAGAAAATAGCGGTAATTACAGTGGTACAAAAATAGTGTTTACGTTAAATTCAAATGAGATATGGAATAATGTCCCAGAAATTTAATTTTTTCAAACCCGTGTCCTGGAAATAAATGTCGCGTAATGTTTGGTCACTAAAATCTAATTTCCAGCATTAATAGTCATAAATTACAATAATTAATAGATAATGACCTATATAAGTTGTCAATTACAATTATTAATGGTATATTACCATTTAGAAATTATTAAGTACTAATTATTTTTTATTAATTATAATTACTAATGATTAATTATTATATTATTTTAAGCAATTTAAATATATTCAGAAAAAGTATAATTAATTTGTTCTTTTCCTATAGTGAAAATTTCTTCATAGATTTTTACAACCTATGAGTAAAACAAATTTTATTGTAGCAAATTAATATTTACTGCATTTGGGAAAAATGTTGTAGAAAAACAATGGTTTTACGATGTTTTTGTAATAAAAGTTTTTAAAAGAGTATTATGACAACGTTTGCAAGAAACCATTGTAAAAAAAACAAGGTTTTTATAATGTTTTTTTATTAAAAAAGTTGTAAAATACAAGGTTTTTACAACGTTTACTTCAAAAACCTTGTAGAAAGGCATTTTTACAATGTTTTAAAAATAAACGTTGCAGAAAAACGTTGTAATGGGCTCTTTTTGTTGTAGCGAGGTTTTGCTGCTCTTTCATGATCTTTACTTGAGACACTTTCTTGACATCATTTTTCTAAGTATTTGGATAAATTTCCACATTTCAATGAAGAAAGACATTGAAATTCAAATCAAATATTATAACAAAAGGATGATTTTAGCTGTAAGACAAAAAAAGCCAAAAATGCTAGAACAAAATTTGTAATAACAACTAATCACTACTCCTTTAGTCATTAGTTAAGAGCAACTATTCATTATAGCTTAATTTGTTTATATAATTCAATTTTTCATTTCGTACTACCAAAGGCTTTGGATCGGAACTTATATTTATGTAAATGTATACATAAACATACCTGCACACACATGTGCATGTTTTAAAACAAGATCGTCTTTTATCTTGTACAATGTGAAGTTTGCTAAGAGATACGAAAATTTTCCAATGAATTGGAGGGTCAGGCAAATATATAGACACACACTCTCTATATTATTTAAATTGAATCCTAAGTTCTCTTCTCTCTTTTATTCTCAACATTGTCTCCTCGGTTCTCTTCGCTTGTCATGTGGCATCATTTCAATCCATTTCTCTCAAATCTTTCCACTGCTAATCTTCCTTCACACAGCAAAAATGTGTAGCCAATGATTTTTTCATTGTCTTCAATTTTCTAGGAATTCTTTGGGGAACCTCTCTCCAACCATGCTTTCGCAGATCTCATTTTGTTCGTAATTTCGAAAAATCGGTCTCTCTAATAATTTATGTAACAAAGAATGTACCTTAAAACAGGAAAAAGAGTAAGATTGTAGTAGAGTTGAACTATCAGTACAATATCGATGACATGCATGACCTTTCCATCTTCATAACTCATCCAAAGAGGGAGCATGGTATGATATTTAAACCCATTCTCTACAAATCTGATCATCTAAACCTAATTTTGGTGCAAGTTTGGATTTTTTTTTTGCCTGATACTTGTTAATTCTCTAATTTGAATGCAAATGCTTTGTTCTGATTTATGCTCATTACCATACAGACGATTATTCTGTTCTTTCCACAAGCACCAAACACAGGTTGAAAATATCAGTTGTGAAAAATCTCCACTTCTATGTTATCAGAAAAACTGAAAATCATATTTTCAACCTCATTTCATATGGATAAAATATTTGTTTGGGAAGTAGGCCACATGAGCTTAGTTCGACACCACTTCCAGACATAAGCACCGAACTTACATTCGAATAAAGGATGTTTAATATTTTCGTTTGCTTGCTTGTGAAATTCACATGTTGTGGGAATGTTTAAACCTTTCTACTGTAATCTAATTTTTTTAGGTAGGAAGTATTTGACGACCTTGAAAACACACACTTCCATTTTAGGACATACAAAATTAGCCTAACGAAGTTTGGTATATGATGTATGAATCTTGCTCCAAATCATTTTGAAACTGCATTTACCATTTTGAGAACAAATCCGAGCCCAGTAATCCTCTCCTCTATCATTGTATATATTGACTTGTAGAATTTCTTGCCCGACCACTTTAAGAAAACTGTACCGGTCTGCCCATTATTCGTTACCATCAATGATATCTTTAACTGGCATCATCTCGCCTCTAGCACATTCCAACGATTCAATTCTAAGTTTATTAACTAGCCTTTCCTTATTCATCCATGGGCCGAACCACATTGTTATGGCTTGACCATCCATTATCCTCCTTTTTATGCATTTTAATGCATCACTCTAATGACGATGAATATTTTTCCATATGCCAGAATCGTCTTGCTTTATATTGATTTCGTCAAATGATTGGACTTTAAGGTACCTATCTCCCATCCACCTAGTTGATTTCATCAAATTGTCTAAGGCCATGACCTTTTTCCTGTGTCGATTTACAAACAACTTCCCATAGGATTTTGCTCAACTTCCCCTTCCATAGAAAATTTAGACATATCTGTTTAATTCTACTTAAAGTAACTATTGGTAAACAAGAAAATTAAAGCTAGTATTGCACCATCAGATATATAGTAGACTTAATGAGTTTAATTCTCCCTGCAAGGCTTTAACATTTTTGTTTCCCACCCTCTAATTTTTCTTTTGATGCGACCAATGAGATGGTCACAGTCACTATTCTTCAGATTGATGCTCGACGGAGGAATGCCCAGATATGAAATCAGCAATTTTGCAATACTCAAATTGAGGATTGAAACACCCCACACCTCTTAGTATACCCAAAAAGACACATTAAATGGCGCGGTACATTGTAGACATAAAAAAACTAAAAAAGACTAAGATTCAAAAGATAAAAATAGGTTAAATCAGTGGAAACTAGAATAATAACTTATTTAAAATAAAGGGTCATTCCACTAGAAAGACAAACTTTGCAGTCCAATTAGTTTCTAGGACACACATCCACGGAAATTAATTTCAAGGCCAAAGTCAGCAAAATAATTACTTTTAAGGACAAAATCAGCAGTCTAATTACTTTCAAGGACATAATTCTATAGCTTTTAGGCCTTAGAAACTAATTATTTTGTATTTTGTCCTTAAAAGTAATTATTTCATTTGTGTGTCATAGAAACTAATTGCACTTGCTAAAGAGACTCTTGTGGCTAATTTCCACTAAAATAAAACTCTCATAATTGCTTCATAAATAAGTGAAATATCAAATACAACATCCATATCTCAAGAACCATCACGTCTTAAAAAAATTCTTAGCCTCAAAATCAAACTACATAATATCCCTCATAATAAGCCAGTACATTGAAAGAACAAAAGCTAAAAGAAAAGAAATACATTGTAGAAAACTCCTCCAAGAAATCTCCAAGCAAATACAATCTACTGACTTCTCCCTTAATTTTCTATGGATGAGGGGGTGGGGGGAAGGGGAAAATAAAGGAGTGGGTCAGACTAAAAATTTGGTGAATGATAGTAATTACTAAAGCCTTTAAGCAAGATAAAAGTAACAGACTCTACAGCAGTTCTTGCATAAACGAGGATAATAAAAGAAAATAGGAAAGAGATAAACCGAAAATAAGTACGATTAAATATTGCTCAATTTATACGATAGTTTAACTTTGATTGTTTGCACTTGTTCCTTATTTCTGCTTTGATTAGGCTGAATTCATAATCCTGTAATTAGGATATAACCCTAATTCTACCCTTTTTGATCGACTTAATACTCTATAATACCTTTCTATGAACCAGCTGTTATATAACTCTCTATATAAAATGTTACTGTGGCCAAGACGGCATATATAGCTTCCTACACAGAAGGCAATGGTGTCTACTAAAGACACCCATACTAAGTGCTTGGAACTCATAGTTGTTATCGAGCACCCACAAATGGAAGTCGCACGCGTAACTGCCGCCATGCTCATGCTACCTTTTGCTCCACCTATTGGGTCTTCTTATTACCTCCAACGTTCAGCATAGCTGTAACGATCCCGTTTTTGAATTAAATTTAAATTAGTACCTAATATAAATTTTGGAAGTAATTTGAATTTTTCAAAACAAATAAGATAAGTATTGATTTATATATATAAATAGATTGTAATTTGAATTTGAATTTGAATTTAAAATTTTAAGTAAATATCTTAGTAAAATAATTTAGATTTAAAAATAATATGAATTGATTATTTATTAATGTATAAATTTGTTTCAAATTATTTTCTTTAAAGTTATATATATATATATATATATATATATAAATATAAGAGGAAAATTATAAATACAAAGATAAAAAATATAATACATGATAATACATAGATTAATGCATAAACAAAAGAAAATAATAAATAAATAAATATATATAAACATTTTCTCATTCAAAAATTTACAAGTGTTAAATATTTAACATATCAATTAACAAGTGTAAGTGTTTTTGTAAGAGATTTAACAAATGTAAGCCATGTAATAAAAGAAATGAACAAGTATCATTTATTTCAATTATTTCTAGAATAATAAATAAAAAGAAAATGAAACTATATAATATCTTTACTCTCCTCCCTCTCATTTCTTTTATCACTTTCAAGCATCAAAGAAAAAAAGAGAAACCTGTAAAACTCAAACCAGGAAAAAGGAAAATCAAAAGAAAACCACAAATTCAACTAGGCAAAGATGCATAGTCGGGCATTCATATTCAACAAATCAGTCAAACAAATTAATTTCAAAATTAAATCAAGTAAACAACAAACAAGTTCAACTCTTGTACAAGATCATTTTAAACCAGATTCCAGATCAGAAACAAGATTACTTTCCAGTTCAAACACCAAGTATAAATAAAAGAAAAATCAAAGTTCCAGAAAACAAAATAAACTGAGGCTCTCTGTTTTCAAAAGTATTAAGTGAGTAAACCTTTTGTACTTTGGAATTTAATCTGTTTTTTGAGTTCATGCTTGAAGTAAGATTGAAAATTTGTTTGCATGTGTACAGATATGTGTATATGTGTATATATTGTTTGTGCATGTTTGATATCAGGCACATTTGCCTCTGTAGTTTCCAAGTTTCCAAAAACCTGTTCAAAATTCGATTACTCTTCCCCTGATTCTTGTTAAACTTTAGGACTAAACAAATTGTTTATTTAAACATGTTTTAAGTTATAAAAATAAATTCAAGCATAATTAACCTAAGAATTTACGGGAAAATCAAGAAATACAGTTGAACACAAAATATATAGGAATTTCGAGAATCATGTTTTCTGACTTCAATTAAATCATCGAAAACATTTTTGAAAATAATGATTTTTAAAAGGGAAATCAAAATTTTTAAGTATGAATCCATGGAGAACTTCAGGTTGAATGATATCGGGTTTAAGGGCAAATTCTGGTGATTGATGAATGTGGAGGTCTCGGGATCGTGGTTGTGGGTAGCCGAGGGATGGACGAGTTCGGGGGAAATGATTAGGAAAATTCCTGATCATCGCGGTGGCCAAATATTGATGATCTAGGGTTTAAGCTCACATTTTGGCATTGGTCGGAATTCATCCAACTACAGCATCGTTGTCGAATCGGACTACACCGGACATGGGGGAAATGGAGTGCCGGACATCGATGAAGCTTCGAGTAGGTTCGCGTGACCTTTGATGGTCGGAGGAGGAAGTGCGAGGTGATTGTTTGATGATCAGTTGTTCCATTAGGTAGCCTAAATGTCTCGATTTTGATTTGCATGCGAGTCTGTTGATTTGGGTGGTCAGAGGGCTTAAGTAGATGGTCGTCGACATATCGAAGGCGGCAGGACTGACTGGAGCTCGTCAAAGCTCTGGTGCATGTGCACAGTCTTTGGTTTGTGTCAGTGGATAGGAGTTGAGGAAGAAGGGTTTTAAATCGAAGCAAGGATCGGGGGAATGGGTGGATGGCTTGAGTATTGGTTCGAGTAATTTTTGAGTTGTATCGGGTATTAAAAACTTAACCAAAAATCTAAGTTTTAAAATGAAAATTTAGGGGTTGGCTTAGGGAAGACTCCAAGTAAGAAGTGTTTTAGCTCGGGGGACACTCGAGTAGTTCTCGGGATTATTAGAAAACAATTTTCCAAATTTTAAAATAAATTCAAAATTTAAACATTTTTAACCCATGTTTTTAAAATAATTGTTTTGGTTTAAATTTGGATTAATAAAGGTTTTAAGAAAGTTATGTTTAAAGTAATTTAGTTTAATTTATATAATTATGTGATCACTGCTTATTTATTAATTAGTTCTTAATTTATTTTAAATAAATAATGTAATTGAAAAGTTAATTAAGATGAAATGTTGTTACATTAAATTATGTTTTAATGATGATTAATTTTGAAGTTTATTAATTAAAGATTTTAATAATAATTTAATGATTAATTAAGATAAATGATTTATAATTACTTCATTAATTAAAGAATAATTAATTAAAGGTTAATTATTAATTTAAGGTTAATTAATTATTAATTTAAGGTTAATTAATTTATAATTAAGGATTAATTAATTAATGAAATTAGTTAAGAAATATTTAATTAATGTAAGTAATTAAGATTAATTAATTAATGATTAAGGATTAATTTATTTATAATTAAGGTTGATTAACCATTGATTAAAGATAATTAATGAAAATAATTATGTGATTAATTAATTATAATCACACGATTAATTCATCTTACTTGTAGATGATTGATTATTATTGAATGCCTTGAACTGATTGATACCACTGTTATGTGATTGTGATATACTTTGTGATGTGAATTGTTGTGAATTGAACCTTGATATCTGTGATATGTTTCTGTGTGAATGTGAAAACCGTTGGCCTTTAAACGACATTTAAATTTCGATGCGACAGAGAGTCGGATTCCGGTTGGTTATCTGAAACCCACATCGAATCTTAATGGTGAATCTTTGCGATTGATATATCCATGTATTTTTAAAATTAAGCGCTCACTATTCAGTTTAGCCGGGAGAGGACTTTGTGTCATATAACCCATTCCGAATAGTGATACGACGAAATGGATAGCATTTAAAGACGGTGGTGAAGGCCGGGTGTCTTCGAGAATGATAGGATAATCAATCGAATGACTCTGCACTGAGTTTCTCCGGTATAGAGATCTCCATATGTGATGGGGAGTCCGATCGGGATTGTGGATACCCGGATTGCAAGGGCTTCTTCCTTTATTGGACGAAGTGCCTACGGTTCCGTTGGAACCCGAAACGGACTTGTATGGTTGTATGTATGACATTACACTTTGAGATATAAAGCTGATTTCCATTAAATACATTTTTATTTGGCGGCGGAGAATTTATTCTCTTAGCTTAACACCCTTCTCTGAGACGTACGAGCTCAGAGGTTATGTAGTTGATGGTTATTAGTGATATACTCCCAATTTAGTAGTGTGGTATGCTGAGTGCTGATTGTTGATCAAAGCATGGATTTTGTGAAAAGCGTAGCTTTGTGGACGAGACTTCATCGAACCTCACATCCCGAAAATGGTCGAAATGGGAAGGATGCATCAAGGTTATTGGGGGTAGCGCCCCTTAGGGTATGTCCATTTCCTTCTGGATAAAAGTGGTATCATGGTATGAATCCCAGATACTTAACTTATGTGGTTATGAAAATTTATCGCTCTGTGGTTGTTGTTGTTGGGGCCCCGGATAAAGGTCGGTTACGACCGGGGGATGGCATACTCGTGTCAGTAGTTACCTAGTAACAGTGGTAACCCGGCCTTTTGTTGGCAAAGATCCTGTTAGTTTCTTGGGGAGCCCCTCCAGAGGCGTACCCATGTGGCAAAGGAAGTTCCTAAGCCTGACTATTTGTTGGAAATCCAATCACCAATACGCGCCCTGTACGGTTTTAGTTGTAGAACCTGCCATCTAATATGGTATCTATAGTAGGCATACAATAACGGTACGTATGCTGGCTAAGATTTATATTATACTTTCGAAATGTTTTCACACTATGCACTAATAATAATATCAAAAAGAGTTTTCTCATATCAAGCATATTTGACTATCATAAGGAGAAATCTCCTCCAATTGTGCGATTGCATTGTGTGTGTGCGGGGAGGCCTTATGGTAGTTTCATTTTCCAAAAGCATGAACAGATTTATTTTTAAATTGTTTTTGTTCAAACAACTGTTTTTTGTTTACTCATACCAGTCCCATGACTGACCCGGAACTTATTGTTCCCTTCCTAAACTCTAGGTGCCTATAATTTTCCACACGGGCAGCCTAGAAGTAGGTTATCCATCTTTTGGAGCTAGCTTGGATTCAGAAGTGTTTTGGAAGCTGTCGGATTTTGGAAGCTTTTGTTTTGGAGATCTTTTGAAGCCTTTTGGATCTAAAAGTGTTTGGAATCTTGGAAGACCTTATCGAAGTTGAAATCTGTTGGAAACTTTTTGAAGCCTCTGTTGTCGTTCTGCTGCGATGTTGTTATTATTCTATTGTTGTATCATGTGTAGCACTCTGATGATGGTGGTGATTTATTATAACTAAATATTGTATCCATGTTGTATCTGTGTATTGGTTATTAATGAAATCATCTTTTGTTTTCGCTGTTTTATATTAATCTAATGTTGTTATAAGCTCCACCGAACCGGAGTTCAATGTTTGAATCTTCGGCAATCAAATACAAGTGACAAGTGCAATTTATAATTAAGGATAATTAATCATTAATTAAAGATAATTAATGAAAATAACTATGTGATTAATTAATTATAATCACACAATTGATTCATCTTATTTGTAGATGATTGATTATTATTGAATGCCTTGAACTGATTGATACCCCTGTTATGTGATTGTGATACTTTGTGATATGAATTGCTGTGAATTGAACTGTGATATCTGCGATATGTTTCTGTGTGAATGTGAAAACTATTAGCCTTTAAACAGCATTTAAATTTCAATGCGACAGGAAGTCGGATTCCAGTTGGTTATCCGAAACCCACATCGAATCTTAATGATGAATCTTTATGATTGATATATCCACGTGTTTTTAAAATTATGCGCTCATTATTCGGTTTAGCCGGAAGAGGACTTTGTGTCATATAACCCATTTCAAATAGTGATACGATGAAATGGATAGCATTTGAAGACGGTGGTGAAGACCGGATGTCTTTGAGAATGATAGGATAACCTATCGAATGACTCTGCACTGAGTTGCCTGGTATAGAGATCTCCATATGTGATGGGGAGTCCGATTGGGATTGTGGATACCCGGATTGCAAAGGCTTCTTCTTTTATTGGACGAAGTGCCTCCGGTTCCGTTCGAACCCGGAACAGACTTATATGGTTGTATGTCTGACATTATACTTTGAGATATAAAGCTGATTTCTATCAAATACATTTCTGTTTGGTGGCAGAGAATTTATTCTCTTAGCTTTACACCCTTCTCTGAGACGTACGAGCTCAGAGGTTATGTAGTTGATGGTTATTAGTGATATACTCCCAATTTGGTAGTGTGGCATGCTGAGTGCTGATCATTTGTAGATCAAAGCATAGCTACTGTGAAAAGCGTAGCTTTGAGGACGAGACTTCGTTGAACCTCACAACTCGAAAATGGTTGAAACCGGAAGTATGTAGCAAGGTTATTGGGGGTAGCACCCCTTAGGGTATGTCCATTTCCTTCTGGATAAAAGTGGTATCATGGTATGGAGCCCAGATACTTAACTTATGTGGTTGTGCAAATTTATCGCTTTGTGGTTGTTGTTGTTGGGGCCCCGGAAAAAGGTCGGTTACGACCGGGGGATGGCATACTCATGTCAATAGTTACCTAGTTACAAAGATAACCTGGCCTTGTGTTGGCAGAGATCCGGTTAGGTTCTTGGAGCGTCCCTCCGGAGGCGTACCCATGTGGCATAGGAAGTTCCTTAACCCGACCATTTATTGGAAATCTAATCACCAATATGGCCCCGTACGGTTTTAGTTGTAGAACCTGTCATCTAATATGGCAGCTATAGTAGGCATACTATAATGGTACGTATGCTGGCTAAGATTTATATTATACTTTTGAAATGTTTTCACACTACGCACTAATAATAATATCAAAAAGAGTTTTCTCGTATCAAGCATATTTGACTATCATAAAGAGAAATCTCCTTCAATTGTGTGATTGCATTGTGTGTGTGCGGGGAGGCCTTATGGTAGTTTCATTTTCCAAAAGCATGAACGAATTTCTTTTTAAATTGTTTTTGTTCAAACAACTATTTTTTGTTTACTCATACCAGTCCTATGACTGACCCGGAGTCTAATATTCCCTTCCTAAACTCTGGATGCCCATAATTTTCTACACGGGCAGCCTAGAAGCAGGTTATCTGTGTTTTGGAGCTAGCTTGGATTTAGAAGTCTTTAGGAAGCTGTCGGATTTTGGAAGCTTTTGTTTTGGATATCTTTTGAAGCCTTTTGGATCTAAAAGTGTTTGGAATCTTGGGAGACCTTATCGAAGTCAGAGTATGTTGGAAACTTTTTGAAGACCCAGTTTTTATTGTTCCGCTGTGATGTTATCATTCTGTTGTTATATTATGTATATAACACTCTGATGTTGGTGTTGTTCAAATATTATGATGAATGATGATCAATGTTGTGATCAATGGAATTCATTTTATTTCCGCTGTTTATATTCATCTAATGTTGTTATAAGCTCCGCTGAACTGGAGTTTAACGTTTGAATCTCCGGCGGTCGAATACAAGTGAGGTATTTGATGTCAATTTTTAAACGCTGGATTTCAGGTCGTGACAAGTGGTATCAGAGCTAAAGGTTGAATAAGAACTTTAGCTATGGAGTATAACACATTAGGTGACTCATTAGTAGGGTTAGGAATATCCTAGAATGAGTAAATCCCTAAGACATCCTATCTGTATGCCTAAATCAAATTTTCTTACTATTTACAGACAATGAGAATGAACGAAAGAAGAGGACGAGGTAGGGGACAGGGAAATACCACTACAACTGGTCAAGTCCCTGCAACAACAGCAGCTATTCCCACTGAACCTCAGCCGAATCTGGCTGATCTGTATCTAAGTTTTCCCAGACTTGGTGGAAAACCATTCACATGCAAGGAGTCTATTATCGAAGCACAAGCCTGGATTCGATCGTGCGAAATAATTTTCAAAGGATTGAAGTTAGAAGACGATCAGATGCGATTGATAGCTTCTTGGCAACTCCAAAAGGAAGCTCTAGCCTGGTGGGAGATAGTTACAGTAGATGAGCTAGAAGATGAGTTCACTTGGGGTCGATTCAAATAGGTGTTTGAGCAGCGATACATGTCGTCTGCTGGTTTCTCCAGAATGTACCAGGTGTTCATGGACTTGAAGCAGGGAAGTTTATCGTTTGAGGAATACTTGAATAAATTTAACGAGTTACCCCGGTTTGGTTCGGAGCTAGTGAATACACCTTTGAAGAAGAATGAAAGATTTATTCGAGGGATGAACAAGAAATTCCATGAAAGGATGACTGCCCACGTGAAGGAGTCATTTTTTGAATTGATCGATATGTGTATAGATACGCTACCATGGATAAGCAGGAAGTTCCAGAGGAGAAAGGAAGTACAAGCAATCGAATTGGAAGAAAAGGAAGTTTGGAAGGAACCAAACCGTATCAAGGCAAGGAGAAGAAGAGTAATCAGAAAAACCCGGCGAGGGACATTACTTGTTACAATTGTCAAGAGAAGGGTCATTACTCAAGTAGATGCGAGAAGCCTAAGAAACATGGAAAGAAAGATCAACCTGTGAAGACAAGTCAGCGAACTAGAGAATGCAATTACTGTCACAAGCCAGGTCATGTAGTTAAAGATTGCCCATCAATGAAGCAAGCTCAGGTAGCGAAGGTGTATGCGATAAAGGATGACCCCTCAACTTCAAAGGCGGATAAAGGAAAAGGAGTTTTAGAAGGTAACCTTCTCATTTATGATAGAGTTGTTAGAGTTTTGTTCGACACAGGTGCCACACATAGCTTTATCTCCCAACAAGCCGTAAACGAATTAAAATTTAAACCTGAATTTGTTGACAAGCCCGTTTGTGTGAAGAATCCAGTTGGTGGCCATGCGAACCTTTATCTACGATGCAGAGAAGTTCCTTCTCATATTCTCATTATCAATTTCCTATCAGTCTCTTTGTCCTCGATTTTAATGAATTTAAAATCTTACTGGAAATGGACTGGCTAATGGAATATAAAGCCAAATTAGATTGTAACAATCGAACGATTTCGATCAGAACCAAATTTGGGAATTTATTGAAATTTCTTGTGAGGATCCGAGTCCTAAGAGAGATAAGCTGATGTTTACTTTGGGATATCTTGAACCTAGTCTGGAGTCCAAACCTATTGTCTGGGAATTTCCAGACGTGTTCGAAGAGGTTAAATCTTTACCTCCACATAGGGAAATGGAATTCAGAATCGATTTAGTTCCCAATGCTCGTCCTGTTGTTCATGCAAGCCTTAGGATGGCAACCATATAAAGAATAGAGTTGGTCAAGCAAACCCGAGATTTGCTAGAGAAAGGATTAATACGTCCCAGTGTTTCCAGTTGGGGTTCAACTATGGTGTTCATAGCCAAGTCTGATGGATCTTTGAGATTGTGCATGGACTACCGCGATCTTAATAAATTAACTCTCAAAAACAAATTTCCTTTGCCTATAATCGATGACTTGTTCGATCAACTGCACGGCGCTCGATTCTTTTCTAAGATGGATCTAGCCCAGGGATTCCATCAATTGAGAATTGCTGAAGACTGTATTCACTTAACTACTTTCAGGGGTCCAGACACATTCTACGAATGGTTAGTCATGCCTTTCGGACTAACCAATGCTCCCGCATATTTCGTAGACTTAATGACTCGAGTTTTTCGAGAAGTGTTGAATAAATTTATTTTGTGTTTATTGACGATATTTTGATCTACTCCAAAATTGAAGAAGAGCATGCTGGACATTTGAGAATTGTTTTGGAGATATTGAGAAAGAACATTCTATTTGCTAAATTTTATAAATGTCATTTTTGGGTTAAAGAAGTTAGATTTCTCGGTCATATTATTACCGAAGAGGGAATTTCTATAGATCCGGGCAAGATTTTCGCTATCCTAGACTGGAAGCAACCCACTACTCCAAAAGACGTCAGAGGTTTTCTAGGTTTAGCAGGATATTATCGGAAATTTTTCCAGGAGTTTTCTAAGTTAGCCAGTCCGTTGACTAAGCTAACTATGAAAATTGCTAAATTCGATTGGACTCCAAAATGCGAAGAAGAGTTCCAGAAGTTAAAGACCACCGCTCTTGTTCTCGCTATTATTAACGGGAATTAGGGCTTATATGTTTATACGGACGCACGAGATGATGGTGTGGGTGCTGTTCTAATGCAGCAAGGTAGGGTGATTGCCTACGCGAGTAGACAATTGCGTCCACATGAGAAAACTACTAACCCACAATCTCGAGCTTCTAGCTGTTATTTTTGCTTTAAAAATCTAGCGTCGTTATCTTATGGGTAAGAATCTCTTTCAGCTTTTCTAAAGAAAAAATTTAGAAGTTTACTTAACTTAATATTTGTACTTAATAAATCCTCCTTGTTTAGGTGAAAGATTTGAATTTTTCACCGAACATAAATCTCTGAAACATCTCTTTACCCAAAAGGATTTGAGTTTGAGGCAACAACGTTGGTTGGAATTTCTAGCGTCATATGACCTGGATATTCTGTATACGCTGGGAAAAGCCAACATGGTAGCCGATGCCTTGAGTAGAAGACATGCTATTCTTGCTCATCTTGTTGTCACTCCTACTCTTCTTGAGAAAGTCTCTAGCAAGCAAAAAGAAGACAAGTTTCTTCGAGAAATTTATGGGAGAATCCTGCGAGGCGAAAATTCCAGTTTCAAAACCAATCATAGTGGAATTATAAGATTGAAAGGCAGGTTGTGTGTTTCAGACATCCCAGATCTAAAACGTGAAGTTTTGTACGAGTGTCACAAGTCCAAACTTAGTATCCATCCAGGTGTTAATAAGATGTATAGAGATATCAAAAGGACAATCTGGTGGAAAACAATGAAGAGGGACATATCTATTTATGTTAGTCGTTGTGTTACGTGTCAGCAAATAAAGAGTGATTAGAAGAAGATGGCAGGTTTACTTCAGCCATTGGAAGTGCCTGAATGGAAGTGGGATCAAGTCTTTATGGATTTTATAGACGGTTTTCCAAGAACTCAGAAAGGTAATGAGGCAATTTGGGTTATCGTGGATCGTCTGACCAAGACTGCCCATTTTATCCCAGTAAAATCTACCCAAATGGCAGCAAGTTTGGCAAAGTTATATATAAAGGAAATTGTCCGTCTCCGAGGTATACCGAGCAGTATAGTGAGTGATCGTGACCCGATCTTCACTAGCAGATTTTGGGGGGCATTTCAAGCTGCATTGGAAACCAAACTGAACTTCAGTACTGCTTACCACCTGTAATCTGATGGGTAGACGGAAAGAATAAATCGAATCTTAGAAAACCTTTTGCATGCTTGTATTCTTGACTCTGGCGGTTCATGGGAGGACCATTTGCATCTGGTTGAATTCTCATATAATAATAGCTATCGGGCCAGTATTAAAATGGCTCCTTTCGTAGCATTATATGGTCGTCCGTGTCGAACACATGCATGTTGGATTGAGTCTGGTGATAGACTTGTCCTTGGACCAGATATGATCAAGGAAACTACTGAGAAAGTTGATTTTATTCGAAAGAAATTGAAAATGGCTCAAAGTCATCAGAAAAGTTATGCTGATCGTAGAAGAAGATCTTTAGAGTTTCAAGTTGGAGATTCTGTTTTCCTAAAGCTGTCTCCAATGTGTGGAGTGTTGAGATTTGGAAAGACTGGTAAACTGACACCGCGATATATTGGTCCTTTTCCTAATCGGTCCTTTGGCTTATCGTGTGCAGCTACCCAATTGGTTATCTAGCGTACACAATGTGTTTCATGTTTCACATCTTCGAAAATATGTGCACGATCCAGACTATATCATTGAAGAAGCCGCTCAGCAGGATTTGGAGATCACACTAAATCTGGCGGTGAAGAGAGAACCGTTAAAGATCATTGACTGAGATTAAAAGCAATTGAGAAATAAAGTTGTGAAACTGGTTAAAGTGTAATGAAGTGGTGATCCAAATGATTGTACTTGGGAAACATAGGATAGCATACAATAGTCCTATCCCAATTGCAGAGTGGATATTTCAGCTTAATCCGGTAAGCCATTTCCCTATCTTTTATGTGTATTCATATATTCTTTGTTTGTCTCTCTCTCTCTCTTTCAAATTTCGAGGACGAAATTCTCTTAAGGGGGGAATCTATAACGATCCCGTTTTTGAATCGAATTTAAATTAGTAATAAATATAAATTTTGGAATTAATTTGAATTTTTCAAAAAAAACAAGATAAGTATTGATTTATATATATGAATAGATTGTAATTTGAATTTGAATTTGAATTTAAAAATTTAAGTAAATATCTTAATAAAATAATTTGGATTTAAAAATAATATGAATGTGATTATTTATTAATGTATAAATTTGTTTTACATTATTTTCTTTAAAGGTTATATATATAAATATAAAAGGAAAAGCATAAATACAAAGATTAAAAAACATAATATATGATAATACATAGGTTAATACATAAACAAAAGAAAATAATATATATATATATATATATATATATGTATAAAAACATTTTATCATACAAAAATTTATTTCAATTATTTCTAAAATAATAAATAAGAAGAAAATGAAACTATATAATATCTTTACTCTCCTCCCTCTCATTTCTTTTATCACTTTCAAACTTCAAAGGAAAAAAAAGAGAAACTTGTAAAACTCAAACTAGGAAAAAGGAAAATCAAAAAAAAAAAAAAACCACGAATTCAACTTGCAAAGATGCATAGTCAGGCATTCGAATTCAACAAATCAGTGAAACAAATTAATTTCAAACTTAAATCAAGTAAACAACAAACAAGTTCAACTCTTTAACAAGATCATTTTAAACCAGATTCCAGATCAGAAACAAGATTCCTTTCCAGTTCAAACACCAAGTATAAATCAAAGAAAAATTAAAGTTCCAGAAAACAAAATAAACTCAAGCTCTCTGTTTTCAAAAGTATCAGGTGAGTAAACCTTTTGTACTCTGGAATTTAATCTGTTGTTTGAGTTCATACTTGAAGTAAGATTGAAAATTTGTTTGCATGTGTATAGATATGTGTATATGTGTATATATTGTCTATGCATGTCTGATATCAGGCACATTTGCCTCTGTTGTTTCCAGGTTTCCAAAAACCTAAAACCTATTCAAAATTTGATTACTCTTCCCCTGATTCTTGTCAAACTTTAGGATCTAAACAAAAATTGTTTATTTAAACATATTTTAAGTTATAAAAATAAATTCAAGCATAACCAACCTAAGAATTTACGGGAAAACCAAGAAATACAGTTGAGCACAAAATATATAGGAATTTCGAGAGTCATGTTTTCTGATTTCAATTATATCATCGAAAATGTTTTTGAAAATAATGATTTTTAAATGTGAAACCAAATTTTTTAAGTATGAACCCATGAAGAACTTGCGGGTTGAATGGTATTGGGTTTAAGGGTAAATTCTGGTAATCGATGAACGTGGAGGTCTCGGGATCGTGGCTGTGGGTAGCCGAGGGATGGACTTGTTCGGGGAAAATTATCGGGAAGATTCCTGACCATCGTGGTGGCCAAATACTGATGATCTAGGGTTTAAGCTCACATTTTAGCATTGGTCGGAATTCGTCCAACTGCAGCGTCGTCGTCGAATTACAACGAACATAGGGGAAACGGAGCGTCGGACATCGATGAAGCTTCAAGTAGGTTCACGTGACCTCTGATGGTCAGAGGAGGAAGTGCGAGGAAATTGTTTGATAATCAGTTGTTCCAGTAGATAGCCTAAATGTCTCGATTTTGATTTGCATGCGAGTCCGTTAATCTGGGTGGTCAGAGGGCTTAAGTAGATGGTCGTCAACATGTTGAAGGCGGCGGGACTGACTGAGCTCGTCGGAGCTCTGGTGCACGTGCACAGTCTTTGGTTTATTACAGTGGATAGGAGTTGAGGAAGAAGGGTTTTAACTCGAAGCAGAAATCGGGGGAATGAGTGGATGGCTCGAGTATTGGTTCCAATAATTTTTGAGTTGTATCGGGTATTAAAAAACCAAAAATCTACGTTTTAAAATGAAAATTTGGTGTTTGGCTCGGGGAAGACTCGAAGTTAAGTAGTGTTTTAGCTCGGGGGACACTCGCGTAGTTCTCGGAATTGTTAGAAAATAGTTTTTCAAATTTTAAAATAAATTCAAAACTCAAACATTCTAAACCCATGTTTTTAAAATAATTGTTTTGGTTAAAATTTGGATTAATAAAGGTTTTAAGAAAGTTATGTTTAAAGTAATTTAGTTTAATTTATATAATTATATGATCATTACTTATTTATTAATTAGTTCTTAATTTATTTTAGATAAATAATGTAATTAAAAAGTTAATTAAGATGAAATGTTATAACATTAAATTATGTGTTAATGATGATTAATTTTGAAGTTTATTAATTAAAGATTTTGATAATAATTTAATGATTAATTAAGATAAATGATTTATAATTACTTAGTTAATTAAAGAATAATTAATTAAAGGTTAATTAGTTTTTAATTTAAGGTTAATTAATTTATAATTAAGGATTAATTAATTAATGTAATTAGTTAAGAAATATTTAATTAATGAAAGTAATTAAGATTAATTAATGATTAAGGATTAATTAATTTATAATTAAGGATAATTAATCATTAATTAAAGACAATTAATGAAAATAATTATGTGCTTAATTAATTATAATCACACGATTAATTCATCTTACTTGTAGATGATTGATTATTATTGAATGCCTTGAACTGATTGATACCCCTGTTATGTGATTATGATACTTTGTGATGTGAATTGCTGTGAATTGAACTGTGATATATGTGATATGTTTCTGTGTGAATGTGAAAACTGTTGGCCTTTAAACGGCATTTAAATTTCGATGCGACAGGGAGTCGGATTCCAGTTGTTTATCCGAAATCCACATCGAATCTTAATGGTGAATCTTTGTGATTGATTATATCCACGTGTTTTTAAAACTAAGCGCTCACTATTCGGTATAGCTGGGAGAGGACTTTGTGTCATATAATCCATTCCGAATAGTGATACGACGAAATGGATAGCATTTGAAGACGGTGGTGAAGATCGGGTGTCTTCGAGAACAGAAGGATGACCTATCGAGTGACTCTGCACGGAGTTGCTCCAATATAGAGATCTCCATATGTGATGGGGGGTCCGATCGGGATTGTGGATACCAAGATTGGAAGGGCTTCTTCCTTTATTGGACGAAGTGCCTTCGGTTTCGTTCGAACCCGGAACAGACTTGTATGGTTGTATGTCTGACATTACACTTTGAGATATAAAGCTGATTTCTATCAAATACATTTCTGTATGGTGGCGTAGAATTTATTCTCTTAGCTTAACACCCTTCTCTGAGACGTACGAGCTCAGAGGTTATGTAGTTGATGATTATTAGAAATATACTCCCAATTTGGTAGTGTGGCATTCTGAGCGCTGATCATTTGTTGATCAAAGCGTTGCTTTTGTGAAAAGCGTAGCGTCATGGACGAGACTTCGTCGAACCTCACAACCAGGAAATGGTCGAAACAAAAAGGATGCAGTAGGGTTATTGGAGGTAGATCCCCTTAGGGTATGTTCATTTCCTTTTGGATAAAAGTGGTATCATGGTATGGAGCCCGGATACTTAACTTATGTGATTGTTCAAATTTATCGGTTTGTGGTTGTTGTTGGGGCCCCGGATAAAGATCGGTTACAACTGAGGGATGGCATACTCGTGTCAGTAGTTACCTAGTTATAGAGGTAACCCGGCCTTGTGTTGGCAGAGATCCGGTTAAGTTCTCAGGGTGTCCCTCCAGAGGCGTACCCATATGGCATAGGAAGTTCCTTAGCCTGACCATTTGTTGGAAATCCAATCACCAATACGCGCCCTGTACGGTTTTAGTTATAGAACCTGCCATCTAATATGGTAGCTATAGTAGGCATACTATAATGGTACGTATGCTGGCTAAGATTTATATTATACTTTCGAAATGTTTTCACACTATAAACTAATAATAATATCAAAAAGAGTTTTCTCGTATTAAGCATATTTGACTATCATAAGGAGAAATCTCCTCCAATTGTGCGATTGCATTGTGTGTGCGCGGGGAGGCCTTATGGTAGTTTCATTTTCCAAAAGCATGAACATATTTCTTTTTAAATTGTTTTTGTTCAAGCAACTGTTTTTTGTTTACTCATACCAGACACATGACTGACCCAGAGTTTATTTTTCCCTTCCTAATCTCTGGGTGCCTTTTCCACACGGGCAGCCTATAAGCAGGTTATCCGTGTTTTGGAGCTAGCTTGGATTCAGAAGTCTTTTGGAAGCTGTCGGATTTTGGAAGCTGTTGGATTTTGGAAGCTTTTGTTTTGGAGATCTTTTGATGCCTTTTGGATCTAAAAGTGTTTGGAATCATGGAAGACCTTATCGAAGTCAAAGTATGTTGGAAACATTTTGAAGACCCTTTTGTTATTGTTCCGTTGTGATGTTATCATTCTGTTGTTTTATTATGTATATAACATTCTGATGTTGGTGTTGTTCAAATATCGTGATGAATATTGTATCTGTGTTGTGATCAATGGAATTCATTTTGTTTCCGTTGTTTATATCCATCTGATGGTGTTATAAGCTCCGCCGAACAGGAGTTCATCGTTTGAATCTCCGGCAGTCGAATGCGAGTGAGGTTTTTGATGTCGATTTTTGAACGTTGGGTTTCGAGTCGTGACAATAGCACGCTCCTCATCTCACTTCAGGCTAATGTGAGATCATTGCGTGTTTTTATTTAAAATTATTTGTGTATTATTTATAATTCAATTGAATGAAAATTTTTCATTTAATTACCATTTATATATTTGTAAAAACATTAAGTACGAGTTTTATATGCTATTTTAGAGTCATCCGCTATATCCCGCTATATCCTTGCTGTCCCCGCTATGACTTTTTGCAGCTCCACCGCTTTGAATCTACCGAGCGCATTAACTGCACAGATTTTAGCCCATTTTCACTTATATTACAGTCTTTATAATTTACATCTCAAAATATTAGATAGGCCAATATCTTTAATTAAGTCCAATTTACATCATAATTAGACATAATTTCAGTCTTAATGCCATTTTATTGTAGTCTTTATAATTTACATCTTATATTCTATTATTTCAGTTTTCTTACGATTTAATCCATCTTCGCGTTAATCTTATTCTAATCTGTACACGAAGAAGAAGGAGGAATAAAAGAAAACTGAAAATAGAAGAAAATGCAAAACGTATAAAGAAGATATAAATAACTTATAAATAACAGTAAATAACGAAAATACTGTAAATAAACTGTACATGATTGGAAAAGCTATAATTAACAGAAATAAATTAAAATTACTGAAAAGAATAGCTGAAGGAAATAGACTGAAAATAATTCTAAAAACTGTAAATAAACTACTGAAATGGCTATTCCAAAAATCGTAGTAAAACTACAACTATTGGAAACCCTGTTATTTTAAATTACTTAATGAAATCGTAAAATAATTATAATCACTCTCCTTTGGTCCTTAGCTCCTACCTTAGGCCTTCATGGATCCACTTGGGGTTGTTAAAATATTTTTATTAAAACGATTCTATTCTTGGAAAATTATTCCTTTTAGGGTCCTTCCTGAAAAGGTGAACCCAAGCGGAGAAAATCTAAACGAGAAAAAGTGTTAAGCCTAGGGTTTTATTTATAGGCGTAGAAGTGGATTTTGGCCCGATGGATTTGGGGATTGAATAGGATGCGACCATGTTATAGGCTGAATAGGAGCCATCAGATGGAAGCACGGAAGGACCAGATGGAATAAAAGAATGCAAAACAATGTATATGAAACTTCTACTGACTCATTGTCGTGTCAAATCTTACAATACGCCTAGTGAGTGCCTTATCTTATATTTAATTCAATTAATTACACCCTCAATAATATACAAACTATAAATAACGTTTTCTTTTCCAAAATTAATTTCTAATTTGTGCATTTTATTTCATTTTAAATTTCCATGCGTCTCTCTTTATTCGCATGTTTCATTTCAGTTTTCAACATCCTATTTAATTTACATGTTTACGTCTAAAATAAACAAACAAACAACATATCAATATTTTTCCACATTTACATCTGAATTAAATAAATTAACATGTGAATTGCTATATCTACATTTTTTTCCATATCCACATCTGTTGTAATTAGAAAAATAACATATGTCCACGAACGTGTATATATGTTGTGTATTAATTAGTAACCTTATTCTTTACCTTTAAATTGAGCAATCAATTACATTAATTAATTGGTATAAGTATTTTCATGTTCAAAAACCAAACGGCCCCTTATTCCTTACTAACAAAGAAATAACATACCTTATATTTTTTGTAAGAAATGCAATCCTTCGATAATACACTCTTGCCTTTTCTTTTCAAAATATAACATTTATTTTATTAAATGCCTTCTTTTTTTATTAATATATGATTACATTTTCTCTCATTTACAATATCCCATCTCATTTGAACATTGTCATCATTTTTACTATTCAAATTTATAAGTAGATGCCTTCTTTTTAAATATCTTGTTATACATATATATATTATTTTTTTCCTTTTTTTTTAACAAAACAAACTTCCTGTTTATAAAATCATACATATATTCAAAAATAAAAATTTTATTTCATTTATCTCAAAACATGCATTTATTTCTGTTTAAAATGTACATTCCATTTTGTCTATAAATGCAAGTTCTTATATTAAACCTAATCATTACAATTTAATTCCTCTTTCCCTTTCTAATTGAAACATTTCAATAAATCTAATAAATTAATTTTAATACTAATTTCAATGAATTCTAATTATAAACACCATTTCTTTTCACGTATAATTATTTATTAAATTATCCTTAAATTTCGGGTTGTTACATTCTCCCCGCCTTAAGTGATTTCGTCCCCGAAATCTCTAAGGATAGAAGAATGAAATAAATGTTTTCATCCAAGCTCTACAACCAAATACTCAATCATCACCCATTACATCCATTGTCCTTCGGTTTTTCTAATGTGATTTATGATACTTATGCAAATACTGTAGTGTCAATGTCTCTAACTAATACAAAAGATTAGGTGATCCACTGATTCAGTCGACCTTTTATGCAATCATGTATGTACCATGTGTCCAAGTGAATGCAAAATCCCTAAAGATAACTGATAGTTCTATATGCGTGCTCTAATCATCATCCAAATGCAACAATCATGTGATAACCATCCATTTACAACAACCATAAAAATAAAATAAAAATGCAAATATGCACACATCCGTATGCATATGCTATAGTATCCTAGTTAGATCGATCCCTAAAGGATAATAGTTCCTAGTGTAAGTATATGCATCTATTTTCATCCACTAGCAAACACTTGCAACCACTAGCATACAACATTCATAACATGTTCTATTAACATGTTTATGTCAAATCCTACCTTCCATAGGTTAAATCCTAAATTCTATCCTCCCAAATGATAATAAAGAAAAGAACCTATTCAAAACTAAAGATGGAAATAAGAAACTCTAAAAATTACTATCAAAGAAATGCGGATATGAGATACGAGTTTTCTCCTAATCAAACCAATTTTCTCCAAAGTCTCCTTAACTATGTCAGAACCAAGGCAATCCCTCTGTAGACTCTATCCAACATGAAGGCGACTTGCGCAGTCTTCCATAAAGAGGTTCGAAAGGTGCCACTCCAATGCTAGCTTGAAAATTACTACCATATGAATTCCGCTAATTTCGTTTTACTGTTCTTCATGAATCAACACTCCTAGGTTCATACTAGTGTCTATACACTTTATACAAATTTCCATTATTACTTCTAAAAGTAATTACTACTATCTCCTTACACCTTTTTCGTTACTCCTAGGAAATGATTCTTACATACTCCACATTTAAGAGTTCGGTTTGGTATTTATCACCTTATTTTAAAAACTAAGGTTTCTAAAAAATTTAAAACATCAAATCCTAAAATTTTAGTCTTTAGAAGTGTTGTCTTTTCGGTTTCCATTAAATTCAAAAATACTTGACTACTCAATATTTTATTTTTCTGAACTTGCATTCTTATAGCTTTTTGAATTTACATTAATTCCAAAACCTAGAGGGGAAACTTTTTAAATCCAAAACTTATTCCTTATTTTCTTTGAAAGACCTTTAAAATTTTCTATTAAATTGGGTTTTTTAAATTCAACTGTTACTAAGCTTTTTGCTTTCAAAAAATTATTTACTTTTTCATCAAACCACTTTTCTTTTAAAATATCTTTAAAATGTCCTTTTCGTATCATCCTCTTATTATACCTAATAGCCTCATACCTTAAGGTATTGGAATTACTTTCTCTAATGAGAAATTCTTAACGCTAAAATCTTCTGTGAACTTTTTAAAAGAGGACTTCATGTTTATGTGGAGTTACAAGTAATTTATTCTATATTATTGAAATAGACTATACAAAATGTGGTCCTTTCCATACCTTGTACATCACTTTCATATATTCCTTGTGACTTGCACAAAACATTTTTATCTGTTTCATAGAAAATTATACCATTATTCTTTTCATTCCAATAGATTAAAGCATGTTTAATTTATGCTTTCATATGATAAACATTTTCTTATACTTATTTAAATAATAGGTGTATTGACAAATTACTTTATTTCTATTCCTAGAAATTACCTTTTTTAAAATACGTCTTTATTTGGGTTAAAACGGATGTTGCATAAAACACCGTTGCTACAACCCAAAAATACTTGTGTATGAATTTAACTAAAAATAAATACTAGTAGACCTCACATATTATGTAAAAACATTCCTCTTTAGAGTCATCTACTATAAAAATTGTGTTATAGTCTATGCTCCTTTTATTTTTCATGAAAACATCTATTACAACAATAAATGTTATAACCTATGTTTTCGATACTTAATACACTTTATGTTTTTATATTTAAAATCTTTGTTTACTTACAAAGAAGCTAGTGAGCTATGTATGCTCTATAATTCTTCGAAAAGAAATCCAATTTTTCAACAAAATTTATATCATATATAAATAAATTTTAAATTTCATGCCATTTTCAAAAAAAAACCAACATTTACTTTAAAAACATTGACAATTATACTTTTCAACTTTTCTAATTCTAACAATATTATTGGGCTTGATATAAAGTGGGTTTTCTTCTCATTACCTTAGGAGTATCCTTCCTAAATTTTGGTAATCCCATTTCCTTACTAAAGTCTTTTACTCCAATTCCTCTTTGCTCTTTATATTTTTACTCTAAGGCACTACCATTAAATCAACTTATATGGAACAATTATAATTTGTGCAATTATCTATACATGGGCTTTCTTCTTTTCTTATCAACTAAATCTATTGTACATCTCAAACATTTTTCTACCTCTCTTTGGATTTCCATAATCTGAATCTAAAAAACAAAACCATTTCTCAAACTCCTACCATGTGTAGACCTTCTCCATGCCCCGAGAAAAGCACCTCTTTAAAGACATCTGGGAAATTTCTAAAGACTGGAACTGAATCTAACTCTGCTGATGATGAATCGAGGGATAAAAGAAGCTCAACATGACTGACTTCTATGGGTTGCAAGAAACCTCGAGATTCCTACTGCTGCATGTCTCTTGTCTAACGACTCTCTTCTCGTAGTCTAATATCGTTTCATAAGTGGATACCCAATCCGTTCATAAAATCATCCCATACCCAAAAATCCCAATACACGGGCATCGCAGTCAAACTCCACGCCTTGGATAAAAAATTTCAAACCCGTACAAACCATATATAAGTGTGTCGATCCTCCTGTGGGTTTGAAAAAACAATGGGGTCTACTACTAAAGAGATGTCTAAGTGCAAACAACCAAACAAAGAGCTCAAAATGAAAGGGTGTGATGCTGCAGAATTGAAAAGAGTCCGAATAGGAAAATCAAAAATAGAAATCAAAACTTTCCATGGTGACTTTCCTACCTCTATCTGGTCCACTACTAGAAGGTGCTGCATTCAAAGCTTATACTTGCGCTGTATGTGCGCTTTCTCTCTGCCCCTTCCTGTGGGGACAATTCCTACTCATGTGACTGGGTTGTCCGCAATTGTAGCACTTCCCCTTCATCTTGCAGTCTTTTTGTAATAACCAGTCACCCCTCATCCATGGCGCTTCACTCCTTGATTGATTTGCTTCTGAAGGCCTTCCCTTTTTGACTTAAGAACCTCTTTAAGCTCTCCCTTCAGTTGCGAAGATACAGGTTGAACTCTCTATTTGTCTTCCAAGTTTAACAGCCTAAACTTTTGCTCCATATCTTCCAACCTAGCTCGTGTCTCCTCGAAATCCTCCATGCCAGAAAACGTTCTGCCCCCTATACTAGCGAAGTCCTTGCATAGCTTAGAAAAATTGGCTGGTGTAGGTAGATTAAAGGGATTTCCACCTATCGGTGTTGTATTGGGCATTTTCCCTTGCACCTCTGGTATGATAACTTTACAGAACCAGTCAGCCATATTATGCAAAGAAAAGAAAACTTAGGCTTGAAAGAGTCGAAAGAACATTGAACTGGAGTGTAAGGGGATTTTCATAAAAACGCTTTTTTACTTGAAAACTATTTCTAAGAGTTAACCTTAGGCTCTGATACCAAGTGAAACACCCACACCCATTAATATAACCAAAGGACACATTAAAATGCATGGTGCATTGTAGGTATAAAAAAACTAACAGAGACTAAGATTCACAAGACAAAAATAGGTAAAAACAGCGGAAATTAAACTAATAACTTATTTAAAATAAAACTTTCGCAATTGCTTCATAAATAAGTCAAATACCAAATACAACATCCATATCTCAAAACCATCGTGTCTTAAAAAAATTCATGGTCTCAAAATCAGAGTACATAAGATCCCTCATAATAAGCCAGTACATAGAAAGAATAAAAGATGAAAGAAAAGAAACATGGTAGCAAACTCCTCCAAGAAATCTCCAAGCAACTGTAATCTACTGACTTCTCCCTTGATTGCCTATAGGGGGAAGGGGTAAATAGAGGAGTGGGTCAGACTAAAAGTCCGGTGAATGAAAGTAATTACTAGAGTCTTTAAGAAAGATAAAAGCAATAGACTCTACAATACAAGGAAATAGGAAAGAGATAAACAGAAAATAAGCACGATTAAATATTTCTCGATTTATACGATAAGTTAACTTTGATTATTTTCACTTGTTCCTAATTTTGGCTTTGATTAGGCAGAATTCCTAATCCAGTAATTAGGATGTAACCATATGTCTACCCTTTTTGATTGGCCTGCTACTCTATAATACCTTACTGTGGACCAGTCGCTATATAACTTACACAAAATTTTACTATGGCTTAGACGACATATATAGCTCCCTACAAAAAGGCAATGGTGTCTACTAAAGACACCCATACTAAGCGCTTGGAACTTATATCTGTTATTGAGCACCCGCAAATGGAAGTCGCACGCGTAACCGCCACCATGCTCATGCTACCTTTCGCTCCACCTATTGGGTCTTCTTATTACCTCCAACGTCCAGTATAATGTGCCCCTCATCTCACTTCAGGCTAATGTAAGATCACCGTGTGTCCATAGAAACTATAAGGGAAATGTTGTTGGTACTAGCCTTTCATCCAAACAATATCTAGTTGCGCCTCTTATCCAAATCCCCCGTGATTTGGACTTCTATTTGACCAATTACTACCATTCTTAGCATAAGCGTGCCCTCATCTCACTTCAGACTAATGTGAGACATCATTTTGTCTAATATGGATTGCTATTTGATATAGGCACTACTTTCTTCTTTGCTTATTAACTTAGATAAATTATTTAATTAAGCCTTTATTATCATTTTTTCTTTCTACGCTTATTAATTTATTCTAGTCTTAGAATAAGCCTCATTCTATTCCTTTTATTATAACCTACATTATAATCGTGCTTATTACTTAACCCAAGGTCTAAGTATGAAAATAAGCTCTTTCATCTTTTACTTTTTTGAGTTATAATTATACGTTATAACTAAGCCAATTAATTAATCCAATTCTAATCATAATTAAGCATAATTTCAGTCCAATTCCACTTATATTACAGTCTTTATAATTTATGAAACGACCCAGAATTTAGAATAATTTAATTTGAGAATATTTAATTAATTTTAAATATTTGAATGATGGTTTGAATTGAATTTCAAATTATCAGAATGAATATAACGATTGAATTATAGAATTTAATCTATTGGAGTTGAATAAAAATTTGAATCTTCAATTTTAAGCCAATTAAAAATATTTCAAAGGCTTGTAAAATTCATATTGATAATATTGAAGATTTTAGAAGCTTCAGAATTGAAATTGAAAGTGAATTGTTCGGTTTTGAAATTAAATCGTTTGAATCGATATTTAAAAATAGCCGTCCGAGGCACAGTCTCGGAATTCGACGATACCAGTTCCATTGAGTCCGTAATATTGAATTATTGTCGGATTTCAAATTTCGTATTTTTCGGAGTTAATATGTGAGCACACGGTGTGTAAACGCATTGAATTTTTATCGAATTCAATTTAAATTTAAATATAAATTTAGTCAACATCAGCATGTTATCTCCCGTTAAATACGCCTAAAATCAAGCCAAAGATCGCGGGGAAGAGATCGTGCAAAGCAAGGCCGTTGTCTTTAGAACTTCAAATCGAAACCATCTTCCTCAGTTCAAAATTAGAGAAAAACATAAAATAAACAATGGCCGCCCCTCAATCTGAACTTCGTTCGCAAATTCAAAGAAATGGCCAAACTTAAAATCCTCTATCTCCAGTACGCTTCGTCCCCTCCCTCTTCAGTTTTCAATATCAATCAAAATCGTTGAACTTCGTTCGCGACCGAAGAGGGATTCGCGCATCTGAAATTGTGAGGCAAGAGGGAAAGCATGGCCGGTCGTCGTAGGAAGGGGATAGCGACGCGATTGAGCAAGGCGGCATCAGGCAAGGAAGCTTGCGCGCGTATACCGATGGCGATAGGTTGGCGGCAGGCGACTCGCGTAAGGGCGATTGGGCTAGGGCTTGGTCGCGACACGAGGTAGCGGCGGCGCGCGAGTCAGGGGAGGCGACGTAGTCGCGATGGTGTCGCGGTCGATCGCAGGCGATTCGAGCCTGTAGCGCGATGATGGATGGAAACTAGGGGTTCGTGCATGCGACTTATGGTGGAGCTCGAGCCTGGGTCTACTTGATTCAGCAGTGAGGTATTGAAAACAATTTATTCCTCAAGTTGAATATATATATATATATGCAGTTTTTAAGAGAATCTTGATAAAAAAAAATTAACTAATGGCAGAAAAAATATATATAGATATATGTATGTAATTTCAAAAGAAACATTTATTTAAAATCAACTTATTAATTAAAATCAAAATATTAAAGAGATTTGAATAAATGAAAAATGAATCTTTAATTTTAATTTAGGGTAGGTTATTCTAAAATACAGTAAGTTAAAACAATTTAATTTCTTAAATTATCTAGAAAACTGCAGATATATATATAAATAAATAGTTTTATACAGTAAAAGAAAATTTGTTTACAATTCAAAATTATTAGTTCAAAAGTGAAACCCTTGGTTAATTTAAATAAATTTTAAAAGGAAAATTAGTTAAATAAATTTTTAAAGGAAATTTAGATTAAAACTTAATTTTTATAATTTATTAAAAGGAATCGATTTAAAGATATTAGTTTAAAGTAAAATTTTAGTTAAAATAAATTTATTAAACAAAGGAAAATAATTTTATTTAAGAAAAAAATTAGTTGAGTTAGAATAAATAAGAAGGAAATAATAGATTAGAAATAAATAATAATAGGGATTTTAAAAATTGAAGAAAATTTAGTTTAAAACTAAATTACTAGTTAAATATAGATTTAGTTTCAAATGAAAAATATTTTTTTTGAAAAAGAAAATTTGTTTGAATATAAGTTAAGTGGTTAAAAATAATTTATATTTAAGGGAAATTAAATTGTAGTTAAATAAATTTATTTAAGTAAATTTAGTTGAAATTTAAATTTTATTAGATTAAAACTTAATTTTTTATAAAATTTATTTAAAAGAAACTGATTTAAAGAAATTAATTTAAAGTAAAATAATTAGTTGAAATAAATTTAGTAAAGAAGAAATTGGTTTAAATAAAACTATCAGTTAATTTAACTATAAAAAAATGAAATCGCCGATGAATCTAAATTATCAAATGAAAATTTATTATTCGATTATTTCGAATATTAATAAATTGTGTAAATATTTATACAAGGTATAAATCAAGAAAATCGAGTCAAGAGGGGAAATGGATTGCTAATAGAAGCAAAGGTGAGAACTTCTCACTCAAAAGGAATTTTATTGTTTATTTAAAATTTAAATAGTTAGATTTAAAATTTGCTTGACTGTGTTGATTTAATGATTGAATGATGATTGATATATATATTGGATGTGAATAGACCCTATACGCCGTTAGGAAGCGGAGGTTATTTATTACACACATATACCGCGATATTCCACCTCGAAGTGGAATTGGTATTATATTATATATATAGCAATATATACATATTGGCATATGTATATATTGCAGTTGATTGATTTCCCGCATTTTTTTAGGGGATGAGACCCTATTGCGCCGTTAGTAAGCGGATATATTTTATAAAATCCCATATACCGCGATATTCCACCTCGAAGTGGAATGGTATTGTGCTAATGTCTGTGGATGCAGGGAAACAGGTTGGAGGGATCCAACTGGATTCCTCACAAATATTCATTTGATTTTAGATATTGTGATGTTTGATTGTTTATCATGATGATATATGATATTAGAAAGTCATGATTGACTATTGATGTGTTGCATCATCCGATCCAATTTTGAAGTTTAAAAATAAGATTTTGATTTCTAAAGTGATTTTTGGAAATATACGTTTATAAAATATTTTTGGAATTGATTCATCTTAAATAAATAAACGTTATAATTTTAATATTATAAAAATTATGATTTTTGAGAAATACAGTTAAAAGTTGATTTTTGAAAATATGGGATTTGTGATTTTATAAAATAGTTTGAACTGGGATTTCTGAATTTATTATAAGAAGTTTAAAAATAGGATTTATAAAAATTTTATTTTATAAATCAGAATGATGAAACTATAAAAGAGTTTAAAGATGTTAAAGTAATAATATAAATTGATTTATATTAAAAGATTTATAAATTGATATTTATAAATTAAAAATATTGGAATTATAAAACGAGCTTTTATAAGCGTTAGAATGAATTGTGAATGAATTTCATAAATGAATGAAATTTATAGAATTATAAACAGTGAAGTTATAAATGGAATTTTATAAACAATAGGTTTATAAAATTTGTAAAGTTATTTAAAAGAATAGATTTTGGATAAATAAAAGAATCTTATAAGTTATAAGATTTATAAATTTATGAAGTTTAAAGGAACGATTTTATAAACAAATAAATTATAAGTGTTCGACTTATAATATGAATTTTAGTATATCATCGAGATATAAATTTAGATAGATTTATAAAGGAAATTTATAAAAGGAAGTTGTTGTAAAATAAATAGAAATAGAATTTATAAACGTTGTTTTATAAATTCGCAACGACTTATTTTGATAAGTAAAATTGTTGTAATTTGTTAATGAAATTATATTCATGTTTAGACAGTGAATAATCCTTTAAAATAGAATGAATAGAAGTGATGAAATTTATTAACAAGGTATATTCGCGTTTTTGAATAGTGAATAATATGTTAAAGAAATGTTTTGAATGTGATGTTTTAAATAGAATTAAAACGATCTAAAGATGTTTTAAAATATATTAACTATCGAAACCATAGATTTCAACATTCATTGTTGAAATAGACGTTTTCGAGAAATAGAAGGAAATGGTAGATTATAACACTGTTGTTATAGTAAATGATTTTCCGAAAGGAAATGTTTTGTGTAGTATTGGGATTTATATATCTATTTTAATTTTGAATCCCTATACTAGTGATTTTGGGTTGTCGTAACGATGTTTTACGCAACATTCGTTTTGGCCCAAATAAATATGTTTAAGTGAATGATTTCCTTAAAGAATGAAATATATACTTAATTTCGATTAGGGTATATTAAGTATAGAAAATAAAAAGATCTGTGAATTACTTATTTTTAATAAGTATAGAAATGCTTTTCCAATATTAAGTGAATATTTGGAATTTATCTTTTTGAAGATAAATTGAAAATGAATATTAGAAATTGAATGAAAATCGTATATTCATAAATATTTTGGAATGTAAATTCAATATGGAATTTATAAATGAAATTGGAAATTGGGTTTAAAAATAAATATTGATTTATTTTTGAAGAATGGAGAATGTATATCTTATAAAGATATTTTTGGGAAATAAATAATTTGGAAAATTATTTGGAATCTGGTGATGTTGGCATATCTATTGATAGTTCAATAACCGACTATCAATATTTACCTTTAAATAGGTATTTGTTGTGATTTGTTTGAAATTGAATGCCACACTTATTTTTTTAAAATAAGCGCTCACTATTCGGGTTAACCGGGAAAGGACCTTGGGGTCGTATAACCCATTCCGAATATGTGATACGTCGTTATGAATTGCATTCGAAGATCGGTGTTGAAGACCGGATATTTTCGAAAACGAAAGGATTTCTTGTTGATTGTCTCTGCACTGGCTGATCCCCGGTATTGAGATCTCCATATGTGATGGGAAATCCGAACGTGATTAGAGATTATTCGGATTGCAAGGACTTCTTTGTAAGTGCCTTCGGTTCTGTTCGATCCCGGAACAGACTTGTATGGTTTGTGTGTCTGACATTACAATTGAGATATAAAGCTGATTTCTTTCAAATATATTTCTGTTGGTGGCGGAGAATTTATTCTTTTAGTTTAACACCCTTCTCTGAGACGTACGAGCTCAGAGGTTATATAGTTGAAGTTATCAGCGATATATTCCCAATTTGGTAATGTGACATGCTGAGTGTAGCTGTGAAATGATCATTGTGTTGATTATTTGTGATAGGATCATTTGTTTGATCGTCTATCCTAGTGATCATTTCTATGATCATTTGTTTGACCCAAAGCATGGCTTTTGTATAAAGTATGTTTTTGTGGACGTGACTTCGTCGAGCCTCACACCCCGTGAATGGTCAAAACAGGAAAGATGCGACAAGGTTATGAGGGGTAGCGCCCTTTAGGATGTGTGCATTTCCTTCTGGAAAAGGGTGGTATCATGGTATGGAGCCCAGATACTTACTCATGTTGAAAACACTTTGTTATGATTGTGTGAATTGATTGCGAGCGCTCGGTGAAAGGTCCCAAAGGACCGGGGGATGGCATATTCGGTCAGTTGTTACTCAGTTAGGGGTAACCCGGCCTTGTGTTGGTAGAGATCCGGTTTGGTTCTCGGGGATGTCCATCCAGAGGCATTCTCATGTGGCAATGGGAAGTTCCTTGGCCTGATCATTCGTTGGAAATCCAAAGAAACAATACGAGACTTGTACGGTTTTAGTTGTATAACCTGCTATGGAATGTGGCGGTAACCTGCTATTGAACATAGTTAGCTATAGTAGGCATACGATAATGGTCGTATGTTGGCTAAGATTAATATTCTACTTTCGAAATGAATTTTTCTCTACACTATGCACTAGTAATAATATCAAATGTTCTTTTTAATGCGTATCAAGCATCTTTGACTATCATAAGGAGAAATCTCCTCCGATTCTGCGTTTGCATTGTGTGTGTGTGCGGGAGGCCTTATGGTAGTCTCATTCTTAAAAGCATTGCGAATTGATTTTAAAAATATTCCTCTATTTTTGATTTTAAAGAAAAATAAACTGTTTAAGTTCCCACACCAGTCACATGACTGACTCGGAGTTTATTGTTTTCCTTCCTAAACTCTGGGTTGCCACCAATTTCCACACGGGCAGTCAAGAGTTAGGTTTATCAGGATATTCTGGAATTCAGGAGTTGCTGGAAGCAAGATGGATGGCGTTGGCGTATTACTAGTATATAGTACTTTCTTTTCCGCTGTTTGTTTGATGTTGTACACTCTGATGATATGATGTAATGAAACGTAATGTAATAACTGATATAGTTCTTTGTTTAAAGATTATTCATTTATCTATTATATGTTGTTCCGCTGCGAATTGTGAGATTCTGATGTTGTTCTATTTTCTGTTTCTGTTCCGTTCTATGTTCTATTTTCTGTTTTCTTTTCCCTCTATTTTCCCTCTTCTTTCTTTTCTTCTTTTCTTTTTCTTTCCTCTCTTCTTCTGCCTTTTCTTCTTCTTTTCTTCTTTCTTAAAAATCCATAAGGATTCGTGTTTTCGTTCACCTTGAGTTAATCAATGGAGATTAGTGTCTATTCAAGGAGTACGGATTTACGGTTCTTTACAATTTACATCTCATAATTATAAATAGGTCAATCTCTTTAATTCAGTCCAATTAATATCACAATTAGGCATAATTTCAGTCTTAATTCCATTTTATTACCATCATTATAATTTACATCGTATATTCCATTATTTCAGTTTTCTTACAATTTAATCCGTATTCGCGTTAATCTTATTTTGATCTGTATGCGAAGAAGAAAGAGGAATAAAAGAATCTGAAAATAGAAGAAAATCCAAAACGTATAAAGAAGATGTAAATAACTTATAAATAACAGTAAATAACCAAAATACTATAAATAAACTCTAAATAATTGGAAGCTATAATTAGCAGAAATAAATTAAAATTACTGAAAGAATAGCTGAAAGGAAATAGACTGAAAATAATTCTAAAAACTATAAATAAACTACTGAAAATGCTATTCCTAAAATCGTAGTAAAAATACATTTATTGGTAACCCTATTATTTTAAATTACTTAAAGAAATCTTAAAATGATTACAATCACTCACCTCTGGTCCTTAGCTCTTCTTTTAGGCCTTCACAGATCCACTTGGGTTTGTTAAAATATTTTTATTAAAAAGATTCTCTACTTGGAATATTATTTGTTTTAGGGTCCTTCCAAGGTAAACCCAAGCAGAGAAAATCTAGAATGAGAAAAAGTGTAAAGCCTAGGGGCTTATTTATAGGTGTAAAAGTGGATCTTAAACCGTTAGATTGGGGATTGAATATGATGCGACCACGTCATAGGCTAAATAGGAGCCATTGGATGGAAGCATAGAAGGACCATATGGAATAAAAGAATGCAAAAGAACGTGTATGAAACTTCTACTGACTCATTGTTGTGTCAAGTCTTACAATGTGCCTTGTCAGCACCTTATCTGTTATTTAATTCAATTAATTACACTCTCAATAGTATACAAACTATAAATAACGTTTTCCTCTCCTCAATTAATTTCTAATTTGTGCATTTTATTTTAGGTTAAATTTCCATGCGTCTCTCTTTATTCGCATGTTTCATTTCAGTTTTCAACATCCCATTTAATTTACATGTTTACATCTAAAATAAATAAATAAACAACATATCAATATCTTTCCACATTTACATCTGAATTAAATAAATTAACATGTGAATTGTTATATCCATATTTTTTCCATATTTAGATCTGTTGTAATTGGATGAATAACATATGTCCACAAACGTGTATATATGTTATGTATAATTAGTAACCTTATTCTTTATCTTTAAATTGAGCAATCAATTACATTAATTAATTGGTACAAATGTTTTTATGTTCAAAAACCAAACGGACCCTTATTCCTTACTAACAAAGAAATAACATACCTTATTTTCCGTAAGAAATGCAATCCTTCCATAATACGCTCTTGCCTTTTCTTTTGAAAATATAACGTTTATTTTATTAAATGCCTTTTTATATTTATAAATATATGGCTACATTTTCTCTCATTTACAACAACTTGTCTCATTCGAAGATTGTCATCTTCACTTTTCAAATTTATAAAAGTACATGCCTTCTTTTTAAATATACTATTATATATATATATATATATATATATATTATTTTTCACCCTTTTTTAACAAAACAAACTCCCCGTTTATAAAATCATACATATATTCAAAAATGAAAAGTTTATTTCATTTATCTCAAAACATGCACTTATTTCTATTTAAAATGTTTGTTCCATTTTGACACAAATGCAAGTTCTTGTAATGAACTTAATCATTACAATTTAATTCCTCTTTCCCTTTCTAATTGAAACATTTCAATAAATCTACTGCCAATTAATTTCATACTAATTTCAACGAATTCTAATTATAAACACTATTTATTTTCACTTATAATTATTTATTAATTTCTCCTTAAATTTCGTGTTGTTACAAGGATTGTTGCAATACGATATCTATTCTTCTTCATTTTTAAGCTACAAAAGTAAATTCTACTCTATTCAATCTTCCACATATCTGATTTTCATAATAAATTCTGATATTATTTTATTTTTGAATTTTAAAAATTAATTCATCTTTATTTTCCTAGTTTTTTAATGGTAACTAATATTACAAATTAGTTATATTCATCATGCTACTGTTTTTATTTCCTATTCTCCTACAGTAGAGCATGCGAGGTAATTCAGTAATCGTTTTTTGTACGTATATATAAATAAGTTTTTTTTTTATGAACTCCTCCTACCCTTTAAACAATAATAGAAAATTTAATTTTAGTTCAAACCGTAAAATTTATCTTCTACTTTAAAATTTTTATTAACGTCTTCTACTAAATTTTGTCCTCACGTTAAAATTCGAATTTTCACTCACTGCTTGCGAATCAAATAAACCGGCCTGCTTAAAATGCCAAAAACTCTCAATTATCCGAATTTAAATCCTTTTCATTTATTTTGTATACTATTATGTCTCTATGTTCTATCAAACCATTATCTAATAAATCTAACTACCTATTCTATTATATATGAAATTTTTTATCTAACCATTTATCTTCTTTCTTTTAATCCACTATTAGATCATATCATGCAGTCTCCTTAATTTAATAAATATATTTTCACTTTTTCTCAATTGTATTTATATCTTAATCTATTTTATATTTTTCTATGGTGTTATTTAATAGACTATGAAATGTTCAAAGGAAACATACGTTCATGGTTATAGTAGAAGCCTTGGTGATCTTATGAAACAACGAGGCAAATATCCATGATTTTAACGAAGTTTATTTAATGTTACATTTCAAATTTTTTACAATTCAGAAATGGTTATCAATAACTATAAATTTGAAATGTAGCTATTCATAATGTTAATAGCTGTGCTGATCCGCCTTTTCGACCTTCGAAGATCAACATTAATATATCCTCGGTATTCACCTGCTGCAAATTCAATTGCCGGTGAGGTAGATAATCAGGGGTAAAAGAAAATAAAGACAAAAGAAAGAACAAAATAGATTCTCATATCGCATTTAAGAACTTGTAATTATACATATTGATAGTACATACAATCACTGTCAAAATGAGGTATTTGAGTCATAACAAGTACTAACACATCCAGGGAAAGTTATAACTATCTATCCCTACAGACGTTGGTAAATACTTATACATAATACAGCGGAATTTGAAATAGCTAACTATCTACAAAGGAATCTTTTACTCCATTCTCCAAGCTCCTCTGAAATGCTCTGAGCAAAACATGACTACTTGGCTGCTTGGAAAAATATGGCACCCAGAGTTTAAGGGAAAGGAAAATAAACTTCAGTTGGTTATGGGACTGGTGTGATAAAACTCAAAAAAACGGATACTTTTGAAATCAAAGAGTATCTCATAAGAGTATGTCATATGATAACCAAAGCATTTTCTACATAAAACCATAGATATTATTTTTAATGATATTCTTTGAAAACTCCAAATAACATATTAATCATAGTCGAAATTGTTACATTGATTAAATTCCAGCATGCTAGATTCTACAACTAAAACTGTAGAGGTTTCTATTAGAGAATGGATTCCATACAATGACAAGGTAAGGGACTTCTTTCCGACAGTACACCTCAAGAGAGATGCAGCTGAAGCTCTAACCTCTACCAACACAAAACCTACCCACCTTTACCATAGATAGTACCAAATATCCCATCACTTGGTTGTTCCCAACCTTTATCGAGATGCCAAAGCATGAACAACATGCTAGAAATATAGAGAGCAATCTAGAAAGGCAATGACCATATCATAATGGGAGTGACTACTTAGAGATGCTGCATCTACCTTATTTTTTTCGTTCCCGATGTGCAAGGCTTAAGGTAACGCTTTACCTTTCACAAAATAAATCCTACTAGAAATGTCATATTTCCATTTCCAACAACATATAATTGCTTTCCATAAAAGTACAACCTCTAAGCTCATATGTCTTAGAGAAGAGTGTTAAGTGTTAGAGGGGTTACTCCTGCCCCTCCAAACAGAAATACGTTTGTAAAAATCAATGTACGTATCTTAGAAATGCAATGTCAAACACTCATTCATACAAGTTGTCCAGGCACAGGACAAACCGAAGGCGCTTCTCCTACTACATCCTGTTTGGGAATCACCTCTAGGATTAGTAATGAGTACTCCTCGCATCGAAGATTTCAAATTGAAGGAACCACTACCAACATATGTATGATAGCGAAATATCTCAAAGGTTAGTGGCAAGCAACCATACATTATGAAGATCTCCATTTTAAAATCATTGTCTTCAACCTATTTTCACTTTCGAACGTATATTGGTTCAAAGTAGTTTTCAGATAGGGATCGCCTAAATCCGAGCCTTAGTACCTTCGAACCAATTTATAGATAAAAGATTTTAAGTATATAGGTGATTATTATTTAATTAATCAATATCTTTTATCCAAGTAAAATATCTCTTTAGAGATATACATCGTCAAAACATATGTTGTTTCAGTATATACAGGATAATTAAACCTCTTTTAAACTTTAGAAACACCAGACCAACTCTCATTTATTGCAAAGGAAATTTTTTCCATAATTTAATACAATTTTAATAGACGTTTCACATTTTCAAAACATATCTTTAAATGAGTTAAAACCATGTTATTTAAGATGGTAAATTCAAAAGCGGTTAGTACTGAGTAAATACGATCCATAAGGATTATATTAATTATGCTCAATGCTAATTTCCGTATTCAACCTATACTATTCACCGAATAACGGTGAAAACACCTTTTAAATTCATATGGATAGTACGAGTTCCCTCATCGAAATATAATACATAGTTTAATAAATATGTTTCATATATCATTGAAATTTAGCTATTTATTTTTTTTAACTTTTGAAAATCTCCAAATCTCCTTTTATCTTTGGAAAATATTGCCCGAGCAAATCATATTTACTATCCCCTCTGTCGGGCTAGCTAGGATAGCTAGAGCAGAACCCAAACACTGGTTATCCAAGCTCAGGTCAAGAGACTAAATCTTTGCTACGCATAAGGTGGTAAATTATTTAATCAACTCCAAATTCTTCAAAATTATTGATTTATTATTTGATAAACATTTGCAAAGGAGTTGGGGAGAAAATCCCAAGTTTAAATCTTAATTTTAAAAGTTACCAAAAAGTGCTGTGAATGATGTTTTTAAAAGCTTCTTTGATCACGACATTAACTTCATTCGACATATTTCCATTTTTATAACTCAAATCCCTTTTAAAATAGTTTAATATGTTTATGGAATTTATTTCATATTTTTAAATATATAAAAATGTCTATTCTAAAGATTTTGCCGTCTTGGTTTTCGAAGTACCAAAGCACGACGTCGTTGAAAACTTGGTTTGGACATATTTCAAACTTTACTAAATGAAATATTGATTTCCTTATTTTGTTTGAAAACTATAATTATTATGGTTTGGAAAATTATTATTGCAAAGAATTTTGAATCATATTCTATTTTACACGTCCGTTAACTTTTCAGGTCATGAAATCGTGAACTGCCAAAACGGGACGGCTTATTTTTACTCCATTTTCCAATATTTTTCAAACTACTTTCAAATGAGTTTCAATGTTTATAAATCATTTTAAATTATTTTAAAGAGTTTTAACAATGTCATATATACCATTTCATTTTATAAAGAAAAGTGATTCCGTGGGATAAACTCGACGCGTATTATACCACGAATTATTTCCACATCAAACAAACATAACATCAACATCTAAAACATGATGAGAAAACATAGAAAATACCCATATGAATCTTTTGATCTAATTTTCAATCAACTGTAGCTCAACTATTCTAGAGCCAGAGCTTATGAATCTTACTCGGGGACTCTTAGGAGTTTGGCCTTGGGCTTTCAACGGTGGTGGAGAGCTTGGATGGGCACGGCCTAAATAGGGAAAATAAGGAGAAGATCACTAACTCAATCTCGAACTCGAAGTAGTATATTTCTCTTATTTTGATAAAACATCGACACTATTTTTGAATTTTTCTAAGAGGCTATAGAAGCCATTAATGTAGAGGAGGGAGAAGTTAAAGAAGCTTAAGAAATTAGAGAAGTAAGTGTGAATGAAAGTGAAGAGGTATGCCTTGTATTTATAGGCAAAAGTTTGAATCAAAATACCATGATATTTTCACCAAACACTCACCACCATCACTTCCCCCTCTATGTGTATGGCCCATCCCCATGCCATCACCTCCATTGCCTTATGCCTCTTTCCTTAACTCTTAAGGTATGCAGTTGGATGAGAATATGGACTAAGGTGGAGATATGTCAACATTCCTCCTTTATAAATATCATGATATTTATTTTATTTATCATTAATCAATGTAAATGTCAATTCTAAGATGTATATATGTGTACATGGATGCATATAGGTGTATATATGTGCATGTACGTCACATATAAAATATAACGTTGAACAACTTCCTCTAGTTAAACCGTTATGAATCCGAGATCCGACTTCCGGTCATATTTTTACATCTCAGTTAATATATATATGTGTGTGTGTGTGTGTGTGTGTGTGTGTGTGTGTGTAAACAAAATTTAAAAATGACATTTCTATTATTAGTTAATAATAAAAAGGGCCGCATTTTATTTTAAAACAATCATTAAATCATTTAAACTCAATTTAAATTGAAAATCGATTATTCAAAAATAATGATATCATCGATGATGTCATAAACACATTTTATTTTCAAAAATAAAATAAATAATTTTACTACATATTCTTATTTATATGGTAAATATGTGTATGAATCCATACTCGCATGTGATTTCTGATGGTAAAAAAGCTATTTATCGATAAAATGATTTTCAGTAACTTTATAGAATATTTTTGCAGAGAGCATATTTTTATAATTACTTATTCAAAATAAGATTACCATTATTAATCACTATTCAAAAAAATATAATTTGTTTTATAAAACCTTATATTTGAATATTTAAAAATTAAATATTATTTTCTAAAGGGATAAATTTCCAAGTTGTTATAGACTTCCTCCTTAAAAGAATTTCATTCTCGAAATTTATGACAAAAAGAGGATAACTCAAAAGGAATATATTAGAAATGATGGAATACAAAGATATAATAAGTGACTACACTATAGGCGATGAGTAAACTACATCGATAAAATAAGCAAACTATGCATCAATCCTAAACTCAGGATAAGCTTTTCTCATTTTATCCTCGGTTTCCCAAATGCAGTCTTCAGCATCACCACTCCACTGGATTTATCTAATCTCATAACCTTTCTCCTTAATCACTTCTCATCACTATCCACGATTCCATTAGGTTGTCTGACAACAGTTAAGTCTGGTTCTATTTCTAAATCTTCTTGGGCAGCTGTCTCTATGATTTATTCTGGGTCCTACACAGAATTTCGTACATGAGATACGTAAAAATCATCATGTGCCCTCGACAATCTGTTTGGTAATTTTACACGATAGTCTAGTGGGCCAATCCATCCAAGAATTGGAAAAGTTCCAATATAGGTGCTAACATCCCACTCCATCCAAATCTCACTACTCCCCTCATCGAAGAGATTTTCATAAACACCAAATCTCCAACTGAAAATTCTAGATACGCATTTGATCGACACAACTCTTTTGCCTACTTTGATCTTCTTTCATCTTTTTCCCGATCATACTACCTTCTCTGAGGCTTCCTGAATCATATCAGGACAATTATTAACCGATCTATGGTTTCGATCCAACATGCTGGTGATCTAGATGGATGGCCATATAAAACTTCATATGGTGCCATATCAATACCTGTCTGGTAGTTCTTTTCGTAGGAGAATTCCAAAAGATGAAGACGGTTTTCCCATGAACCTCCAAAATCTAAGGTACACGCTCTCAAAAGATCTTTTAATACTTAGTTTACCCCTTCAGTTTGCCCATCAGTTTAGGGATGGTATGCAGTGATTTAATCCAGCTTCGTTCCCAAAGTTGTCAGTAGTGTCTCCTAAAATTGACTGGTAAAAATTAGATCCCAATCACTCACTATGCTGCTCGGGACCCCATGTAATTGAAAAATCTCTCTCATGTATATTTCAACTAAGCTTGAGGATGTCCTTTTTAGCTTTACCGAAATTATGTGTGGCTTTTGGTCAATCAATCTATGAAAACCTAAACGCTTTCATTTTCCTTCCTTGCTCGAGGTGAGCCATCGATAAAATCCATTGATACCTAGTCCCACTTTCAAGTTGGAATCTCAAGAGGTTTAAGTAGTATAGTAGTCCTTTGTTGATCGCTTTTGGTTTGCTGACAATTTGCACATCTACTAATATGAAGAGATATGTCCCTTTTAATACCCTTTCACCAAAACATCCGTTTCACATCCTTGTACATCTTGTTAACCTCAGGGTAAAGATTAATCTTTGATTGATGGCATTCGGTTGATATTTCCAGCCTTAAACTATCAACATTAGGAACACAAATCCTCCCAATTAACCGTAATATCCCTTGGTTATGTACTCTCAAGCTTTGAATCCTGCCCTTTGCTTATATCCTCCGTTATCTTCTTTAGGTACCTATCATCTCTTTGTTTGCTGGCAATTCTTTTCAGGAGAGTCGGAGTCACTACCAGATAAGTTATAATGGCATGTCTTCTGCTTAGCGCATCTACTACTACTTTGGCTTTTCCAGATATATATAAATGTCAAGATCATATGGCATGAGAAATTCTAACCAGCGTTGCTATCTCATATTTAAGTCCTTCTACGTGAAAATAAACTTCAAAGATTTGTGATCTATAAAGAGATCGAACTTTTCACCATTTTAGAGAAGGAATATTATTTACTAAGGTTCATTGAAGTCTATTAAAATAAACCATAAGGAATTTTTACCTAGTAAATAATGCCTCCACATTTTTAATGCGAACACAATGGCTAATAATTCTAAGTCGTGTATTGCATAATTCCTTTCATGAATCTTCAGTTATCTGCTTGCATAAGCGATAACTTTTCCATGTTGCATTACAACCGCACTTACTCCTTCTCCACACGCATCAATATATACGGTTAAACCACCACTTTCATCAGCAATGGCTAGGACTGAAGCACCGACTAACCTTTTCTTCAACTCATTAAATGCTTCCTCAATTTCAGTGTCCAGTTAAACTTAACATTCTTCATAATCAACTTTATTAGATGGAAGGAAATCTTTGAGAAGTCTTGAGTAAACCTATTGTAATATCCTTCCAATCCTAATAAGCTACGGGCATCCATCGAAGTCCGTGGTTTCTTCAACTACATGTCCAAGAAATCTTACCTCTTTCTTCCAGAAATGACATTTGAAGAGTTTGGCTTTAAGCATATATCTCCTTGATATTCCCAATACATTCTCCAGATGTCTTCCGTTTTCCTCCTTGGTCTTTGAATAGATAAAAATATCAGCAATAAAAACCAACATGAATTTGCGGAGAACATCTCTAAAAACTCTGTTCGTGAGATCCACAAAATAATTAGGTGCACTTATTAGCCCAAAAGGCATAACCAATCACTTGTAAAACAATCCGGACCTTTGAACGTAGTTAATGGAATACAATCGTCAACTATCCTTAGCTGATGGAATCCTTTGGCCAGATCCATTTGCAAGAATACTCGAGCACTGTGAAGTTGATCGAACAAGTCATCTATGCGGGGTAGAGGATACTTGTGTTTAAACATCTGCTTGTTCGGGTCCCGATAATCGACATAAAGTCTTAGGGAGCCATTAGATTTTGCAACGATACCGATATGCCGCAACTTGAGCGACTAGGTCTAATTAGTCCATTCTTTAACAATTAATCGGTTTGGTTTATCACATCATTCTTTACTTTGGAGCCGTCCTTCGAATAGAGTGAATAATAGGTCTTGCACCAGGAATCAGGCATAAAAAAATTAATTTTACCTCTTCAAAAAAATCCTGAAAATCCTTAAAAATCGTATCATCAATAAACCTTTTTGGGATGAATCTAGCGCATACATGAAACTATCCTTTACCAGACTAGGTTCTTCACAAGATATTTCCAAACCGAATAAAAATTCAAACCCAATAAAGTCAAGAACAAATAGGCCACATGAAAAATAATGGAAAAGGTGGGTAACTGGGACATCTTCCTAAATCATACAAAGTCTAGTTGTACTGCCTATGGGATTAGACACACAAATAAGGGTATCTACGATTTTTTTTATCGGTTTCAATATATCGATCAATATTTTAGCAATAAAACCATGGAAATCCCCGGTATTAAATAATAATTTAACTAAATTCTCATTAGCATAGATGTTACCTTTACATCTTTAGAGGTTGAAGGCTTATATTTGATAACGTAGACCTTAACCTGCTCTCCTTTCTTCATTAACATGCATCTGTTTTTCTAGTGTTTGGGTTGATGTTAGTTGTGGTAGAGACTATTCTGAACCATAGGAGAGATGGTTTCCCGCTGCTGCCTTTGAACCTTGGGACTCTTATAGTGCTTTGAATAATGGTCTTTCTTTCCATAGTTAAAACATATAACATCTTTAAAATGGTTTTCTAGAGATCCTCCTCTAGGCTTGCCTTGCCATGGCTTCTTTCCAATGTTATCAAACTTCCTCTTATTATTGTTGTTATTTTGGGTTGCGGCTAGATTCTTCTTGTCCAAAGCTTCATAACAGAAATCCATATCTATTAGATCCACAAAGGTTCCTTTTACATAAACGGTCATCCTATCCTGATACTGCTCCTTTATCCCAACAATGAACATCTCGTTTTTCTTTAGAGACATGTCTATCTGTCCGTGCCCAAAGCAAGATAATTCATTGATTTGTGAAAATATTCTTCCATATACATCTCTTATTATTTCAAATCCATGAAACTTCTACGTAGGTAGGATTTCCCAACGGTGGGCATGTATTGTTCGTCAAAAACTTCTTTAAACCTTACCTAAAAGAAATTACCTTTGGATTCATTAAGAGTAATGGACTCCCACTAAGCTAGAGCCCCATCCTTCAATTGTTAGGAGGCCAAGAACCTCTTTTGACCATCAAAGATGTCTAATCCTTTAATGATTTTCTCACAGGATCAGAGGCAAGCTTGAACTTTAATAATAGACTATGTTCCCTTGAGTGGCTTTCCTCCTAAGATGGTATAATATTTGCAGAGAGTGGAAAAGTTAACATGAGGTTGCACAGGAACCATTACTTCTTAAATTACCACAACATTTCGAGTTCGACCATTGGTGGCAGTTGTGTTGCTATCACCTCTTCTACATCCTCTTCGGTTTTTCATTTATTGCTATCTGAATATAGTAAAGAGACAATTTAGAATATAGATGAGACTATCTTAGGTAATGTGCATAAGAGTCGAATATACTTATTTGGATTAAAAATTTAAATACGCGCTCTCACTAACGAAAATCATACCAGGGCATTACTAACCTTATCTCTAATGGGTTGACCCCATCAAGGGTTAGGTTTTCGCTCAACCTAAGCTCCGATACCAACTGTGATGCCCCGCCTTTTCGACCCTCGAAGATCGGCACTAATACATCCTCGGCATTCACGTCCGCAAACTCAAGTGCTGGAGAGGTAGATAATCAAGTGTAAAAGAAAATAAAGATAGAAGAAATAAAAAAAAATTGTTACATTTCATTTAACAACTCGTAATTATACATATAGATAATACAGATAATCACTCTCAAAATGAGATATCAGAGTCATAACAAGTACTAACCCAGCCAGGGACAATTATAACTATGTATCCCTATAGGTGCTGGTAGATACTTATACATAATACAACACAAACAAAAATAGATAACTATCTACAGAGGAATCTTCTGCTCTATGCTCCAAGCTCCTCCAAATTGCTCCAAGCTAAACCTAACTACTTGATTGCTCGAAAAAATAAGGCACCCAGAGTTTAAGGGAAAAGAAAATAAACTCCAGTTTAGTTATACTGGTGTAAGAAAACTCAAAAGAATGGATAGTTTTGAAATCAAAGGGTACCTCATAAGACCACGCCGCACATAATCACGAATGGGTTTTTACCTTACGATAACCAAAGCATTTGCTACATAAAATCAGGGATATTATTTTTAATGACATTCTTTCAAAAAACTTTCAAATAACATATTAATTATAGTCGAAAAAGTTACATTAACTAAATTCCATCATACTAGATATCACAACTAAAACCGTAAAGGCTCATATTGAAGAGTTGATTCCATATAATGACAAGGTAAGGGACTACCTTTCGATAGTACATCTCTAGATGGGTGCACCTGAGGCTCCAACCTCTACCAACATAGAATGGGCCTACCTTTACCACAGATAGTACTGTATATCCCATCACCCCAATCATTCTCGACCTTCATCGGGATCCCAAAGCATACGCAACATCCTAAAATATGGAGGGTAATACAAAAGTCTAGAAAGGTAATATGGAAATGCAATATTAAACACTCATCCATATAGTTATCCACGCAGAGGACAAACCGAAGGAACTTCTCCTACCGCATCCTGTTTGGGAGTCACCCCTAGGATTAATAGTGAGTGGTCCTTACATCGAAGATTTTAAATTGAAGGAACCACTGCCACCACATCTATAATAAAGGAATTACCCCAGAGATTAGTGGCAAGCAGCCTTATATTATAAAGATCTCTGTTTTAATATCATTGTCTTCGACCTATTTTCACTTTCGAATATATATTGGTTTGAACGGGTTTTCGAATAAGAATCGCCCAAATCCAGCCTCGGTTCTTCCAAACCAATTTTTTGATAAAAGATGTTAAGTATATAGGTGATTATTATTCAAGCTATATATAGGATAATTAACTCGATTATTACCTATATAATTAACATCTTTTAGAGATACAATCTTTAAAACATATTCTATTTTAGTATATACGGTTGTCCAAGCTTGGGTCTAAAGACTAACCCTCGGTCACCCATAAGATGGTCAAGTTGTGGGATCAAATCTAAACTCTTCAACATTCTTAAATTATTGTTTGAAAAACATTTACAGATGATTTGGAAAGAAAATCCCAAGTTTAATCTTAATTTCAAAAGTTACCAAAAAGTGCTGTAGAATGTACCGTAAATAGTTTTTTAAAGCTTCTTTGATCAAAATATTGACTTCATTGCACATATGTCCATTTATATATCAAATCCCTTTTAAAATATTTTAAAATATTTTTGGAATTTATTTAATATTTTTAAAGATTTAAAAATATTATGTTAAAGATGTTTCCATTTTGGTTTTCGAACTGCCAAAGCATGACGTTTTTAAAAACTTGATTTTGACATATCTCAAACTTCACTATATGAATTCTTGATTTTAATCTTTTATTTGAAAACTATATTCATTATGGTCTGGAAAATACTTATTGCAAAGAATTCCGACTCTTATTCCATTTCACACATCCGGTCCGTTTAACTTTACAGGTCGCGAAATCGCGAGATGCCGAAACATGACGGTTTTTATTCCATTTGCCAAACTTTTTGAAACTTTGTCGAAATGAGTTCCAATGTTTAAAAAATCTTAAAATGTTTTAAAGAGGTTTAACAATGCCATATATACCATTTCATTTTTAAAGAAAAGTGATTCCTTGGTGTAAATTCGACGTGTATTATACCGTGAATTATTTCCACATCAAACAAACATATCATCAACAACCAAAACAAGATGATCAAAGGTAGAAAACATCCATAAAGAACATATCATAGCATCATGGATTTTATACAATAAATTAGTAGAGTTTATCACTTGATATCTTTATAAGATAACTTTCAAACGAGTATAGCTCTGCTACTCCAAAACCGGAGCTTATGAATCTTGCTCGGGACTCTTAGGAGTGTGACTTTGGGATTTCAAGGGTGGTGGAATGCTTGGATAGGCATGGCCTAGGTAGGGAAAAGAAGGAGAAGATCACTAACTCGATCTCGAACTCGAAGTGGCATATCTCTCTTATTTTGATAGAACTTTGACGCTATTTTTTGAATTTCCTAAGAGGCTATGGAAGCCATTATTGTAGTGGAGGAAGAAGATGAAGAAGCTTAAAAAATTAGAGAAGGAAGTACGAATGCAAGTGAAGAGGTATGCCTTGAATTTTATATGCAAAAGTTAGAATCAGAATATCATCATATTTTCACCAAACATCACATCAACTTTCCACCTCCCCCCCACTCCCCCCTCCATGTGCACAGCCCATTCCTATACCATCATCCATCACTTCATGCCTCTTTCCTTAACTCTTAAGGCATGCACTTGGATGAGAATGTGGACTAAGGTGGAGATATGTCATCATTCCTCCTTTATAAATATCATGATATTTATTTTATTTATCATTAGTAATTAGTAAATGTAAATATTGATTCTAAGGTGTATATATGTGTACATGGATGTATATATGTGTATGTGTGTGCATATATGTCACATATAACACATAACGTTGAACAACTTCCTCTGGCTAAACTGTTATGAATCCACAATCTGACTTTTGGTCATATTTATTACTTCTCCGTATATGTGTGTTTATAGAAAATTTTTAAAAATGGCATTTTTTTATTAATTAATAATGAAAGGGGACTCATTTGATTTTCAAACAATTATTAAATCATTTAAACCAAATTTAAATTCAAAAATCGATTATTTGAAAATGATGACATTATTGATGATGTCATAAAGACATTTTATTTTCAAAAATAAAATAAATAATTTTGTTACATATTCTTACATGTATGGATAAATAAGTGTACGTATCTAGACTCGTGTGTGATTTCTGATGGTAAAAAAGCTGTTTATCAGTAAAACGATTTTTGTTCACTTTACTAATATTTTTCCGAGGAGTATATTATTGTAATTACTTATTCAAAAATAAGATTACCATTATTATTCAATTTTCAAAAAATATAATTTGTTTTGTAAAACCTTATATTTGAATATTTTTAAATTAAATATTATTGTCCAAAATGATAAATTTCTGGGTCGTTGCTATAATCATATCGAATATTACTACCATGCCAAAAAACAAATTAATTGCTTTTATTTTTGATTATTCTGAATATAAGGTTATTTGAGAATTAATTTGAAATTCAATTTATGATAGAATTAATTACATGCTTTGTAGCTTTATTGTGAAGTATGTGATCATTTATTTATCCATTTTCTTTTATCAATGGCATTTCAGGTGCATAATAACTATAGGAGCTTTTGTAGTTATATAAATCTGTTAAAAATAAAGTTAGTTTATTTCTTGTTTCTCACATTTTATATAAAAATTTATTTTCATATTTTTATTTTTATTGGTCTAACCGTGAATTTGGGTTACTCCATTTACTTTGTAGGAAGTAAGTGGTTTGTTAATACATAAATACCAAGAAATCATAAATTTTTATGATCAAATTATGGTAAAACTGATCTTTATTTCATTCTAAAACATTAATATAAAAACAAGTTGGGAGAAAAGCATTATACATGAAGTAAAAAAGTTATTTATATAATGAATTTCACATAGTATTTTTAAATGTTAAGTAGCCTGATCCCACTGCTAAAAGAGGACTAATGGATATGAGCCCTCCTCCAGTGCGTTAAGGACTCAATATTTCTAATATGACTTGAGTGGAAGTATGCACTTTAAGGTGGAGATTAACTGTGAAAAGAAGTGGAAGCGGTCTGGCTTAACTACAGAACTTCTTCGTTATGCTTCAAAGAAGGTTTCAGGAAATGCTCACCTAGGTATAGAATGTTAGGTGCGGCTCGCATTGTGGATGCATGGGTTAGAAGGACGAGTCATATATCGTAAGAAATATGGCGTATGTCATGGTGTATATATAGGATTGATGGCATGTAATATTGAGAATTCCTTTTGTTATAAGCAAGTGTTGTCAAAACTATGTATGTGCTTATTAGACGGCGATGAAGGGATGTTCAATCGAGCGTTGTCACATTTGATGCTTTGTTAGGTGATGTCATCACCCATAATGAAGCACGCGAATACAGGAACGTATTAACTATCTGTTAAATCTCTTTAGTTTTTATTCATTTCCTTATATCAACAATTGGCAACATTTCAGATGTGTAACTTAATAAGGAAACATGTAGAAATAAGTGTTTTGTAAATGCAACTGATGTTTCCTAGATGTGAAAAATACGTGTATAAGAGAAAAATAGTGACATATGAGCTCATTGCCTATTTTTTACGTATACTTACTCTCTTAATAAGACTGGTATAAACTAAAAAAAAATTAAGTATAAATATAGTTATAAACAATATTCTTCAACAAACATACAAACTAATATTAGGGTAACACTTGCTTATGCTTTAAGGAAAACATGATATTTTTAACATATTGTCTTATTTTTTAAAGGGAAACGTTATTTATTCAATATATTTTAAAGTGCAATTATAATTTTTGCCTTATTAGCATAACAATTATATTAGGTTATAAATATTATAATTTGTCGATGTTGGATGTACAAACAACAATACTACACAAGCATTTATAATGTCGTATAATTACATGATATTTTAATGGCTTGCTTTGTTGATTATATTTTCGTATCTCATTCGGTCTTATTGTTAATTTCAATGCGATATCATCTAAAGTATTTTTTACGCATCCATGAGTATTTCCCACGGTTATAATTACTTTGCTTTGAATTATGAAATATTTATTTTTTCTCATTGATTATATGGCGTGTTTAACGGTAAATTTTCTATCAAATTAGAAAATCACCGATAAATTTCAAATTAAATTTTACCATGAGCACACGGCGTACTATCATTGTACGTGGTGAATAAGGATCGATCCATGTGGAATTGTTAGAATTTAAAAATCTATTTAATCAAATTAAACCAAATGGAGGAGAAATTGTTAACTAGAAACAAAATGAAGTTAGAACTAGAATTAAAATGTGATTAGAAAACTATTGAACAAGGGAATAATATAGGGATAAATCCACTCTCATATTATTTTAAATCAGAAAACAATAATTTATGATCTTTAGCTTTGATATTAAGTGAAATAATTATTGTATTTATCATAAGTATGGTTTGTTTATGTTATTAATTAACGTAACTCAAACCATCAAACTATAATACAACAATTATACCACTTATCATTCTCATGAAAATGAAGCTAAAGCAAAAACTATTTTAAGTATGATCTATTTACTATTGTAACTAGTAATATAGATCATCAAATTTCATTTTTACTTTCATTTCAAAATCAAAAATTAGTTAGCAAATGATGATGTAAATTGTGTTTATGTTGAATAAGAATAGCTCATTTGCATAAGCAATATAAGCTATCAAACCCACTTGTATAAACTTACATCAAAATTTACTTCATGAAGCACAAATCAAATGAGATCATAAACCATAGAAATGCTGAAATTACATAATATTTGAGAGCTTCATTACCCTTAAATTGAAGGGGTTTAGCTACTCATTTGTGGCATTGAAGCAACACAGGTAAATTTCAACATTAAAAAGAGAAGAAAATAGAAAATAAGCAAAGAAAGCAAAAGAGATTAGCTATAAACTACATGCATAAAAATATAAACTACACTACTTACATGAATGTAAATCTAAGCTATGAACATAAAGAGAAAGAGAGCATAGAAATAAACATTAACAATAAATCAAAGAAAAGCATGTAGAAAAGAGAGAGAAAAGAGGCTTGGAAGCCATTTTTATTTCACTCAACATAGAGCTTACAACTTGCTTTCTTAATTTTCTAACAAATATGAAAGAGTAGAAGATATGTTCATGTACATAAGAGGGTTGTTTATACATGCATAAAACCTTAATTCCATTTTTAGAGAGCTTCGCAAATTGCCCTTGAGGTAGTTTAGCCACCAAGTAATCATTAGCATAAGTTAACTCTCCACTTAAATGTACATGAAGCTTTAATGGCCTTTTAACATGTGCTTAGCTCCTAATTGGAAATAAAGGTAAGTGGGTAGGATCCTCCATTCTTAACAAGTACAGTACTGATACTAAAATAAGTACAGTACTTGTAATGACCCAGAAGTTCTTTCATTTGAAATTCGTATATTTAATTGATTTTAAATGTTCAAAAGTTAATTTTATAAGTTGAATAACTTTTATTTCGAATTTCTTGATTTAATTGGATAATTAAATTGTTAATTTAATTTTTGAAATTGCTGAACTAACTGGAATTTGGATTTAATGTGAATTAAAATGATTTGTAAAGTTGAATTAAATCTTATTTGAATTAGAATGATGTTAGTAAACTTTTAAAATTGAATTAAAAGTTAAATTGTAGAAATTGAATATTTTAATATTTAACTAACGTATAAAAAAATCATTTTTGAAACAATTTCGGATTTCAACGAAACTAATTTCATTGGATCTGTAATGTTATATTATTGTAAGATTTCAAATTTCATAATAATCGGATTTACGGTTTGTCCGAGGCAAGCTAAAACGTGTAGGAATTTGTTCAAGTGAATGTTAAATTTGAATATTCGATTCGAAAACCTATCTTCCAAATAGGATTGAATTAGCTTTCGACATATATTCCGTTGTGTTTGGAATAGGTGTAAAACATTACAAACGCCAAGCGACATGCTTCGTTTGGAGTTCGAAAATTTTTCGGTTGAATAGTGTCGTCAAATTTTCTATAAAAGACCATTTTCCTCTATTTTCAAAACCCTAATCAAAGCTAGGGTTAGCCGCCACATACAAAACCAATGGCCAGAAATTTGCATGCTTTTCCTTCAATATCTCCAAATCCATCCACTTTTACAAAAAGTGTTCAACTACAACATCGAAGAGGACATCGAGTTCTATAAGATCAACGGCTGTGATATGATTTGGAGTGTCGTAGTGACCGCTAGAGCCTTGTGTTTGGTGCGTGTTCATAGGGTTAGATCTCGTTAGTGGGGTGGCCGAGCTTCACTAGATCGGGGAAGTTGGTGGAGCTCATGAAGGTCTTCAATGTGAAGGTGCTTGATCGTTGTCGAAGTGGAGGAAGGTGCCGCGTTAATTCAAGCAAAGGGACGACGACATGGGTTGTTCAGCTAGGTTTTTTCACGTATGGGGAAGAAGATGTAAATCATGGCCTTGTTATGAAGAATCTCAATCAATGGCTCAGATTGATATAGGGTTTTAATTAAAAGGAAAATTGTAAACATAGATATACTAAAATCGTATAAACTTTGTAACATCATAACTTCTTCATACGAGGTCCGTTTCTGACGAAACAAGTTGCATTGGGTCCGTACTGAAGATCACTACATTTTAGAGCTAGTTTGGAATCGATTGGAGATTGTGTAAATTTGGAGTAGGATTAAACGCTTGTTTAATTTTATTCGGAAGAAAACACTAAAACTGCTATTGGAACCAAAGTGAGTATAACTCACTCTTTCTGACTCACAGATATTTTTATATAAGCGAGAATAAATACTATTTATGTTGATTGATGATTGTTTGGATGATATATGATATATTATATATATATATATATATTGGTATTTGGATATATTCCTTCCTATTGGAGTAGATGAGACCCTATACGTTCCCGTGTATAAGCGAATGACCCTTCGTACGCGCGTATGCCTCGAAGCGGACATTGTACACGATTTTGGACAGTGGATATCCTTTAATGAATATATAGAAGCAATGAATTTGGTAAATGAATTATATCCACGATTTGGGACAGTGGATTATCTTTAATAAATGTGTAGAAACATTGAATTGGGATAAGAGAAGTATATTCACGATTTTGGACAGTGAATAATATTTGAATAAAATAAATGTTTTCAAAAGTGATATTTTTAAATAAAGTTAAATGATTTAAAGATGCTTTAAAATGTGTTAAGTATCGAATACATAGATTTCAACATTCATTGTAGAAATAGACATTTTCGAGAAATAAGGAAATGATGGACTATAACACTGTTGTTGCAGTAAATGATTTTCGAAAGAAAATGTTTTGTATAGTATATGGGATTTATATATCTATCTAATTTTCGAATCCCTATATTAGTGATTTGAGTTGTCGTAACGATGTTTTACGCAACATTCGTTTTGACCCAAAAAAATGTGTTTAAAAAGAATATTTTCCTTAAAAGAATGAATATATACTTAATAATGATTTAAGTATATGGAATATTTTCTAAATGTTGAAAATAAAGAGATTTTTGAATATGCTTATATTATTGAAATAAGTATATGAATTTTTTTTTCAATATAGAAGTTGAAATGGTTTTGGGAATTATATCTTTTTAAAGATAATTTGAAGTAAATATTTGGCAAATGATTTAATTAATAAAAGATTAATTAAAAGTGCCTAGTGATTGCTTATGGTGCTAAATATTTGTTTGTTTGCTTTGATAGTTAAATAATTGACTATCAAATTTGGCCACTTTAGTTCCTCGACTTGATGTGGGAATATTTAGTCGTACACTTAGTATGTAGCCTTCTGTGTAGGCTTAATTATCATTTGTGTTGAGGATGTTGATTCGTATAATGCGAAATGTTACTCCAATCTATCGAGCTTCCTTCTTGGCCCGAAGGATAGCAAGTTGAAAGTTGGAGACATGATAAGTTTATAAGACTTAGTTTCTGTGTGAGGTTGGGAAACGCTTTTGAGTTGTTGGTGTGAAGAGACCGGGATCAGATTAACCTGAAAACCATTTTGGACCAACGTATGTGCATTCTATTGTGCAGTTTATCGATGATATTGATATTTAGGATTTTCATAGTGGGGGATTGCTTATTGATCGTTTGGTATTAAAATCCCAATATACATATAGTTGCAGTGGTCTCTACATTATGAAATATCCAATGCGAGGACTATTCGCTACTAATCCTAGGGATTTCCCGATAGGATTTGGTAGGAAAGTAACTTTGATTTGTCTTGTTCCTAGACAACTTGTATGGATGTTTGTCTTACATTGCATTTATATAGATCACGTACATTGGTTTTTACAAACATACATCAGTGGTGGCGGAGAAGGCAACTTTTCTTAGCTTAACACCCTCCTTGATACGTACGAGCTCAAGGGTTATATTTTTATGGAAGGCAATTAGTAGTCAATGAAAATGGTCATGTGGCATTCTAAGTGATGTGATATGTGATTGTGAAAGGTAATCGTTACCTCAAGCCTCATCAATCGAAAATGACCAAAACATGGTTAGATGCGGCAAGGATAAGTGGGTCGCTTCCAAGTATGGTATGATTATCCTCTTCAAGATACAGCTTTACATGCTATGACGTCATGTATCTGATTATTGCGGTTTGTATGCTAGAGGGTCCTCTGTAAAGGTCAATAATGACCAGAGGATGACATATTCGGTACCATCTAGTTATAGAAGTGGACCCGTCTTATGTTTGTAGAGGGCAGATATTCTGTGCCTTGGAACACCCATCTAGAGGTGTACCCATCGGAAGGTAGTCCCTTCACCTAGTCATTTGTATGGAAATCCAAACTCCACTATGTACCTGCCAATTTGTTTGTAGAGCCTAGTATACTGGAATTTAATAATGGTTACAATTTCGGCTATTTTGAATATTATTTGTACAATAGACATTATTATAATATTATATGATTTGATATGAAATATTTTAGTTATCGTAAGGTAAAAACATGTCCGTGTTTATGTGTGGGCGTGTCTTATGAGATACCTTTCTTTGATAAAGGAAAAGTTTGGTAATTTAATAAATTCAGTTGAGTGTGTTTCTCATGCTGGCTTACCGGATTGATCTGGACGTTCTTCCTATTCAATGCTCGGATCAAACCGAGTATATTTAGAGGTTCATACTTGGTGCTTTTGGAGCTTAAGCAGGAGTGCTGAAGATCTTCATTTTCAAACGTATCTGTTTTGATTATCCGCTGCTTAGTTGTGGTATATTATCTAATGAGGATAGGTTATTCTAACTATCCAGGCTGATAACTATTGATTGATTGTTGAACTCTGATTGATGTATGTATACACAGTTTCTATTTTGTAAAGATAGATTTTAGTCATTTTTAAAATAGTCTTGGATTTCGACGAAACCAGTTTCATTGGATCTATAATGTTATATTATTGTAAGATTTCAAATTTCGTGTCAATCGGATTTACGGTTTGCCCGGAGCATGCTAAAACGCATGGGAATTTGTTTAAGTGAATTTTAAATTTAAATAGTTGATTCTAGAACATATCTTCCAAATACGATCGAATTAGCTTTCGATATATATTCCATTATGTTCGAAATAGAGGAAAAACAATAAAAACGCCATGCGGCAAGCTTTGTTTGGAGTTCGAAAAAATTTCGGGTGAATAGTGTCGTCAAATTTTCTGTAAAAGACCATCATTTTCCTCTATTTTCAAAATCCTAATCAAAGCTAGGGTTAGCCGCCACATAAAAAACCAATGGCTAGAAATTCGCATGCTTTCCCCTTGATTATCTCCAAATCCATCCACTTTTACGAAAAATGTTCAACTACAACATCGAAGAGGGCATCGAGTTCTACAAGATCAACAGCTGTGATTTGATTTGGAGTGTCGTGGTGATCGCTAGGGCGTCGTGTTCGGCACGAGGGCTAGATCTTGGTAGTGGGGTGGCCAAGCTTCACTAGATCGGGGGAGTTGGTGGAGCTCGTGATGGGCTTCAACGTGAATGTGCTTGATCGTCGTCGAAGTGGAGGAAGGTGCCGCGTTAATTCAAGCAAAGGGACGGCGGTATGGGTTGTTCGGCTAGGGTTTTTCACGTATGGGGAAGAAGAGTAAATCACAGCCTTGATTTGAAGAAGCCCAATCAGTGGCTCAGAATGATGTAGGGTTTAAAATTAAAAAGAAAATTGTATATATATATATATATATATATATATTAAAATCGTATAAACTTTGTAACATCATAACTTCTTCTTATGAGGTCCCGTTTTGACGAAACAAGTTGCTTGGGTCCATATTGACGAGCACTACATTTTAGAGCTAGTTTGGAATCAATTGGAGCTAGCATAAATTTTGGGTAAAATTAAACGCTTGTTTAATTTTATTCGGAATAAAACACTGAAACTGCTATTGGAACCAAAGTGGGCATTACTCACACTTTCTAACTCATAGATATTTTTATATAAGTGAGAATAAATATTGTTTATGTTGATTGATGATTGTTTGGATGATATATGATATTATATATATATATATATATATATATATATATATATATATATATGTTGATTGGTAATTGGATATATTCCTGCCTATTGGCCTATTGGAGCGGATGAGACCCTATATGTTTCCATGCATGAGTAGATAACTCTTTGTACGCGCGTCTGGCTCGAAGCGGACATTATACACATATTCTATTATGTATATTTGTTGTAGATGACAGGTTGGAGGGATCCAACTAGATTCCTCATCCGTTTTGGTTTATTTTACAGATATTGTGATATATGCTGTTATCATATGATATATGATGTTTTTGACATTATGATTGATGTATTTAGTGTTGTTGTAGCATTGGGTCTATTTTTGGAATTTTAAAATATTAAAGTGATGATTTTAAATTGTAAAAGGATTTTAAAGCAATTTTAAAAACAGATGTTTTGTTAATTTTGAAATAGTTATGGAATGAATTTATTTTGAATAAATGAAAGTTATAATTTTTATGTTATAAAAATTATGATTTTTGTGAAATATATTGAAATGTGATTTTTGAAATATAGAGTTAACTATTTTTGTAAAATAGTTTAAAATGAGAATTTTGAATTTATTATAAATGGTATGCATATAAGATTTACAAAATGGATATTTTATAAATCAAAATAAATGGATTTTATAAGTGAATAAGATTTATAATTTGTGAAGTTATAAATGAATGAATTTGTAAATAAGAGAATTATAAGTAATTAACTTATAATTTGGATTTTGGCATATATATGAGATAAATGGAATTTGTTAATAAAGGAATTTTGTATATTGAAGTTTTTATAAAATAGAAATATGAATTTACAAACATTGTTTTATAATTCCGAAATCAATTGAATCAGATAAGTTAAATATAGAAGTTTATTAAAGGAGATATATCCATGATTTTGGACAGTGGATAATCCTTTAATGAATATGCAAAAGCAATGAATTTGGTAAATGAATTATATCCACGATTTTGGACAGTGGATTATCTTTAGTAAATGTGTAGAAACATTGAATTGGGATAAGAGAAGTATATTCATGATTTTGGACAGTTAATAATCTTTGAATTAATTAAATGTTTTGAAAAGTAATATTTATTAATGAAGTTAAATGATTTAAAGATGTTTTAAAATGTGTTAAGTATCAAATACATAGATTTCAACATTCATTGTTAAAATTGACGTTTTCGAGAAATAAGGAAATGATGGACTATAACACTTCTGTTATAGTAAATGATTTTCAAAGGAAAATGTTTTGTATAGTATATGGGATTTATATATTTATCTAATTTTTGAATCCTTATACTAGTGATTTTGGGTTGTCGTAATGATGTTTTACGTAACATTTGTTTTGACCCAAATAAATGTATTTAAAGAGAATGTTTTCCTTAAAAGAATGAATATATACTTAATATTGATTTAAGTATATGGAATATTTTCTAAGTGTTGAAAATAAAGAGATTTGGGAATATGCTTATATTATTGAAATAAGTATGTGGAAATGTTTTCCAATATAGAAGTTGAAATGGTTTTGGGAATTATATTTTTTTAAAGACAATTTGAAGTTAATATTTGGCAAATGATTTAATTAATAAAAGATTAATTAAAAGGGCCTAGTGATTTCTTATGGTGCTAAATATTTGTTTGTTTGCTTTGATAGTTAAATAACCGATTATTGAATTTGGCCATTTTAGTTCCTCGACTTGATGTGGGAACTATTAGTCGTACACTTAGTACGTAGCCTTCTGTGTAAGCTTGATTATCGTTTGTGTTGAGGATGTTGATTCATATAGTGCAGAGTGTTACTCCATTCTATCGAGCTTCCTCCTTGGCTCGAAGGATAGCAAGTTGAAAGTTGGATACATGATAAGTTTATGAGACTTAGTTTCTGTGTGAGGTTGAGAAACGCTTTTGCGTTGTTGGTGCGAAGAGACCGAAATCAGATTTATCTGAATACCACTTCGGACCAACGTATATGCGTTCGATTGTGCAGGTTGTCGATGATATTGATATTTAGGATTTTCATAGTGGGAGACTGCTTGTTGATCGTTTGGGGTTAAAATGCCAATATACATATAGTAGCAGTGGTCTCTTCATTATGAAATATCCAATGCGAGAACTATTCGCTACTAATCCTAAGGATTTCCAAACATGATATGGTAGGAAAGTACCTTGGGTTTGTCCCGTTCCTGGACAACTTGTATGAATGTTTGTCTGACATTGCATTTCAATAGATTACGTACATCGGTTTTTACAAACGTACATCAGTGGCGGCGGAGAAGGCAACTTCTCTTACCTTAACATCCTTCTTGAGACGTATGAGCTCAAGGGTTGTATTTTTGTGGAAGGCAATTAGTATTCAACGAAAATGGCCGTGTGGCATTCTAAGTGATGTGATATGTGATTGTGAAAGGTAATCGTTACCTCAAGCCTCATCAACCGGAAATGAACAAAACAGGGTTAGATGAGGCAAGGCTAAGTGAGTCGCTCCCAAGTAAAGTATGATCATCCTCTTCTAGATATATCTTTACATGCTATGACGTCTTGTATCTGATTATTGTGGTTTTTATGCTAGAGGGCCATCGGTAAAGGTCGGTAACGATCGGAGGATGACATATTCGATACCATCTAGTTAAAGAGGTGGGCCGATCTTGTGTTGGTAGAGGGCGGATGTTCTGTACCTTGGGACATCCATCTAGAGGTGTACCCATCAAAAGGTAGTCCCTTCACCTTGTCATTTGTATCGAAAACCAAACTCCACTAGTACCTGTCAATTTATTTGTAGAGCCTAGTATGCTGGAATTTAATAATGGTAACAATTTCGGCTATTTTGAATATTATTTGTGCAATAGACACTATTATAATATCAGATGATTTGATATGATTTTTTTTAGTTATCGTAAGGTAAAAACATGTCTGTGTTTATGTGTTGGCGTGACTTACGAGATACTTTTGTTTTGATAAAGGAAAAGTTTGGTAATTTAATAAATTCAGTTGAGTTGTTTCTCACATTGGTTTACTAGACTGATCTGGGCGTTCTTTCCATTCAATGCTCGGGTTAGACCGAGTATATTTACATGTTCAGATTTGGTACTTTTGGAGCTTCGGCAGGAGAGCTGAAGATCTTTATTTTCATATACATGTGTCTGTTTTGATTATCCGCTGCTTAGTTGTGGTATATTATCAGCAAATGTGAGGACATGTTATTATAACTGTCCAGGCTGATAACTATTGATTGATTGTTGAACTCTGATTGATGTATGTATACACAGTTTCTATTTTGTAAAGATCATTGATGTGATATTATATATTTTCCACTGCGATGTGAGATTCTGTATTGTTCTGTTTGGTTCTATCTTCTCTTCTCTTCTTCTCTCTTCTTTTCTTTCTCCTGACTTTCCGTCAGTCTGTGCTTTTTGGGTCGGACAAGTGTGGATTATTGTCGATTCAAAGGGTACGGATTTGCAGGTCATCACAGTACTGATACTACATAAGGCATTGTAAAGCTCGGACCTAAATAATAAGTACAATACTGATACTAAAATGATTGATAACATACCGAAGAACTTCAATCAAATCTTCAAAATAAGAAGTCTAGGTTCTCTAACCGAACCATACCAATGTTGGAAACCCAAATAAAGGATGTTTGTGATGTGTAAGTCATGCCTTTGTCATAGGATCTTAGAAGCAAAAAATAAATTATAAAAGATTAGACATTAAAGTTTCAAAATGTTAAGCATTGTAAATAATGTATCATCTTGTGCGTTTTTCACATCAAAAATCTTTACTTACCTATAACGATGAAATTTAAAAATTAATGATCAGATTCAAATTTAAAAAACATATCTAACTTGCAACTGCTATAAAATTATGGCATAGATTTACATTTTAGCTTCACAAATTATTTAATAATCACAATGACAGAGGTAGATTACTTGGTTGATAGCAAACCAACGGTGCATAAAAGTAATGAATGACAGGGATGCATGATACATGGAAGAGAATGAACGACACAGGTGCATGATAGTGGTACAAGCCATAGGTGGACTATAAGACTAAACAAGCATAACTAGGATGCAACTTGCAAGATGATGAAGCAAGACAGGGATGCAGAGTGCAAGGTGATGGAGCGAGACAGGGATGCAGCTTGCAAGGCTTTATAAATAATAGTCAAATAATAATAGTCAAAATCTATTCTCCGCTTTGCAAGGTATGTCAGGTCAAGGTTTGGACTTATCAGCATATACTAAATAATTAGTAAGATAGCTTCTTTGATTGCTTGTAATATGTTTAATGTTTGATTACAACAGTGAAAATATTACGAGCCAAAAATAAAACAGCATGTTTATCCACCAGACTAGTGACCCATTGTTACTAGAAGCATAATAATACTAAAATTATTTATGATAGTTAAAATTGTACAGTAGTATAGTACATCCACCATTGATGTAGGATCTTATATATCTCTTGTTTATGAATAAGCTACCACTTGTATTGATGCACAAAAGAGAAATTACACCTACAAACTAGAAGTTGACAATTTCAACATAAATAGATAATGAATCCATCAAATTTCAACATAAATCGATACAGCTCATTTGACAATTAAGCAGTGTGTCAACTGAATTGTCAAAATTTAAAGACTCAAACGTTCAAGCAATATGTAGCATTTACCGCAATCAATGCTCGTTGTGTTGTACTTTAAACTCCATCTTTATATTTAATTAATTAAGATGATATAAAATAATATAAACTTGTTTAATATTTATAAATCGTACTTAGTCAACTTAGTCAAATTTTTATGATATTTAGTTAATTTTTATAAATTTATTTAATATTTATAAATCATAGTTCACATATTATTATCATTATTATAAATCTAGTTTATTATAATTAGTAGTATAAAAATATTAAGTTATATTGTGACGACACGGATTTTGGATGTTTGTTAATCGGGAAATTAACTGATTTTATTAACGAAATATTAATTTTGATGGGTCGAACACAAGAATTTCTGATAATTAAAAATATCTGAATTCATATGAGTGATTTGAGAACCAAAATAAACACTGAATCATAAATCGATGGATGTGATAAAATTTTATAGAAAATAAATATTTTATTTAGCTATTGACAATTTTATAGGAAATAAATATTTTATTTAGTTATTGACTGTTTATATATCTGTGTGTGTGTATTTGTGAAGAAAATTATGATTTGAAAATTTCAAAATAAAGTATCTCAAAAATATTTAACATAAAATTTATCTTATTCGTATTAAATATAAGTATAAGTATATATAAGAATATAAATTAAGTATTGATAACTTAAACTCAAAATATATGTGTGAAAGAATAGAAATAAAAGTATATAGTGGTTTATTTGTGTCTATGCAACATAAGTTAAACCTATACCAATAACTATAACAACTTTATATTATGCACATAGGGTATAAAACAAAATCAAGCAAAGACACGTTTGTATGTGAATTTAGATAAACATGAAAAAATAATATACAAAACTATATACATATATATATATAGGCATACATACAAACGAAGAGTATATACATGTATCAACTCATATGAAACAATTGTAGACAAAAGGGGGGAGCAAGCATTTAATGCAAGCACCCAAAACATCAAAATCATGCTGCATATTTCAACTCAAAAAAATAAAATACAAAAAAATTGAAAGGAAGCTTGCTAGGTAAGCTGCAGCCTATATTTCCTTGTATATTTACCTCCTCGCTGTCTCAATTTCTGGGATACGAACCAAGTTAAAACAACAACCATATCACCATTTCACAACTAAAAAAAAAGAAGACCTAGATCAAGGAAGTAGGATTAAAATCAAAGCAGGTGAGTGATCTGACCCATTTTACTCCGTTTTTTTTATGCCTGTGAATAAACCCAACTTAGTTTTATTTTGAATTTGGATGTATGAATGAATCTTAGAAGCTTGATGTAAAATTGTTGTATGATGATGTATTGTGTATACATAAATGTAAAACTGTGTGTATATATTAAAGGATCGGTGTTCTTCTTTGTTTAAAAGTAAAAAGTTCAAATTTTTAGATCAAAATCCAAAATTCTTTAAATCTATTCTATGATAAGCTTGGGTATTTAAACAAATTACGTTTATCAAAACATAATCTAAAGTTGAAAATTTATTTTAGAGTTAAATCAGTTTGTAGATTTCTGAATTTTAAAATTGACAGTAAAAGCTTAGAATTTGTTAAAAATTTGATTTTTACAATTTTACGATTCATATATATATTCTGAAGCATCATCAAAATCTAGGATTTTTGAAATTAAAAACATGATTTTTAGGCTTGGGGTTGTGAAGGATTTTTGAGATGATCTGAATACGAATCATCTATTGCCGACGAATAGAGAAGTATCTAGGGTCGCGATCAAGGTGGAAGGTAGAGTGCAGTTGGTCGAACGTGGGAAAAATAAGGATAGAGCTTATTATCGGCCGTGGTGGTCGGAGTTGGGAAGAATAAGGTTTTACTGCTGGGACGTGTCGAGGATGTTCTGACGGGTTTCACGATGCCTAGTGGCTATCGGGATCAATCGCGAGTTGAGCCGTGGGTGCTGGAAGGTGTGATGAAGCAACGGAGAGAATGGAGTGGGCTCTCGAGTGCTTAATCGTCGGTGGTGGTCGATAGGTGAGGTCGTTTCCAGGTTGACGGGTGTTAGGGTCGATTTCGATTTTGCAATGAATCGATGTGATAGGTCGATCTCGTGGAGTTGCCGTGGTTGTTGTCGACTCGTCTGAGGGTAGGGTGAAGATCATCGGTGATCGGAGGCGATGTGCATGTGGAAGTGCACGTTTCGTGCATCTAGGAAGTGGGTTTGGGGAAAGATGTTATGCTCGAGTTTAATCACAAAGAAGTATAGGTTTTGCTCGAAGCAAGAGATCGAGGTTGTGGCTCGTGTTTGAATCGGGATTTGGAAGGTTTTAGCTCGGGTTTCTAGTGATGGTCAAATTTATGTTGTACAGGAAATGATTTAGAATTTAAAACAATGACATTTTGATCTTTGAAATGTTTCTAGGTTTAAAAGTAAAGTAAACTAAGTTTTACTTGTGGAAATAATTCGTTTACAAAGAATAAATGTTTTAACAAGTTTAAATATGATAAAGTAGATAGGATTTTAGAGAATAGTATAAGTATTTTTCAAAATGATTTCTGTATTAAATTTATTTAATACCTCTGAAAAATTTAAAATATTTTAGAGGTAAAAAAATTTGATGTATATATTGTTTAAATTATAATTGATTTCTAAGATGTTTATTTTTAAATAAAGTTTAAAGATAAGAATTTAGTGAATCAATTAAAATAAAGAGTTTATCTTTTAAGTGATTAAGATTTTTGATTAAATTAAGATAAGTAATTTTTTATTAACTAAGAATCCTTTAAGCATAAGTAATTAAGAAATTATTTAATTGATTTTAAATCAACTAAGTAATTAATTAGTGATTAATTAAAGATAATCACTTATAAATTAAGTAAGAGTAATTACTTAATGAAGTAATTTAAGGGATTAATTACTTGGTGAAATTAATTAAGTTAATGTGATTAATTTTAATTAATAAATTAAGTTTAATTAATTAAAGAGGATTACTCGATGATGAGATCAAGTATAAGTACTTAACACAATTAATGGAGTGTAATTACTTAGTAAAGTAATTAACAAATAATTGCTGGATGTAATTAATTAAGGGAAATTACTTGATGGATATTATTTAAAGGATAATTATTTGAGGGTAGTAGTTAAGTGGTGCTTACTCAATGTAATTAAAGGATTAACTAATGAAAGTAATTAGAGGATCATTAATTAATGTAATTAATGGAAGAGATCAATCTCGCCTATGAATGATTGAATAATGATAAATGCTTTGGATTGGTTGATATCTCTGAATTAATTTGCTTTGTGATATGATAAGTTGGATGGATAGTGACTATGAGATTATCTATCAATTATGAATTGCTTTGTAAAAGTGTTATCCGGTAATTAAAGTTAAATTGTATTAAATTGAATAACTTGTGTTTAGGTGACATTGGATTCGAAGAGGCCGGAGTCGGGTATTAGTAAATACCCGAAACCACTTCGATTCTTTATAGATTGATATTTGAAACTAATAATCTGGAATGAAATGATTTAAGTTAATAGGACTAGTTAATCAAAGTTTTGGTACTTAGAATTTTGTGAGTGAAATAAGTAATGTCGATAACAATTGGTGAATTTGTATTTGATACAAGTTACCCGGGTCTCATATATATATATATATATATATATAAGTTATACGTTTGGTCATTCATGTAAGAAGGATTTACTCACGCTGATTTCCAGCCTGACCCGGGTGTTACTTTGATGTAATGCTCGGGTCAGAACGAGTATTACAGAGTTTCAGGTAAGGACGTTCTGGAGCTCAGAAGACGAGCTGGATGGCAGGAACGTATGAAGTGTTTCCGCTGTATCATATTGCTGTATATACCTAAGACATGTTGATTGTATCTGTCCAGTGTTTGTATATATGTTGTAACTCTGATGTATTAAAATGAAATTTTACAAGTACAATTTTCCTTTGTATAACTGTTATTATTTGTTATTATATTTTATCCGCTGCGAATGTGAGATGTTGGTGATTCTGTTCTTCTTTTTCTTCTATCTCTTTCTTCTTTTCCCTAACTATCTGGAATTTTCGGGATCGAAAATTCTGGGTCGTTACAGTTGGTATCAGAGTGAGGTTAAGCGAGATTCTTGGCTCTGTTGGGATTACTCATTAAGGATAGGGTCAATGGTACCCTAGAATGAGTTGAGTGTATATGTATTTTTGTGTGTGTGTGTGTGTGTGTGTGTATGAGAGCGTACTTGTTATTTTCTGATATAAAGATTTTAAATGATTATATATAAGTATATATTTTGATATATATATATATATATATATATAATGCATTATTTCTTAACCAATAAATGTTAAGGTAATAGGTGGTTAATTTATTGAAATTAAATTAAGAGGTAATAGAAATACAAACAATTTGAAATTAAATAAAGATATGTTTGAAATGGATTCAAACCGAAAATAAATCTTAAATTTGGGAAGAGTTTCAGAATAAGAATGAATTGGTTTCCAGATATGATAATCTTGGTTATTGTCATAAATGATTGTTGTGTTTAATAATAAAATGTGTATTGATGAAGTAAACTTTTAAGATGAGTATAAATTATAAATAGAAGTGGGTTTTAAATTGTGAAGTTTTGAATCCTAAGTTTAAGAAACATCTGAAATTGTTTACAAAGTGATAAAAGAAATGATATTATTCAGACTATTTAGAATGTGATCTTATTTTTCAAATAAGAGATGTTTGAAATTTTAAAGAGAATTTGTTTTGAATTGAAACCAAAGGTAGTTTAAATTTTAAAATTTGGCTTGGTGGGCCAAGAAATAAATATGTATATATGAGGGATATACATAATATCAAAAATGGTTTGAAATAAACTCTAAATGTTGAGTTTTAAATTTGAAATGAGATGTGATATCCAAGGTGATAAGTTTTTAAACTTATAAGATTATTAATGTGAAGTTTAAAATTGAAATGGGAATTCAAATTGGGTAAGGCTGGCTGGATTAAGCAAATTGGATTTAACTTTGGGAAAGTTAAGTAATTTAACAAATAACCTGAATTGGAAATTTCAAGATGAAATTGGGATTTAACTTGAAAAGTTAAATGGTTAATTTGAATTGGGAGTTTGTGTGATCTCAAAATGGGTTTGAGAACTGAAAATTTAAAATGGATGGATGTTTTAAAATAATTGGATGATATCATCCTATTGTTATTAAAAATCTTTAAATTGTGGATCAGATTTGTTTAAATGAATGAGAAATGAAGTGTGGTAATATATCCATTATTAATATGAAAGGAAAATTTAACTTTAATTTGAAATTAAGGATAAGGATTTAATTTGAACTGAAAATTTGAATAATTGCATTTGTAAATTAAAATTGTTTAAGGAACTGGTTTCAAACTGGAAGATAAAATTGAGTAATAAATTAAATTTTTAAGATAGAATTGTTTTGAACTCTTATTTGAATTTTGGAAAAAGTTAGGTAAAGATGATTTAAAATGGAATTTTGAGAATTTGACTCAAAATTAAATTGTTTAAAAATTTGGCTTATTGATTTAAAATAAAGATTAATTTGATAAGGGGTTGATTCGACATTATATAATTCGAAATGGTTTAAAGTTGAGATTTAGATTTCATTAATTCAAATTGAATTTAGTTTGAATTAATTAGAATTGAAAATGGATAAGTATGGAATACAATTGGGAATTGGGATTAAATCAATTTCAATTGAAATTGAAGTTATTCAAATTGGAATTGAGTCGATTTAAATGGAAGTGGAAATTTAAATTGAATTGATAGGGAAGTGAACAGTTTTGACCCTGGACTATATTCAATATAAATTGTTTAATATAAACTTATTTTTCCAAGCTATTTAATAAATACAACCTTTCTTTTTTAAAGCCAAATTATTTTATATTTGTTTTGCAATTATTTTGGAACTATTTAACAATTTTTCAACTGTTTTACAAATTAATTACTCTTTTACAAGTATTTTGCAATTATTTAAAAATTTCTATAACATTTGACTATTTTCCCACTATTTTACAATTAGTTAACTATTTTTTATATATTTTGCGAACTAATAATTATTTTTCAATTGCTTATCTATTTTTAAAATTTTCAAGCTATTTTCCAAAGATAAACTGGCCAGAGTTCAAACTATTATCGATTAAATGCCCAACTGAGGTAAGAATTGAAGTGATGATCCAAATGGGGATTAAAGCAATTGTGATTATGTGGATAGAAATTAAAGGAAATGTGAATAGAAAGAGAAATTGATTTAGTTAATAATCAATAAAAATAAATACGTAGGATGTACGTATATTACTCTTTTCGCATAGTGATTTGATCCAGATTCGAGCACAGAATTTCGAGATAGTTATATTGATCCGAGTTGGGATTTTTCACTCGATTTTCGACGACGAACATGGATACAGATTGTTGATTGATTCTGGATATTCTCTATCATAGTTATGGCTATGCAAGGAGAATGACGGTTTCTGATCAAGAAACCATATCTGTGTCCGTACTAGGAGGTCGGGTGGACGATACTACTTCGGAAGTGAAATTGTGTGATCGAGTGAGCGATCAGATTAGTATGGCGTAAGGATGATATGTATACATCGTACAGGCTTAAATGAAATTGATATTGAAATTTGTGAATAAGAAATGTGAAATGATTTCTTTTGAAATGAAAGTATATTTTGTGAAATATACAATGAATAAAGGTGGAAATTGGATATTTCTATGGTAAAAATTTACTTTGTGGAAGTGAACAAATTTGGTAAGTGACTTTATAAAAGAGTGATCAAATTTGAACATTTGATTTAGAACAAACAAAGTTATATATCTTTGTTATATAAGATAAAACTCTCCTTGTTGAATCTATAGCCAGAAGGAAATGGTTTTTGAAGGTATTTGAAGTATAAAAAGGGTTTTATACAAGTTTGAAATGATCCAAAGATTTTTTATCAAGGATTATATATATATATATATATATATATATATATATATATATATATATATATATATATATATATAAAGAATCTAATGAGGATTTTGGAAAAAGGTTTCGGGAACCTTTGGATTTGGGAAGGCTTTTGATTTTTGGGTAAAATCAATATTGGAATTTGAAAAGCATAGTTTGAGAATTATCGATTTTGAGAAAAAGAGATTTATATGAGATTCATACTAGGTGTATGATTTGAAAGATACTATATGTGTATAGTATAAAGTGTTTTGAAAATGGCTCTGGGGAAAAAGACACTCCCTTGAAATGAACTTCTCAGGAGTGCCACCGGGTGGTGCTGCCTTGAACCCTAAGGGGGATTCTAAAGTTTATCCTATGAGGAGTCCGGACAAAGCTAGTTCCTGGGGATTATGAGTAGTGTGTAGCGTAATCGAGGGGCGATGATGCCTACAGAGGCATTTGGGTTATACTGTGACGGCAGTGTAACTCGATGTCACTGTGATCTACTACAGACCATAGCGAAAGTCATGTGTGCCGCTGAGAGCCAACAGTCTATGTTTGATTCTATATCGGTAGACTGCGACCTATGGTAACATAGTGAAAGTCATGTGTGCCGCTGAGAGCCAGCAGTCTGCATTTGATTTTACATCGGTAGAATACGACCTATGTAGGAGTGGAGAAGTTTCATTTTGACAGCGAAAATCGAGGGCGCTGATGCTTACAGTTACATGAACTTTTGCTGCGATGGCAACGTAACTGCGATCTGTTGTGGGTTCCATGGCGTAATCGAGGGGCGCGAAGTGCCTACAGTTACATGGACTTTTGCTGCGGTGACAACGTAACCCAGGATGTAATTACGACCATGGATGGGTGTGATGATTTCCAGAGCATTCTCACCAAAGATATATCCTCTATTTTCAAAAACTATTTTCTATATTTTTAATAAAATTATTTTCAAAATATTTCCACTGGATGTTGGAAACAGGTCTACCAAGCACTTGTAGATTTTCAATCGTGTGCCTGATCAACGTATGACCGAATTTCTGTAGGAACAAGGATGGACTTGTCGAAACATCAAGTTATAAAAGTATTTTTATAAAAACTGTTTTAGTAATATTATATGGATTTTTAAAGTAATTTAAAAATGATCAAAGAAAATTTATCTCATTTTATGCATATTTAATGAATTCTCGCTTCGTTCCTTTTCGAGGACAAAAAGCTCTAAAGGGGGAGGAATGTGATGACACGGATTTTTGGATGTTTGTTAATCGGGAAATTAACTGATTTTATTAACGAAATATTAATTTTGATGGGTCGAACACAAAAATTTCTGATAATTAAAAATATCTGAATTTATATTAGTGATTTGAGAACCAAAATAAATGCTGAATCATAAATCGATGGATGTGATAAAATTTTATAGGAAATAAATATTTTATTTAGCTATTGACTGTTTATATATCTGTGTGTGTATTTGTGAAGAAAATTATGATTTGAAAATTTCAAAATAAATTCTCTCAAAAATATTTAACACAAAATTTATCTTATTCGTATTAAATATAAGTATAAATATATATAAGAATATAAATTAAGCATTGATAACTTAAACTCAAAATATATGTGTGAAAGAATAGAAATAAAAGTATTAGTGGTCTATTTGTGTCTATGCAACATAAGTTAAGCCTATACCAATAACTATAACAACTTTATATTATGCACATAGGGTATAAAACAAAATCAAGAAAAGAAATGTTTGTATGTGAATTTAGATAAACATGGAAAAAAAATACGTAACTATATACATATATATATAGGCATACATACAAACAAAGAGTATATACATGTATCAACTCATATGAAACATTTGTAGACAAAAGGGGGGAGCAAGCATTTAATGCAAGCACCCAAAACATCAAAATCAGGCTGCATATTTCAACTCAAAAAAATAAAATATAAAAAAAACGAAAGGAAGCTTGCTGTGTAAGCTGCAGCCTATATTTCCTTGTATATTTACCTCCTCACTGTCTTAATTTCTGGGATTCGACCAAGTTAAAACAACAACCATATCACCATTTCACAACTAGATAAATAGAAGACCTAGATCAAGGAAGCAGGATTAAAATCAAAGCAGGTGAGTGATCTGACCCATTTTACTCCGTTTTTTTATGCCTGTGAATAAACCCAACTTAGTTTTATTTTGAATTTGGATGTATGAATGAATCTTAGAAGCTTGATGTAAAATTGTTGTATGATGATGTATTTTGTATACATAAATGTAAAACTGTGTGCATATATTAAAGGATCCATGTTCTACTTTGTTTAAAAGTACAGAGTTCAAAATTTTAGATCAAAATCCAAAATTCTTTTAATCTAGTCCATGATAAGCTTGGGTATTTAAACAAATTAGGTTTATCAAAACATAAGCTAAAGTTGAAAATTTATTTTGGAGTTAAATCAGTTTGTAGATTTCTAGAATTTTAAAATTGACAGTAAAGCTTAGAATTTGATAAAAATTTGATTTTTACAATTTTACGATTCATATATATATTCTGAATCATCATTAAAATCTAGGATTTTTGAAATTAAAAACATGATTTTTAGGCTTGAGGTGTGAAGGATTTTTGAGATGATCTAAATATGAATTTTCATCTATTGCCGACGAATGGAGAAGTATCAGGGGTCGCGATCAAGGTGGAAGGTAGAGTGCAGTTGGTCGAACGTGGGAAAAATAGGGACAGGGCTTATTATTGGCCGTGGTGGTCGGAGTTGGGAAGAATAGGGTTTTACTGCTTGGGCGTGTCGACGATGTTCTGACGGGTTTCATGATGCCTAGTGGCGATCGGGATCAATCGCGAGTTGAGCCGTGGGTACTGGAAGGTGTGATGAAGCAACGGAGAGAATGGAGTGGGCTCTCGAGTGCTTAATCGTCGGTGGTGGTCGATAATTTCGGTGAGGTCGTTTCTAGGTTGATGGGTGTTAGGGGCGATTTCGATTTTGCAATGAATCGATGTGATGGGTCAATCTCATGGAGTTGCCGTCGTTGTTGTCGACTCATCTGAGGGTAGGGTGAAGATCATCGGCGATCGGTGGCGATGTGCATGTGGATGTGCACGTTTCGTGCATCTGGGAAGTGGGTTTGGGGAAAGATGTTATGCTCGGGTTTAATCATTAAGGAGTTTAGGTTTTGCTCGAAGCAGGAGATCGAGGTTGTGGCTCGTGTTTGAATCGGGATTTGAAAGGTTTTAGCTCGGGTTTCTAGTGATGGTCAAATTTATGTTGTACAGGAAATGTTTTAGAATTTAAAACAATGACATTTTGATCTTTGAAATGTTTCTAGGTTTAAAAGCAAAGTAAACTAAGTTTTACTTGTGGAAATAATTCGTTTACAAAGAATAAATGTTTTAACAATTTTAAATATGATAAAGTAGATAAGATTTTAGAGAATAGTATAAGTAGGTTTCAAAATGATTTCTGTATTAAATTTTATTTAATACCTTTGAAAAATTTCAAAGATCTTAGAGGTAAAAAAAATTGATGTATATATTGTTTAAATTATAATTGATTTCTAAGATGTTTATTTTTGAATAAAGTTTAAAGATAAGAATTTAGCGAATCAAATAAAATAAAGAGTTTATCTTTAAGTGATTAGGAGTTTTGATTAAATTAAGATAAGTAATTTTATATTAACTAAGAATCTTTTAAGCATAAGTAATTAAGAAATTATTTAATTGATTTTAAATCAACTAAGTAATTAATTAGTGATTAATTAAAGATAATCACTTACAAATTATGTCAGAGTAATTACCTAATGAAGTAATTTAAGGGATTAATTACTTGGTGAAATTAATTAAGTTAGTGTGATTAATTTTAATTAATAAATTAAGTTTAATTAATTAAAGAGGATTACTCGATGATGAGATCATGTATAAGTACTTAATGCAATTAATGGAGTGTAATTACTTAGCGAAGTAATTGACGAATAATTATTGGATGCAATTAATTAAGGGAAATTACTTGATGGATATTATTTAAAGGATAATTATTTAAGGGAAGTAGTTAAGTGGTGCTTACTCAGTGTAATTAAAGGATTAACTAATGAAAGTAATTAGATGATCATTAATTAATGTAATTAATGGAAGAGATCAATCTCGCCTATGAATGATTGAATAATGATAAATGCTTTGGATTGGTTGATATCTCCGAATTAAATTGCTTTTTGATATGATAAGTTGGATGGATAGTGATTATGAGATTATCTATCAATTATGAATTGCTGTGTAAAAGTGTTATCCAGTAATTAAAGTTAAATTGTATTAAATTGAATAACTTGGGTTTAGATGACATTGGATTCCAAGAGGCCGGAGTCGGGTATTAGTAAATACCCGAAACCACTTCGATTCTTTATAGATTGATATGTGAAACTAATAATCTGGAACGAAATGATTTAAGTTAATAGGACTAGTTAATCGAAGTTTTGGCACTTAGAATTTTGTGAGTGAAGTAAGTAATGTCTATAACAATTGGTGAATTTGTATTTGATACAAGTTACCCAGGTTATATATATATGTATATATATGTATATATTTATATAAGTTGTATGTTTGGTCATTCATGTTAGATGGGTTTACTCACGCTGGTTTCCAGCCTGACCCGGGTGTTACTTTGATGTAATGCTCGGGTCAAACCGAGTATTACAGAGTTTCAGTAAGGACGTTCTGGAGCTCAGGAGACGAGCTGGATGGCAGGAACGTATGAAGTGTTTCCGTTGTATTATATTATTGTATATAGCTAAGACATGTTGATTGTATATGTCCAGTGTTTATATATATGTTGTAACTCTGATGTATTAAAATAAAATTTTACACGTACAATTTTCCTTTGTATAACTATTATTATTTGTTATTATATTTTATCCGCTGCGAATGTGAGATGTTGGTGATTCTGTTCTTCGTTTTCTTCTATCTCTTTCTTCTTTTCCCTAACTATCTGGAATTTTCGAGATCGAAAATTCTGGGTCGTTACAGTTGGTATCAGAGCGAGGTTAGGCGAGAACATTGGCTCTGTTGCGATTACTTATTAAAGATAGGGCCAATGGTACCCTAGAATGAGTTGAGTGTATGTATATGTGTATATATATATATATATATGAGAGCGTACTTGTTATTTTCTAATATAAAGATTTTAAATGATTATATATAAGTATATATTTTGATATATATATATATATATATATATATAAAGTAATATTTCTTAACCAATAAATGTTAAGGTAATAGGTGGTTAAATTATTGAAATCAAATTAAGAGGTAATAGAAATACAACCAATTTGAAATTAAATAAAGATAAGTTTGAAATGGATTCAAACCGAAATTAAATCTTAAATTTGGGAAGAGTTTTAGAAGATAATCTTGGTTATTATCATAAATGATTGTTGTGTTTAAAAATAAAATGTGTATTAATGAATTAAACTTTTAAGATGAGTATAAATTCTAAATAGAAGTTGGTTTTAAATTGTGAAGTTTTGAATCCTAAGTTTAAGAAACATCTGAAATTGTTTCCAAAGTGATAAAAGAAATGATATTATTTAGACTATTTAGAATGTGATCTTATTTTTCAAATAAGAGATGTTTGAAAATTTTAAAGAGAATTTGTTTTGAATTCAAACCAAAGGTAGTTTAAAATTTAAAATTTGGCTTGGTGGGCCAAGAAATAAATATGTATATATGAGGGATATACATAATATCAAAAATGATTTGAAATAAACTCTAAATGTTGAGTTTTAAATTTGAAATGAGATGTGATATCCAAGGTGATAAGTTTTTGAACTTATAAGATTATTAATGTGAAGTTTAAAATTGAAATGGGAATTCAAATTGGGTAAGGTTGGCTGGATTAAGAAAATTGGATTTAACTTTGGGAAAGTTAAGTAATTTAACAAATAACCTGAATTGGAAATTTCAAGATAAAATTGGGATTTAACTTGAAAAGTTAAATGGTTAATTTGAATTGGGAGTTTATATGATCTCAAAATGGGTTTGAGATCTGAAAATTTAAAATGGATGGATGTTTTAAAATAAATTGGATGATATCATCCTATTGTTGTTAAAAATCTTTAAATTGTGGATCAGATTTGTTTAAATGAATGAGAAATGCAGTGTGGTAATATACCCATTATTAGGATGAAAGGAAAATTTAACTTTAATTTGAAATTAAGGACAAGGAATTACTTTGAACTGAAAATTTGAATAATTGCATTTGTAAATTATAATTGTCTAAGGAACTGGTTTCAAACTGGAAGATAAAATTGAGTAATAAATTAAATTTTTAAGATAAAATTGTTTTGAACTCTTATTTGAACTTTGAAAAAAGTGAAGTAAAGATAATTTAAAATGGAATTTTGAGAATTTGACTCAAAATTAAATTGTTTAAAAATTTGGCTTAATGATTTAAAATAAAGGTTAATTTGATTTAAGGGGTTGAATCGACATTTGGAAATTTAACTCGATTTACATAATTCGAAATGGTTTAAAGTTGAGATTTAGATTTCATTAGTTCAAATTGAATTTAGTTTGAATTAATTAGAATTGAAAATGGATAAGTATGGAATTCAAATTGGAATCGGGATTAAATCAATTTCAATGGAAATTGAAGTTATTCAAATTGGAATTGAGTCAATTTAAATGGAAGTGGAAATTTAAATTGAATTGATAGGGAAATGAACAGTTTCGACTCTAGACTATTTTCAATATAAATTGTTTAATATAAACTTATTTTTCCAAGCTATTTAATAAATACAACCTTTCTTTTTTAAAGCCAAATTTTTTTATATTAGTTTTACAATTATTTTTGGAACTATTTAACAATTTTTCAACTATTTTACAAATTAATTACTATTTTACCACTATTTTGCAATTATTTTAAAATTTCTATAACTATTTGACTATTTTCCCACTATTTTACAATTAGTTAACTATTTTGCAGCTATTTTGCAAACTAATAATTATTTTTCAACTACTTATCTATTTTTAAAATTTTCAAGCTATTTTCCAAAGATAAACTGGTCAGAGTTCAAACTGTTATTGATCAAATACCCAACTGAGGTAAGAATTGAAGTGATAATCCAAATGGGGATTAAAGCAATTGTGATTATGTCTATAGAAATTAAAGGAAATGTGAATAGAAAGAGAAATTGATTTAGTCAATAATCAATGAAAATAAATACGTAGGATGTACGTATATTACTCTATCCACATAGTGATTTGATCCAGATTCGAGCACAGAATTTCGAGATAGTCATATCGATCCAAATTGGGATTTTTCACTCGATTTTCGACGATGAACCTGGATACGGATTGTTGATTGATTCTGGATATTCTCTATCATAGTTATGGCTATGAAGGAGAACAACGTTTTCTGATCAAGAAACCAGATCTGTGTCCGCACTAGGAGGTCGGGTGGACAATACTAGTTCGGAAGTGAAATTATGTGATCGAGTGAAATGATTTCTTTTGAAATGAAAGTATATTTTGTGAAATATACAATGAATAAAGGTGGAAATTGGATATTTCTGTGGTAAAAATTTACTTTATGGAAGTGAATAAATTTGGTAAGTGACTTTATAAAAGCGTGATCAAATTTGAACATTTGATTTAGAACAAACAAAGTTATATGTCTTTGTTATATAAGATAAAACACCCCTTGGTGAATCTATAGCCAGAAGGAAATGGTTTTTGAAGCTATTTGAAGTATAAAAAGGGTTTTATATAAGTTTGAAATGATCTAAAGGTTTTTATCAAGGATTATATATATATATATATATATATAAAGAATTTTATGAGGATTTTGGAAAAAGGTTTTGGGAACCTTTGGATTGGAAAGGCTTTTGATTTTTGGGTAAAATCAATATTGGAATTTGAAAAGCCTAGTTTGAGAAATATCGATTTGGAATAATTGATTTTAGCAAAAGGACACCTATATGAGATTCATACTAGGTGTATGATTTGAAAGATACTATATGTGTATAGTATAAAGTGTTTTGAAAATGGCTTTGGGGAAAAAGGCACTCCCTTGAAATGAACTTCTCAGGAGTGCCACCGGGTTGTGCTGCCTTGAACCCTAAGGGGGATTCTAAAGTTGATCCTGTGAGGAGTCCGGACAAAACTAGTTCTTGAGGATTATGAGTAGTGTGTAGCGAAAATCGAGGGGCGTTGATGACTACAGAGGCATTTGGGTTATGCTGTGATGACAGTGTAACTCGATGTTACTGCGATCTACTGCATACCATAGCAAAAGTCGTGTGTGCCGCTGAGAGCCAACAGTCTACGTTTGATTCTATATCGGTAGACTGCGACCTATGGTAACATAGCGAAAGTCGTGTGTGCCGCTGAGAGCTAACAGTCTGCGTTTGATTTTACATCGGTAGACTACGACCTATGTAGGAGTGGAGAAGTTTCATTTTGACAACGACAATCGAGGGCGCTGATGCCTACAGTTACACGGACTTTTACTGCGATGGCAACGTAACCTGGAATGTAACTGCGATCTATTATGGGTTCCATGGCGTAATCAAGGGGCGCGGAGTGCCTACAGTTACATGGACTTTTGTTTCCATGACAACGTAACCCAGGATGTAACTGTGACCATGGATGAGGGTGATGATTTCTAGAGCATTCTCACCAAAGATATATCCTCTATTTTCAAAAACTGTTTTCTATATTTTTAATAAAATTATTTTCAAAATATTTCCACTGAATGTTGGAAATAGGTCTGCCAAGCACTTATAGATTTTCAGTCGTACGCCTGATCAACATATGACCGAATTTCTGTAAGAACAAGGATGGACTTGTCGAAACATCGAGTTATAGAAGTATTTTTATAAAAACTATTTTAGCAATATTATATGGATTTTTAAAGTAATTTAAAAATGATCAAAGAAAATTTATCTGATTTTAAGCATTTTTAATGAATTCTGGCTTCGTTCCTTTTCGAGGACGAAAAGTTCTAAAGGGGGAGGAATGCGACGACACGGATTTTTGGATGTTTGTTAATCGGGAAATTAACTGATTTTATTAACGAAATATTAGTTTTGATGGGTCGAACACTAGAATTTCTAATAATTAAAAATATCTGAATTTATATGAGTGATTTGAGAACCAAAATAAACACTGAATCATAAATCGATGGACATGATAAAACTTTATAGGAAATAAATATTTTATTTAGCTATTGACTGTTTATATATCTGTGTGTGTGTATTTGTGAAGAAAATTATGATTTGAAAATTTCAAAATAAAGTCTCTCAAAAATATTTTACATAAAATTTATCTTATTCATATTAAATATAAGTATAAATATATATAAGAATATAAATTAAGTATTGATGACTTAAACTCGAAATATATGTGTGAAAGAATAGAAATAAAAGTATATAGTGGTTTATTTGTGTGTATACAACATAAGTTAAACCTATACCAATAACTATAACAACTTTATATTATGCACATAGGGTATAAAACAAAATCAAGCGAAGAAATGTTTGTATGTGAATTTAGATAAACATGAAGAAAAAAAATACATAACTATATACATATATATATAGGCATACATACAAACAAAGAGTATATACATGTATCAACTCATATGAAACATTTGTAGAAAAAAGGGGGGAGCAAGCATTTAATGCAAGCACCTAAAACATCAAAATCAGGCTGCATATTTCAACTCAAAAAAAAAAGTGAAAGGAAGCTTGCTGTGCAAGCTGCAGCCTATATTTCCTTGTATATTTATGTAACGACCCGACTTCCATATACCAGGAAGTCGCATCGTTAAGAAGAAAGAAAGGGACAGAAAAGAGAAAGAAAGGAGAGAAAGAAGAAAACAACACAAGAATCTCAACAGCGGAACGAATAAATTATATTAATAACATAAGTATTACATAGTATACATCAAATATCAAAGTACACAGACATATACAACACATACTAGACAGTTATAAACACCTGTCTAGTTATTACAACTCAATCAAAATACAGAAACACTAAGAGATACCAACACAGCGGAACTATATAACTATACGCAGAAGCCTCCTGCTCCATATGCTCCTCCACAATTCGTCAAAGCTAACCTGAATCCTAACCAGAATTCTCTTGACTACTCATAAAAATTTGAGTACCCAAGAGTTAAAGAAAAACAGAAATAACTCCGGGTCAGACATGGGTCTGGAGTGAGTAACAGGTTAAAGTTGCTTAACTTTTAAAAACTTTTTGAAAAGAAAAGTATCACGTAAGACTTTCCACACATAAACATGGAAAAGTTTTTACCTTACGCTAACCAAAACATTTGATAGGAAATCCAGTGATATTATAATAGTGTCTAGGGTTTTCAAGTAAATAAGAAATAGCCGAAATTGTTACATGATTAAATTCCAGCTACTAGCCACAAAAGTGGGTAATACAATCAAAACCGTTGGCACTTATTGGATTTTAGATTCCATACAACGGCAGGGCTACTGGGGTACCGTCCGTCATAGTACGTGGCCTAGATCACCGTACCGAGTATTACTCCCAATCCCCTGCAACACAAAGCCGGACCCGTTCCTTACTGAACAGTTCCAAATAAGACAACCCCGACGATTATCATGATCAACCGTCCACACAGCCGAAATATAAAGGGACCTCTAGACAGGGGTAAATCTTACTCTCCAGTGAGTGCGACCCACGAAGCCTTGCTGCACCTCCCCTGTTTTAGCCATTCCCGGTTGACGAGGCTTGAGGTTACGATTACCTTTATAGGATATATCACTTAGAATGATCAGCGTCCACCTGACGATGTTCTGAAAGCATTCAATCCATACAAGTTCGTTCCGGGTTCGAACAAAACCGAAGGCATTATCTCGTTACACTCATTTTGGAATCACCCTCAAAGTTAACGACAATAACCCTTGCACTCTGAATCACCATCTCGAATCTATAAGTACTATTCCGTCAAACTCATTACGGAATCACCCACAGAGTTATACTGACGTATAGCCCTTACACCTCGAGTCTTCACTCGCTCCACTTGGATAAACGACCTAACGTTTAATTGGAATCGATGTGGTTTTCGGATATCCAAATATGGAAACCCGATCCCGGTCTCATCGAAATCCAAAGCGTATCTTTTAGGTCCAAGTTGTTTTAAGTTTAAAAACAATTCAATTTATTATCTAAATATACACAGATAGATAATTCACAACACAATAGATAATCAACCTTATCATTATCAACAGATAATTCATATCATAATCAGATAATCCATATTATCATCCAAAAGCAACCAATGCATCCATATCTCATACACTACTCATCTCATAACTGAGATTACAAACCATACCAGGCAACCAATACCATTCATCAACATAAGCAATGATCTAATGATCACACTACCTATAATTAATTTAAAATGAATTAAATGAATTACTTACTCTCTAATTAATTTAAAATGAATTAAATTAATTACTTCATCATCAAAACCCTGCTTAACTTAACCATTAATTGATTTCGAATCAATTTATAAATCATCATCTCATTATTCTTTTCAATTAATCATTACTGATTAGCTATCTCTAATTACAATAAGAATTTAGCTTAGAAGTTAATCACACAAGTTAATTACTTAATTAATCATTAATCATTTATCCATTATTAATTATACCTTGATTAACCAATTCAAATTACATCATTAATTAATTATTTAATGATTTCCATCTATATTTAATTAATTTCATAAGTAATTAATCTAAAATAATCCACATATAAATATTAATCACCCATGATTAATAACCATTCAGTAATTAACTACATTAATTACTCAACCCATAAATTAATTATTCTTAATTAATTATCTTCATTAATCACTTGGTTAATTTCAAAGTAGATTTAAATCCAATTTACTTCTATATCAGACATCTTTAATTTCATCCGGTAATTACTTCCTTAAGTAATTACAAATTCATACATTACATAAAATAATTATCAACAATCCACAAATGATTAAATTAATTTAACTTAATTAATCTAAACTAATCACATTCATTAAATTAATTACACTAAGTAATTAATTCATTAATTACTTTCATAAGTAATTAAACTATTGATTATTATTAATTAATTAATCTAATTAATTATCAAAATTAATCACATTAATTAATTGTTAAATAATCTTAAGCTAATGACTTCATTAACATTTCTTAATTACTCAATTAAGAATCAACTTAAATTAATCATTATTAATTATCAATTAAATAATATTTAATTATCATTTAATTAATCTTTAATTATTAATTAATTAAGTGTTAATTAAAACCTTAATTATCATTAATCATTTGATTAATGAATCTTTATCATAAATTAAAGTTTAATAATCACCCTTAATTATAGATTGATTAAACTTAATTAATTAATCTCAAATTTAATTAATTAACTTAAAAATCATTAATTACTTAATTAAACATCCACATTATTAATTAATTTAATAATTAATATTCATCTTAATTGCCTTAATAATTAAATGAATCCAATCATTTAATTTTATTTATCTTTTAGATAAACATTTCTTATTTAATTAAGTATTTAAAAACAAAATGTTTTTAAATTTACTATTTAACATTCATTTTAAGCTTAAGACTCAAATTTATTTTAAAATAAGATTTTGAGACAACACAAAACTTAATCTTATATGTTTAAAAGTACATCTACTTTATTAATAAGTTTTTAAAGGATTTAAATTTCAATTCAAATCAAATTCAAATCAATTTAAAAATTACTTTAAAATTTCTAAATTGAAAAACAACTTCCAAACTCATCTTAGTTTTAACTCTTTAAAATTCTTCCTACAAATCTTCACACTCAATTCAAATGCAAATCAGTTTAATCATTTAAAAGCAATTTAAATTTAAACCTTTATTTAAAACTGAAGTTTAAATTTTATTCCAGTTTTAAAAAAACTCAGATTTGAATTCACCTTAAATTTCTAATTTTAAATATTTAGTCTTCCAATTCAAATGCAAATCACATGTGCATTTACACTTGTGGGTTTGAAAACCAATTTTAAATTTAAAAACATGAATGATTTCAAATCTCAGAAAATCAAATTTGAATTCACATTCAAATTTCAGATAAAAACTCAGTTTTAAATCTCCACCTGCAAATTTAAACTTTACCTTTTCATTTAAAAACATAAAACTTGTTCTCTGTTTAATTTAAAAACCAAACTTTGAAATTTTTGAATTTAAATTATTTCAAAAAAACAGAATTCAAACTTATTTGAATTCATATTTGAATTCAGTTTTAAAATCCTAAGTTAAAACTTTAGTTTGCATTCCTACTAACACCTCAATTCTATTAAAAAAATTGGAAACAAGTTCCTGTCAAAAACTAAAACCTGAAATACTTACTTACTTTTTTTTTTGAAAACACAAATTATTACAAAATCAGAATACAAACTTTTTGAATTCTTATTTAAATTTTGGTCTTAACTCAGTTCAGATTTAGTTTACTTTTAAAAACTTTATTACTACTTTTAATTTTTAAACCTGTAACAGGTTTCTGTTCTAAATGAAATCCTGAAGCAATGCAAACTCGAGCAACCCTATTTTTTACTTCGGGTCAGTTCCCTACTCACTTCGAGTTTTCCCTCAAATAATCCGAGACCACCCCGAGACAAAAATTCTGCAACCAAAACAGAACAACACAACCTGCACAACTCCCCTGTGCACCACTCAACCCATCTCAGGCCACCTCTGACCATCTTCTCTGGTCATCCCCCATCGACCACAATTCCCACATCAACCTTCAACACTCCAAGATCCAGAATTCATCTTGAATTTAAATTCAAGTTTCGAAAACACAAAACCTGAAAACACTTTCCCTCCTCAGTGTCAAACCTGTCAACAGCCAATCCTCTCATCTCCGATCACCATTACACACCATACTCCGGCGATGACTCCTTCAACGCATAATCTATTCACACCCCAAAGATCTTTGAACTCGATCAACCCATGAGATCATACACGAGCAAACACAGTAACCCAGTGAAACTAGGGTTCATAACAGAAATTCCCAAATTAAAATCTCAAAATTGAATTGTAATCCAATTTAGAAATTTTCCTATAATCTATGATAGATAAACTATCACCAGAAACAAAATTTAACTAATTCAATTGCAAAGATCAACTGAACTAGATCAAAATGCAAAATACAGTTAATTTTAAAACTGTATTTTGAATAGAGCATTAAAATTTGTAATATTTTTCTTACTTTCTTTTTTTAAAATCATGATTTAGTATGGCGAGTTGATTTAAAATTTCTGAATTCATAAATTCTAAACTTGAAATTTCACCAATTAACTGATTGATCATCTGATTGTAAATTTCAGAGCTATTCTATATTTTCTTTAACTTAAGTACAAGTTTTAATCTGAATATTATAATGAAACAAACATATTTGTTTAAGTCATAAACTCAAATGAAGAATCAAATTAAAAGACAATAGGATTACATCTGACTGAAACTTGAAATCAGAGAAATCAGGGATGCTTCAGGTAATCAATCATGCACACACATAAACATATTCATATATATATTCACAGCCTATTTACAATATAATTTCATATCTAAATCAAAGTATGCAATCAATTTTTACCTATTTAAAATTTTAAAAAGTTGAGTTACTCACTTGTTTAATGATGCAGACAGAGCACATTCCCATAATTTTAGCATGCAGTAGCTTGAATGCCTTTTTAAACTTGAATGTTGCTTGAATGCAGATGCAAACTTGAATTCGTCCCCAGATAGTTTGAAAACATGTAGACTAAAGCTTGCAGACCCTTATGTTTTCCAGATGAAATGCATGTTGCAGATGCAAATTTGAAGTTGCAGTTTTCAGATCCAGATTGTTTTTGAAAACATGAATTGAATGCAGGCCTCATATTTGATTTAGAAATTGAAATACAGGCCTTTGTGATGCAGATTTGAGGAGTTGAATGCAAGTGTTTTACTTGATTATGAAGAGGGGTTTCAGATTTCTTTTATTAAGGAATGAAATAAAATAGATATGAATGAAGAAGTATGTTGGTATAAAGGTAATTTTCAGATTTAATGAATTAAAAGAAAATTTTGAAATAAAATTGACATTTGTCTTTTAAAATGGATGATAAGTTTACATTTGTTAGTTTAAGCTTTAATATATTCACACTTGTATCCTTATGCTTACATATGTCTTTAAAAATGTTTTTGTTATTAAATTTAAGATTAATGAATGTTTAAACTTAGTTAATTATTTTTAAAGAACAAGACAAAGTATTATGAAAACAATATACAAATTAATTATTTGAAAAAGAAATTTTTAAACAATAAAAATAAATTTACACAAGAGTTTGTAACTTATTGAATACATGTTCACATTTTAAATTGTATTTTAAATTTCAAATCAAATTTACAAATCAAAATTATCAATTAATAATTTAAAAAGAATTACACAAACATTTTGTAACATATTTTAATATACAAACTTAAGTAAGAATGAATTTTTAAACCAATAAAATATTTATCTTACATATTTAAAATCATATAGTATTTTATTAAATATTTTTGAAAAGCTTAAATTAAAAATAAATCACAATTTCTTATTTTCAAAACATATTAAAGTTATACCATACTAATTTAACTAAAAACAACTTGTCTATTTTAAAATATATATATATATACAATAGAAAACAATTTATTAACTTATTAATACTAAATTTACAAATTAAATATTTAAATAAAGAAGATTATTTAAATCAATTCAAATTTATTAACAAAATTTATCAATTCAATTCAAATTTAAACATAGATTATCAAATTTATATTGTCCAAAATTCCAGCATATTACAATCCTTCCCCCTTAAAAGAATTTCGTCCCCGAAATTTAAAACAAAGGTAATTTAATAATCTATTTACAGATTTTATTTTAAAACACAGAATATGCTAATCATATGGTAACAACCAAAGCAATCAATTTACACAATCAGAACAAATCTAATTATCCAAAAGAATTCTGGATAAAACTTTACGAGTTTCCCCGGTGTGTATATATATCGGGATACTCGCTCTATAAAATCCATCAACCAGTACTATTAAATTATAGAGCTCCTAATAACAATTATATACAGAATATCAGACTACAAACGAGTCTGACTCATCAACCAAACCATCCTAAACTACTGGTTCTACAACCAGAAATATCAAACACGTACTCCCTCAGAGTTACGTGAAACACCCTGAATCCCAGTTATCCAAACTGGCAATTCAACTCTAGGAAACCAAACACTGATCTTACCAATCACAGAAGAAACCAAAACACTACGGAGCTAACTTTCCAAACTTATAGCTCCTTGGATCAGAGAAAAACTTATCTCAAATCAAATCTCCGATTCCAGAATCCAAATTTCTCTGTCCCTTATCCATAAAAACTCTTCGGACGATCCTGGGCTGCCAACATCACTCCTAATCAGCTCAACTCTTGCTGATTCCAAAAGAAACAGACTGAATCAAAAACAATCCAATGATCTCCTCAAGATCACTCAAAAACCAAGAACACAAACCCTGCTTCTCAACAACAGAAGACAGAACAAATTTCTCCTTATCCGGAAAAGAAAACATTCCCAAACTGCTTCCGCTGCACAACTCTGATCCGAAACAGAAGAAAATGCTGACGAAGAGCACAAGCACAGATTAGACCACCCAGCACAGAAATATGGTTCCACAGATCCATAAAAGAAAACTCAGATGTTTCTCCGAAACCTGAGTTGCTTCACCAACTTCTATCTCAAGGAACCATCCATCTACTAACTGAACCACCAGTTCCAATCCTGGAAAGAAAACTCGATCTCCAGATGCGGACAAACTCTGACTTCCTGGAAGAAATCCAGACAATCTCCAACAAACACAAGAGAACATACTATCGCAAGTCACTTTTGCGATCAACTCAGCCTAAATCCAAAGAAACTGCTCTCTCTTAACCAAACAGAATAGCTTATGCTGACTTAGCCAACTTACCAGAGAAACAGATCTACTCTACTGCTTCTGAACTCCACTTTCAAAGAAACTACTCAGCCAGAAGACTCCCTATCAACACAGAATACTCAGCTAAACTCAGCCACAACACCGAGCAGACTCACTTCTTACTCTCGTTCCAAAGAAACATCTTCGGAAATATCCAGTCACTGCAACTCATCACGCAGCTACTACTTCCTGAGATATCAAGATATCATCACTAGCTTGCTTCTGCCCTACCGACAGATCAAAACTCAATTCTGCACTTCAAAGATGAACTCCGAACCTTAACAGGTTACCTTCAGAGATCGATGAAGCCCTTCATCACAATAGAACTCACTCGAGACGGTATTAGGTCTACAGTCTCGACAAATACACTTCCAACCTCATCCATCGAACTCCAAACAATGGTAGTCGTGTTACACACACTTCTACCTCATCTACCTTTATAACTTATATTGGAAAAACCTGAACAGGTAAACCAACAAATAGGTAGAACCAAATATATATATATATATATATATATATATATATATATAAAAATACAAATACGCTCTCTCAAGATAGACACCACTACAGAGCCTAGGTATTCACTCAACCTAATGCTCTGATACCACAATGTAACGACCCGACTTCCAAATACCAGGAAGTCGCATCGTTAAGAAGAAAGAAAGGGATAGAAAAGAGAAAGAAAGAAGAGAAAGAAGAAAACAACACAAGAATCTCAACAGCGGAACGAATAAATTATATTAATAACATAAGTATTACATAGTATACATCAAATATCAGAGTACACAGACATATACAACACATACTAGACAGTTATAAACACCTGTCTAGTTATTACAACTCAATCAAAATACAGAAACACTCAGAGATACCAACACAGCGGAACTATATAACTATACGCAGAAGCCTCCTGCTCCATATGCTCCTCCACAATTCGTCAAAGCTAACCTGAATCCTAACCTGAATTCTCTTGACTACTCATAAAAATTTGAGTACCCTAGAGTTAAAGAAAAACAGAAATAACTTCGTGTCAGACATGGGTCTGGTGTGAGTAACAGGTTAAAGTTGCTTAACTTTTAAAAACTTTTTGAAGAAAAGTATCACGTAAGACTTTCCACACATAAACATGGAAAAGTTTTTACCTTACGCTAACCAAAACATTTGATAGGAAATCCAGTGATATTATAATAGTGTCTAGGGTTTTCAAGTAAATAAGAAATAGCCGAAATTGTTACACGATTAAATTCCAGCTACTAGCCACAAAAGTGGGTAATACAATCAAAACAGTTGGCACTTATTGGATTTTGGATTCCATACAACGGCAGGGCTACTGGGGTACCGCCCGTCACAGTACGTGGCCTAGATCACCGTACCGAGGATTACTCCCAATCCCCTGCAACACAAAGCCGGACCCGTTCCTTACTGAACATTTCCAAATAAGACAACCCCGATGATTGTCATGATCAACCGTCCACACAGCCGAAATATAAAGGGACCTCTAGACAGGGGTAAATCTTACTCTCCAATGGGTGCGACCCACGAAGCCTTGCTGCACCTCCCCTGTTTTAGCCATTCCCGGTTGATGAGGTTTGAGATTACGATTACCTTTATAGGATATATCACTTAGAATGCTCATCGTCCACCTGATGATGTTCTGAAAGCATTCAATCCATACAAGTTCGTTCCGGGTTCGAACGAATCCGAAGGCATTATCTCGTGACACTCATTTTGGAATCACCCTCAGAGTTAACGACAATAACTCTTGCACTCTGAATCACCATCTCGAATCTATAAGTACTATTCCGTCAAACTCATTACGGAATCACCCATAGAGTTAAACTGACGTATAGCCCTTACACCTCGAGTCTTCACTCGCTCCACATGGATAAACGACCTAATGTTTAATTAGAATCGATGTGGTTTTCGGATGTCCAAATATGGAAACCCGATCCCGGTCTCATCGAAATCCAAAGCGTATCTTTTAGGTCCAAGTTGTTTTAAGTTTAAAAACAATTCAATTTATTATCTAAATATACACAGATAGATAATTCACAACACAATAGATAATCAACCTTATCATTATCAACAGATAATTCATATCATAATCAGATAATCCATATTATCATCCAAAAGCAACCAATGCATCCATATCTCATACACTACTCATCTCATAACTGAGATTACAAACCATACCAGGCAACCAATACCATTCATCAACATAAGCAATGATCTAATGATCACACTACCTATAATTAATTTAAAATGAATTAAATTAATTACTTACTCTCTAATTAATTTAAAATGAATTAAATTAATTACTTCATCATCAAAACCCTGCTTAACTTAACCATTAATTGATTTCGAATCAATTTATAAATCATCATCTCATTATTCTTTTCAATTAATCATTACTGATTAGCTATCTCTAATTACAATAAGAATTTAGCTTAGAAGTTAATCACACAAGTTAATTACTTAATTAATCATTAATCATTTATCCATTATTAATTATACCTTGATTAACCAATTCAAATTACATCATTATTTAATTATTTAATGATTTCCATCTATATTTAATTAATTTCATAAGTAATTAATCTAAAATAATCCACATATAAATATTAATCACCCATGATTAATAATCATTCAGTAATTAACTACATTAATTACTCAACCCATAAATTAATTATTCTTAATTAATTATCTTCATTAATCACTTGGTTAATTTCAAAGTAGATTTAAATCCAATTTACTTCTATACCAGACATCTTTAATTTCATCCGGTAATTACTTCCTTAAGTAATTACAAATTCATACATTACATAAAGTAATTATCAACAATCCACAAATGATTAAATTAATTTAACTTAATTAATCTAAACTAATCACATTCATTAAATTAATTACACTAAGTAATTAATTCATTAATTACTTTCATAAGTAATTAAACTATTGATTATTATTAATTAATTAATCTAATTAATTATCAAAATTAATCACGTTAATTAATTGTTAAATAATCTTAAGCTAATGACTTCATTAACATTTCTTAATTACTCAATTAAGAATCAACTTAAATTAATCATTATTAATTATCAATTAAATAATATTTAATTATCATTTAATTAATCTTTAATTATTAATTAATTAAGTGTTAATTAAAACCTTAATTATCATTAATCACTTGATTAATGAATCTTTATCATAAATTAAAGTTTAATAATCACCCTTAATTATAGATTGATTAAACTTAATTAATTAATCTCAAATTTAATTAATTAACTTAAAAATCATTAATTACTTAATTAAACATCCACATTATTAATTAATTTAATAATTAATATTCATCTTAATTGCCTTAATAATTAAATGAATCCAATCATTTAATTTTATTTATCTTTTAGATAAACATTTCTTATTTAATTAAGTATTTAAAAACAAAATGTTTTTAAATTTACTATTTAACATTCATTTTAAACTTAAGACTCAAATTTATTTTAAAATAAGATTTTGAAACAACACAAAACTTAATCTTATATGTTTAAAAGTATCAACTACTTTATTAATAAGTTTTTAAAGGATTTAAATTTCAATTCAAATCAAATTCAAATCAATTTAAAAATTACTTTAAAATTTCTAAATTGAAAAACAACTTCCAAACTCATTTTAGTTTTAACTCTTTAAAATTCTTCCTACAAATCTTCACACTCAATTCAAATGCAAATCAGTTTAATCATTTAAAAGCAATTTAAATTTAAACCTTTATTTAAAACTGAAGTTTAAATTTTATTCCAGTTTTAAAAAAACTCAGATTTGAATTCACCTTAAATTTCTAATTTTAAATATTTAGTCTTCCAATTCAAATGCAAATCACATATGCATTTACACTTGTGGGTTTGAAAACCAATTTTAAATTTAAAAACATGAATGATTTCAAATCTCAGAAAATCAAATTTGAATTCACATTCAAATTTCAGATAAAAACTCAGTTTTAAATCTCCACCTGCAAATTTAAACTTTACCTTTTCATTTAAAAACAGAAAACTTGTTCTCTGTTTAATTTAAAAACCAGACTTTGAAAATTTTTGAATTTAAATTATTTCAAAAAAAACAGAATTCAAACTTATTTGAATTCATATTTGAATTCAGTTTTAAAATCTAAGTTAAAACTTTAGTTTGCATTCCTACTAACACCTCAATTCTATTAAAAAAAACTGGAAACAAGTTCCTGTCAAAAACTAAAACCTGAAATACTTACTTACTTTTTTTTTTGAAAACTCAAATTATAACAAAATCAGAATACAAACTTTTTGAATTCTTATTTAAATTTTGGTCTTAACTCAGTTCAGATTTAGTTTACTTTTTAAAAACTTTATTACTACTTTTAATTTTTAAACCTGTAACAGGTTTCTGTTCTAAATGAAATCCTGAAGCAATGCAAACTCGAGCAACCCTATTTTTTACTTCGGGTCAGTTCCCTACTCACTTCGAGTTTTCCCTCAAATAACCCGAGACCACCCCGAGACAAAAATTCTGCAACCAAAACAAAACAACACAACCTGCACAACTCCCCTGTGCACCACTTAACCCATCTCAGGCCACCTCTGACCATCTTCTCTGGTCATCCCCCATCGACCACAATTCCCACATCAACCTTCAACACTCCAAGATCCAGAATTCATCTTGAATTTAAATTCAAGTTTCCAAAACACAAAACCTGAAAACACTTTCCCTCCTCAGTGTCAAACCTGTCAACATCCAATCCTCTCATCTCCGATCACCATTACACACCATACTCCGGCGATGACTCCTTCAACACATAATCTATTCACAGCCCAAAGATCTTTGAACTCGATCAACCCATGAGATCATACACGAGCAAACACAGTAACCCAGTGAAACTAGGGTTCATAACAGAAATTCCCAAATTAAAATCTCAAAATTGAATTATAATCCAATTTAGAAATTTTCCTATAATCTATGATAGATAAACTATCACCAGAAACAAAATTTAACTAATTCAATTGCAAAGATCAACTGAACTAGATCAAAATGCAAAAAACAGTTAATTTTAAAACTGCATTTTGAATAGAGCATTAAAATTTGTAATTTTTTTCTTACTTTCTTTTTTTAAAATCATGATTTAGTATGGTGAGTTGATTTAAAATTTCTGAATTCATAAATTCTAAACTTGAAATTTCACCAATTAACTGATTGATCATCTGATTGTAAACTTCAGAGCCATTCTATATTTTCTTTAACTTAAGTACAAGTTTTAATTTGAATATTATAATGAAACAAACATATTTGTTTAAGTCATAAACTCAAATGAAGAATCAAGTTAAAAGACAATAGGATTACATCTGACTGAAACTTGAAATCAGAGAAATCAGGGATGCTTCAGGTAATCAATCATGAACACACATAAACATATTCATATATATATTCACAGCCTATTTACAATATAATTTCATATCTAAATCAAAGTATGCAATCAATTTTTACCTATTTAAAATTTTAAAAAGTTGAGTTACTCACTTGTTTAATGATGCAGACGAGCACATTCCCAGATTTTTCGCATGCAGTAGCTTGAATGCCCTTTTAAACTTGAATGTTGCTTGAATGCAGATGCAAACTTGAATTTGTCCCCAGATAGTTTGAAAACATGTAGACAAAAGCTTGCAGACCCTTATGTTTTCCAGATGAAATGCAGGTTGCAGATGCAAATTTGAAGTTGCAGTTTTCAGATCCAGATTGTTTTTGAAAACATGAATTGAATGCAGGCCTCATATTTGATTTAGAAATTGAAATACAGGCCTTTGTGATGCAGATTTGAGGAGTTGAATGCAAGTGTTTTACTTGATTATGAAGAGGGTTTCAGATTTCTTTTATTAAGGAATGAAAAAAAATAGATATGAATGAAGAATCATGTTGATATAAAGGTAATTTTCAGATTTAATGAATTAAAAGAAATTTTTAAAATAAAATTGACACTTGTCTTTTAAAATGGATGATAAGTTTACATTTGTTAGTTTAATCTTTAATATATCACACTTGTATCCTTATGCTTACATATGTCTTTAAAAATGTTTTTGTTATTAAATTTAAGATTAATGAATGTTTAAACTTAGATAATTATTTTTAAAGAACAAGACAAAGTATTATGAAAACAATATACAAATTAATTATTTGAAAAAGAAATTTTTAAACAATAAAAATAAATTTACACAAGAGTTTGTAACTTATTGAATACATGTTCACATTTTAAATTGTATTTTAAATTTCAAATTAAATTTACAAATCAAAATTATCAATTAATAATTTAAAAAGAATTACACAAACATTTTGTAACATATTTTAATATACAAACTTAAGTAAGAATGAATTTTTAAACCAATAAAATATTTATCTTACATATTTAAAATCATATAGTATTTTATTAAATATTTTTGAAAAGCTTAAATTAAAAATAAATCACAATTTCTTATTTTCTAAACATATTAAAATTATACTATACTAATTTAACTAAAAACAACTTGTCTATTTTAAAATATATATATACAATAGAAAACAATTTATTAACTTATTAATAATAAATTTACAAATTAAATATTTAAATAAAGAAGATTATTTAAATCAATTCAAATTTATTAACAAAATTTATCAATTCAATTCAAATTTAAACACAGATTATCAAATTTATGTTGTCCAAAATTCCGGCATATTACAATTTACCTCCTCACTGTCTCAATTTCTGGGATTCGAACCAAGTTAAAACAGCAACCATATCACCATTTCACAACTAAATAAACAGAAGACCTAGATCAAGGAAGCAGGATTAAAATCAAAGCAGATGAGTGATCTGACCCATTTTACTCTGTCTTTTTTATGCCTGTGAATAAACCCAACTTAGTTTTATTTTGAATTTGGATGTATGAATGAATCTTAGAAGCTTGATGTAAAATTATTGTATGATGATGTATTGTGTATACATAAATGTAAAACTGTATGCATATATTAAAGGATCAGTGTTCTTCTTTGTTTAAAAGTACAGAGTTCAAAATTTTAGATCAAAATCCAATATTCTTTTAATCTAGTCGATGATAAGCTTGGGTATTTAAACAAATTATGTTTATGAAAACATAAGCTAAAGTTGGGAATTTATTTTAGAGTTAAATCAGTTTGTAGATTTCTGGAATTTTAAAATTGACAGTAAAGCTTAGAATTTGTTAAAAAATTGATTTTTACAATTTTATGATTCATATATATATTCTGAATCATCATCAAAATCTAGGATTTTTGAAATTAAAAACATGATTTTTAGGCTTGGGGTTGTGAAGGATTTTTGAGATGATCTGAATATGAATTTTCGTCTATTGCCGACGAATGGAGAAGTATCAGGGGTCGCGATGAAGGTGGAAGGTAGAGTGTAGTTGGTCGAACGTGGGAAAAATAGGGGTAGGGCTTATTATCGGCCGTGGTGGTCGGAGTTGGGAAGAATAGGGTTTTACTGATTGGACGTGTCGACGATGTTCTGATGGGTTTCACGATGCCTAGTGGCGATCGGGATCAATCGCGAGTTGAGCCGTGGGTGCTGGAAGGTGTGATGAAGCAACATAGAGAATGGCGTGGGCTCTCGAGTGCTTAATCGTCGGTGGTGGTCGATAATTTCGGTGAGATCGTTTCCAGGTTGATGGGTGTTAGGGTCGATTTCGATTTTGCAATGAATCGATGTGATGGGCCGATTTCGTGGAGTTGCCATGGTTGTCGTCGACTCGTCTGAGGGTAGGGTAAAGATCATCGGCGATCGGAGGCGATGTGCATGTGGATATTCACGTTTCGTGCATCTGGGAAGTGGGTTTGGGAAAAGATGTTATGCTTGGGTTAAAGCACGAAGGAGTATGGATTTTGCTCGAAGCAGGAGATCGGGGTTGTGGCTCGTGTTTGAATCGGGATTTGAAGGGTTTTTGCTCGGGTTTCTAGTGATGGTCAAATTTATGTTGTACAGGAAATGATTTAGAATTTAAAACAATGACATTTTGATCTTTGAAATGTTTCTAGGTTTAAAAGCAAAGTAAACTAAGTTTTACTTGTGTAAATAATTCGTTTACAAAGAATAAATGTTTTAACAAGTTTAAATATGATAAAGTAGATAAGATTTTAGAGAATAGTATAAGTAGGTTTCAAAATGATTTCTGTATTAAATTTTATTTAATAACTTTGAAAATTTTCAAAGATTTTAGAGTAAAAAAAAAATTGATGTATATATTGTTTAAATTATAATTGATTTCTAAGATGTTTATTTTTAAATAAAGTTTAAAGATAAGAATTTAGCGAATCAATTAAAATAAAGAGTTTATCTTTAAGTGATTAAGAGTTTTGATTAAACTAAGATAAGTAATTTTTCTTAACTAAGAATATTTTAAGCATAAGTAATTAAGAAATCATTATATTGATTTTAAATCAACTAAGTAATTAATTAGTGATTATTTAAAGATAATCACTTGTAAATTAAGTAAGAGTAATTACTTAATGAAGTAATTTAAGGGATTAATTACTTGGTGAAATTAATTAAGTTAATGTGATTAATTTTAATTAATAAATCAAGTTAATTAATTAAAGAGAATTACTCGATGATGAGATCAAGTATAAGTACTTAACGCAATTAATGGAGTGTAATTACTTAGTAAAGTAATTAACGAATAATTAGTGGATGTAACTAATTAAGGGAAATTACTTGATGGATATTATTTAAATGATAATTATTTGAGGGAAGTAGTTAAGTGGTGCTTACTCAGTGTATTTAAAGGATTAACTAATGAAAGTAACTAGAGGATCATTAATTAATGTAATTAATGGAAGAGATCAATCTCGCCTATGAATGATTGAATACTGATAAATGCTTTGGATTGGTTGATATCTCTGAATTGAATTGCTTTGTGATATGATAAGTTAGATGGACAGTGATTATGAGATTATCTATCAATTATGAATTGCTGTGTAAAAGTGTTATCCGGTAATTAAAGTTAAATTGTATTAAATTGAATAACTTGGGTTTAGATGACATTGGATTCGAAGAGGCCGGAGTCGGGTATTAGTAAATATCCGAAACCACTTTGATTCTTTATAGATTGATATGTGAAACTAATAATCTGGAACGAAATGATTTAAGTTAATAGGACTAGTTAATCGAAGTTTTGGTACTTAGAATTTTGTGAGTTAAATAAGTAGTGTCTATAACAATTGGTAAATTTGTATTTGATATATATATATATATATATATATATATAAGTTGTATGTTTGGTCATTCATGCTAGATGGGTTTACTCACGCTGGTTTCCAGCCTGACCCGGGTGTTACTTTGATGTAATGCTCAGATCAGACCGAGTATTACAGAGTTTCAGGTAAGGACGTTCTGGAGCTCAGGAGACGAGCTGGATGGCCGGAACGTATGAAGTGTTTCTGCTGTATTATATTGTTGTATATACCTAAGACATGTTGATTGTATCTGTCCAATGTTTGTATATATGTTGTAACTCTGATGTATTAAAATGAAATTTTACAAGTATAATTTTTCTTTGTATAACTGTTATTATTTGTTATTATATTTTATCCGCTGCGAATGTGAGATGTTGGTGATTCTGTTCTTCTTTTTCTTCAATCTCTTTCTTCTTTTCCTTAACTATTAGGAATTTTCGGGATCGAAAATTCTGGGTCGTTACATATATGTTATAATTTTATAAACTAATCCTGTTAAATTTTATAAAACTTAGTTAATTTAGTCAAAATTTCACAAAACTTAGTTAATTTTCATAAACTTATTTAATATTTATAAATATTAGTTAAGTTAGTATTATTATAATAAATCTTAGTTAATAGTAAATATTATTATTATTATTTGGTTATGTTTTAAATTTTTATGTGCTTAGTTAATTTTTATAAACTAAACTTGTTAATTTTTATAAAACTTGCTTAACTTAGTTAACTTTTATTATAATAATCATACTTAATTAACTTAGTTAAATTTTTATAACACTTGGTTAATTTTTCTAAATTTATTTAATATTTATAAATCTTAGTTAACTTATTATTATAATTATTATTAGTTAATATTAAATATTACTGCTACTACTACTACTATTAGAATATAAGATTTAGTTATATTTTATATTTTATAAACTAAACTTGTTAATTTTTATAAAACTTATTTGACTTAGATAAATTTTGATAATAATTAGTTAATTTATATAAACTTATTTAATATTTATAAATTTTAGTTTACTTATTATTATTACTACTACAAATCTTAGTTTTATTATTATTATTATTATTGAAGATAGAAGTTGTAAATATATTTTATATACTTAGATAATTTTTGTAGACTAAACTTGTTAATTTTTATAAAACTTAGTCAAATTTTTATAATATTTAGTTAATTTTTATGAACTTATTTAATATTTATAATTCTTAGTTAACTTAGTATTATTATTACAAATCTGAGTTACTAGTAATAATAATAATCATTATTTATTACTATTTATTACTACTACATAAGATTTTGTTGTGTATTATATTTTTATATGCTTGGCTAATTTTTATAAACTAAACTTGTTAATTTTTATAAAACTTAGTTAATTTATTTAAATTTTTGTAATACTTGGTTAATTTTTATAAGCTTACTTAATATTTAGAAATCTTAGTTAACTTTATTATTGATATTATTTAAAATTTTATAATACTTAGAATCCATGACCCTTGGCAACTCATACCAGGTGTCCTACCAGCGGTGGCGATTTCTATTTCCTATGCATTAATTTATATTATTTACAATTTTCAATTCATGAGATTTGATAAAAGCTTCAGTTAACAATGCAATTAAATCATTTTTAAAGTCAAATTGTGCTCTACTGGGAAAACGTTAATGTATTGCCCTTAAATGAAAATAAAATACATGTACATAGCTCAAGTCCCACTAGTTTATTTTAATACCTATCATCTTTCCTAAGAAAATAGCATATGTATCATTCAACACACAATGCTTCACGGTTCAGCTACTAATAATACATTAGGAAAGTAGGAACCATACCACAATCAGTCTAAAAGCATTTCAATTCATATTCTAAAGTTCTAAGTTTCTTCATTTAACTACACTTTGTGATAAAAATAGGTAAACCAAAATGAACAAGATCACTCACATTGTTTTAATGCCCACCATGCAGCCAATGCAGCACCTTTTTACACCTGCTTCTTTGTCTTAGCTAGCTTACCACTAAAGCACATTCCAGCAAGCTCAATTGTGCATGAAAATGAATGTGAGTGACATGGACCAAAATGAATGGTTGTATAAGCCGTAGTTTCAAATCCGCTTTGTAAGTTGTTTCTTGAAGCAAGTTCTTGTGCACACCGGTCTTATCCTGTACATCCAATAACTTATTATACTCTCACAATCTATTTGAAACCATTTTCCGATAGCATAAAGCCAACTAACACAAATGCATACAAGAAAATAGAAAATTCCAATGGTATCATTGACCTACATCAACACCATAATTTCACATCATATAAGTACAACAATAATTCAAAATTCACAAGTGAGGAAAAAAGAAAGCAATATAATTAAGTGAGCACTTACCAGTGCTATAACACACATACCAAGACCTTGTCTTTCCATCACCTTGGTCAATTCAGCTACAACATCTTTTACTTCCTGCTCGAATCATAGGAAAACAAGTTTATAAGCAACTCTTTATTACACCGTTTTGATATCAGTCAAGGTTAGATAGCATACCCAACCAATTTCCACATCTACTATCACCTCCTTACTATCAGTACTTGATGCACATGATAATGCATATGTTGTTGTGCAAGTCTCTAAATCTATCCTATCTTTCTGTGAAACAAAATCTTGCAAGTTTGTTCAATACGTGCCTTAACTTCATCCTACCTTTGTGTATGCTTACTCACATCAGTTTCCAAATTCTCAGCTTCATCTTGCAAGTCTTTTGTATCTGAAAGATTAGTATTTGATTCCATGCATTAATCAGCAAAGATTTAGGTACCGTGATGACATATTTAAACTTATTTCAAAGCATAGATAAATTGGAAAACTGGTCAAACATTTCAAAGCACAGAGAACAGAATTCAATCTAGCAAACTTGAATTCAATCTAACAAAATTGGTCAATGATTTCAAAGAAAAGAGTTATTTAATCTTCCATGATCCAGGCTACAAATAAAATATATAGTCTAAATCAACCTTGAAATTAAAGATATACAGTAACATCCAACATTATTGTTTAAACATAGAAACTGAAATAGATAGACTGAAGTAAAAAAAATCTTTGAGACATTGAGAGTAAATTTAGTTCTTTTGGTTTTATCCACACTACCGACATCCTACAATTTAACCTACTAAATAAAGAATCGCATAAAGTTGAAATTTCTTAACTTCATAGCCTATACAATCTCTCAACTTCCATGTTTCAATCTTATGAATCCGTATTTTTACAAGTTAATAGTAGAAAATAGTTGAAAGAATAAAAAAATATTAATTCCAAACAAACTAAAATTAGAAAAAAGTAGAATGAGTAATACCAAAAAATTGGAATCCGAATTAGGCGATGAACTCCAAAATTGGATCGAGTGGATTTGCCTTGGATGCTTAAGTTTTTCGTGTGTCTCTCTGTGCAAATTCAGCCAACAATTGCAGATGCAGGGGTCGGTGAGGGTGGCATGGAAGGCTTGAAGCATGATGAAGTAAAGCACAAAAAGTACAGTGACATTTGGGCAGACGTGAGAAAGACGGAGCGGATGTGGTGGGATACTTTATCGCGTAGATCTGATCTTAGTACAGTTAAATAGAATCGAAAGAAGAGTATACCTATTTTAGGGTTTTCAGGGAGGAAGGAGAAGACTTTGTGAAGCGGGGGAAACATGAGGGAAGTAATAGTGAAAGAATGCAACCTCTAAACTTAATTGGAAGAACCGCCATTTAATTTTAGTTGGGTTAATTATACAGCGTTTTACGTTTTTCTATTGGTCCTAAAACAACATTATTGCTTGAAACGCTGATATATAATGCCATTAATTAATATTTTTATTGTAGTGAATATTGTTTATTCGATTACCAATTTTGAAACGCTATTTCACACTTAACATGATTTTCTTATTCCATATATGAGACACTATTATCATACCGAATGTGTACATATTTTAATTCATTTTATGTATAAGATGAATCAATGTTGATCTTATATATCACTAAAATTAGTAGCATGCTCAGTAATGTAATCTACTAAGTAAGGAATAGTTGACAGTTGACGTTAAATGTTAATGTTTTGTTTGTTTGTATAAGTTCATTATTCTCTCAGAAAATTGCTATGATGTGTGTGCTTTAAAATTAAATAAGAAAATTAGTGAAAAATGTTTACCATTGGGGTTAAGGAAATAAACTAATCGAAATAAATTCAATCCACAAAATACACTTTCATCTTCAGATAACTAATGTCAAAAAATAAACCATTAAATAAATCATACAGTGAACCTCGTGTATATAGCATGAGTTCACACTAGTGCGTGTGCATATGGAGAAGGATCTGCATCCCCCTCTATTGAGCCCTAAAACATAGGCCCCTAGTTTCATCCACTCGGTCTGATTTAAAAAATAATATTTTCTCTCTTATTACACGATATTATTATTTAAATCGAAATAAGTATGAAATTAAGGGGCTAGGTTGGAGGTTGAACAGAAGGGGATGCGAATCCTTCCTCTGTGTGTGTGTTGGTGACACAATGAATCTAAACTGTTGGATCTCATTATGTTTGGAGGTTAAATAGAGGGGGTTGCGAATCCTTCCCATATTTGTGTGTGTTTTGGTGACGCTATAAATCTAAATTATTGGATCTCGTTATATTTGGAGGCTGAATAGAGGGGGTTGAGAATCCTTCGCACATGTGTGTGTGTTAATGACACAATAAATCTAATCCCATTATGTTTGGAGGCTGAATAGAGGAGGGTTGCGGATCCTTCCCATACATGCGCGCACGCACGCGCGTACGCACGGATGATTATTTGGACACAAATAAAGCACAAGTGGTGACACAATATGGTATGTTGGATCTCATTATGTTCACATGTGTGATTGAAATCTTGGGATAATCCAATGGATGAGATTCACTGTGTCATTAATTGTATCACTATTTAATGTCCCAACAAATTATATATATTTGAAAATTGGTTAATGATATTATAATTGGGCATTACGGCCCAAAGCAAATAATACAATCGCAAAGTATGATATAGGGAGCATCTCAGCAGAAAGTTCGACATAACCAACAATAAAACTACACTTTCCTAATTTAATTTAGGGTTCTTCAGCTCCGAACTATGGCGGTTCCTCGATGTCTGCTCAATTTCCTGACCTCACAAGCTTCAAGTTCCAATTCTCCAGTAGTTGTTTTTCTTTTGCCTCTGAGCTGGTAATTCTCTTAATTCTTCCTTTATTGATCTTTCCATCTCTTGCAATACTTTCTAATAGTTCTAATTCCGTCTTTTCTTTATTTCTGGTGAAAGGCCGTATGTTTCGTTCTCTCTAAAGATGCCAAATAGTAGTTGTCGGCGCAATTTTTCCAACTTCCTTCATAAAGTTCACGATGTCTGTCCAATCATTCACGTATTTGATTTCCTCTTCTAAACTCATCACTGCTTCTGTTTGCAAGTTTTTTAGTTTTTGAATCGCCTAGACTCGTTTACTATATTTGCAATCGAAGAATAGGTGTCTATGTGTTTCAGTTTCCTTTTTGCAAAAATTTCATGTTTCTTCATCTATTATCCCCCAAATTTTGAGTCTATCCTTTGTAATCGGTCTGCTTTTGATTGCTTTATAGGTAGTGTGAGACATTTTGGGACAGTTTGATTTGCTCCATATTATCTTGTGTCACCGAATAGTTGGGTAGTGTTGTCGATTATCTTCCCACGTTTCTTTCATTTTGAATTACCCATTATTGTAATTTTTCTAACCCCGCTTATCCATTTCTCTGTTTATAAAAAGTGGTAGTTCCTCAATTTCTTGTTTCAAGCCTCTGGTTATTAACTGTTTTTCTGGCTCCCATTTTTGATCGTGAATTATGCTGGCAACTTGAATTTTTGGGTTATTACTTGCTGAAAAACTTTCCCATCCCAGTCTGTCCAATAAACTTTTGTTTTTATCCAGGGTTCTTTCCGAATGTCTGTGCCTTGGCTATTTGCTATTTGTCTTTCAACTAATTCTTTAGTCTCTCCCTTCGCTTGAGAATATTTTTCCAAATAATTGAAGCATTTATATTGTCCAGAAATTATCTTTCAAATATCTAGTTCTTATCCATTTAGCCATAGATTTTTTGAATCAAGAATAGCTAATTTCGGGCTAGACTTTTTTAAGCTCAAAAAGTTTTTTAGCCCCACTCCTCCTTTTTTAGGTTTGCATAACTCATTGTAGCTTACTTTGTGTATACCCCCTTTCCATACGAAATTGGCACAGACTGAATTGATTTTAGCAATTGAGCAGTCTGGTATTTGGAAAGTCTGTAACCAAAACCTGACTTTTGAAGTGATAACAGTATGAACTAGTTCTACTCTTCTTGCAAAGGATAGTAATTTTGATCTACAACCTTGTAGCTTTTCTCTAATATTATCTATTAGTTTTCCACATTCTGCATCTGTTATAGTATTATTTAACAATGGCACCCCTAAATATTTCACCAGCAGTTCTCCTTCTCCCACACTAAGTTGTGATAATATTTATGCTTTATTTTTGCAATACTTGTTCATATGGCATTTAGTTTTAAGTTCATTAACTTTAAGCCTAGCTAGAGATTACAACTGCTTAAATATTTCCTTTATTGTGCTCAATCCCATAGCATTAGATTTAAAAACCACCAACAAATCATTTGCATAGATAAAGTGACTAACTTATGGTTGTATCTTATATATGGTTTGACAAGGGACTGCTAGCTAGCTAACTCCATTTGTAGAGAAAACCATTCCATAGCAACTGCAAATAAACATAGGGATAGAGGATCTCCTTGCCTAATCCCTCTATTGGTCTTGATAAATCCTTTAGGAACTCCGTTGATTATCACTTAAAAGGTAGGAGTGCATATACAATGAGTTATGAGCTTTAATAGTTTAGCTGGAATTCCCATTTCTGTGTGGAATGAATTGTCTATTCACTTTATCTTATGCCTTGTGTAGATCAATTTTCATACACACTATGTCTGCCCCTTTCTTATTAAATTCCCTCACTAACTCATGAGCCATTAGTGAATTCTCATATATATATATCTCCCCTTAATGAAATCACTTTAACTCTGATATATGATCATTGGTAATACTTTGTTAAGCCTCATACAGATAATCTTGGTAAGAATTTTATATGTTACATTACAACATGCTATAGGTCTATACTCTACAATTCTTTCTAGCTTGCTCAATTTAGGAATGAGTGTGATGAAAGTATGATTAATTTCTTGAATGAATTCACTTGTGTTTAAAGCCACTTGGTAATCTTTTAACATGCATTCTTTTAGGTTTTTCCATTGCACTTTGAAAAAAGTTGCACTCATACTATCGGGGCCGGGACTGGAATCATCGTGAATGGAGAAAGTGGCACACTTCAACTCACGTTCCATAATATTAGCTGTCAACATACAAGCTCCTTCTCTAGAAATTCATCTTCTACAGTTGATATAAGATATCTGCTGTGTAGAATCTCCATTATAAGTGTCTGTAAAATATTCTATAGCTTTGGTCTCCAATGCCTGCATGTTTTCAGTGGTCTCCCCTATTCATTTAAACAATTCAATAAGTTATTTTGGTTTTTCCTTTGAGACATTATGGTATAAAAAAATTTATTGCACTCATTCCCTTCTGTTATCCATTTTTCTTTTGCTTTCTGCTTTAGCTCCGTGCCTTGTTTTTCCAGTTGTTGCTTTAGTAGCTTTGAATGGAGTAGTATTCTGCATTTAGTTCTTCATTTTGAGGATCATCTTCTAGTTGATATTGTAAATTTTCTAACTTCTCCTGCAAATTCTTCATTTCATCATCTGGTTTGCGCCTTTTTTATTCCACTCCTTCGGTCTCTTTTTCATTTGCTTTACTATCATTATATATTGGTACATATGATTTCCTTCAGGAATTTGAATTTTATTAAATCAACCACTTCTTTGTACCCCTCAATTAGATGCCAATGATTTGCATATCTGAATGGTTTTCCTTTCTGGGACTGTTTTTCATCATTAAACTGAATGTATAGAGGACTATGATCACTGATAGAACTTGGCAACACTGTAACTTTTATATTTGGCATTTTATTCAATAATTCTGCATTGCTTAATGCTCTATCTAGTCTTGACTGAATTCTTCTAGACTCACCACTTTTCCATGTGTATTTCAGGCCTGTGTGGAGCACTTCAGTAAGTCCTGCTGCCAATACCAATTATTGAATTCTGATACTTGACAAACCTTTAGTGTAAGACCTCCTGATTTTTCATTTGTTCTTAATACCGCATTGAAATCCACAGACACTGACCATGGTTGTTGTGTGATCTTTGAGTTTTCAACCAATTTCTTCCGCAGCCATTTCCTTTCTGATGCTAAATTGCTTGCATATACAACTGTTGTAGTTATATCCAATCCTCATACATTCTTCATGTTTATGATAGCTTGGTGTTCATCTATATTCATCAAATTAATTGTCCATACACTGGTGTCCCATAGTACCATGATTCAAACTTTAGTAGTATTAGTGCTATTGTGAAAAACATCCCAATCATTGCCCATTTGATATTTAAATGATTTTAGGCTATTTTCGGTGAATTTATTTTCTAATATTGCTTTAGAAAGAAAAGAATGATTAATGGCGACCATTTCTTGTTCCCGATCTCAATTTCTCCCTCCTTCGTCTCTCAATCATCCACTTTTGCAAGCAAATTCTGTGGCTAGAGAATCAGAAACGATTCGTCGTCGTTCTTATGCCCAAGTGGTCAAAGACCGATCGTCATCTTATAACTCTCGATTTCTGCGGCCTCAAGCTTCGAATAAAAGATGGATTGATTCCTTCACTAACAAGTTCTATTGTTTTAGATGTGGTGATAGCAATCATTTTGCGTCCCAATGCCGTGATCCCATTAGGTGTTTTAATTGCGGCAAATTTGGTCATAAAAGCTTCAAATGTTCGACTTTTTCTAGTTCTTCGGTTTCTTCTGATTTCTTGGTCGAGAATGGTTTCCAATTTTTGTTAAACATTATGCTCTTGAAAGCGATTATGATCGATCACTTGTGGCATTATCGAGTTGAAGGCTTTAACTTTCTGGAAGATCTGCTTCTTCATTTTAATGTTGTTAATGCCCCGAATATTGGTAAGGGCTATAAGGCAAGATTTGGCGACCCTAAACTTTATTTTGGAAAAATCGTATCTTCTTTAGTCTCTTCCTATTCTTCTGAACTTTTAGTGGAGCATGGTTTCTTGTTCGTTTTAAAGTTCATCCATTTGCGAGGAATCTTAATCAATAATCTCAGGCTCAAGAGATTTGAAGGTTTAAAATTTTTAGATGATCTTTTAAATCATTTTAACAATGTTAATTTGCCAAAACCTGGGTAAGGGCTTTCAAGAAAATTTTGGTGTCTCAGTGCAGCCTGTTGAAAATTCAAATTCTTCTGTCATTTCAGAGAAAATTCTGGTTTGTTCGAATGTTGATGACTGCGCTTTTCTTGATAATTTTAGAAATGATGAATCGGTATTTTTAGATCCCATCTTGCTTGATCCAGATGTTTCTCTTTGTATGCCCAAGTTATTATCTGAGGATAATGATTCGATAAGTGATTTTATTCTTCCAAAGTTTAAAAAAGGTTTGCACTGTTCTCGTAAAATGGATCCTTTTAAGATTTCTATCTCCAACAAATTTGCCTGCCTCGATTCAGAGATAGCTTTAGAGTGCTCTTTATTTTCAGATGTCAGTGATCTTTCCTCCAACAATTTTTTATGCCTTGAATCAGTGTTGACTCCTGTTCGTTCCTCGAATCAAGTTGAAGGTGATCTTTCAAATGTTGTAACTGTTTGTCCCTCTGTTGATATTATGGATTCAAATATATCGGATGGCTTTGCTACAGCCTGCTCTTTTTCTTGCGAGCTTCAATTCACCATACCTGAGTGTGGCATTGATTCTCTTAATGTTGTTGATAGTTGCTTTAAATTTGATGAATTTGACTGTAGGCAGCTTGATTTAGAATTTGATTTGCCTTTGGTTATTGATTCTCTGTTAAACTCGGAAGTCTTAGATCACTGTTTTTGGGCGGAAGAGACTTCGAAAGGGGTTGTAGTACCTTTTTCTTCAGGGGTTTTGGGTATTGACAAAGTTTCTCTACTGCGACAATCTGAGGTCTTTCGTGATTGGTGCTTAAATGCTGACACACTTCTAGATGTTGAGAAGGTTTCGGTTGTTGAAAATCATATGAATCTTGATGAGCTTTTGGCAGGTAAGGTTGATGTGTCTGTTGTGCACGGTGCACACAGGTTATTGGATCGGGTTGATTATTCTGTTGAACTGGATAGTAAGGTTATTGATGAATGCTATGAAATGATCAACCCCTCTGCTGTGGTTTCACATTCTAGTTCAGTTTTGTTTGGTGCTCGGGACCAGGTTATGCTAGATGATAAATTTTCTTCAGAGGCGTCTCCAAAATTGGTTAACCATTTGGTGGATAGTTGCCTTAGTGATATAGTCATTCCTATCACCTGTGATATTGGTGAAGACATAGAAGCTTCATCTGTCGATCATTTGGTTGGGAATTCGAATCTGGTAGTGGCATTTAAGGGTTCCGCTAATTCTCTTGATTCTGGTGATTTGGATAGTTTGTCTAGGCGTCTTTTGTCAGGTCAGTTAGGTGTGGTTGGTGGTGTTTCAGCTCCTTCTTCTTCTTCTTCGAGGAGAGGTAGACGTAGAAAGTTTTCAGCTACCAGTGGGTTGGTTCGTCGTAGTGTCAGGATTCGTAGCAGTTGCTCTCAGCCGTCGGGTGAGTTTCCTGGTTCGAACACCGTGAGCGGTGTTTCGAAATCAGGCTCAGGTACGCATTTTGATTTGGGTAGCATTTATTCGTCTTATGCTCTGGGTGGCTTATCAGCTTCTGATTTCAGTCAGTTAGCTAGTAGCTCTGCTTTTATTTTCTCTGACATTGAGTTAGATCGTGAGTTTATTAGAAATAAGGAACTTGATAGGGCTAGATCTATGGGCTTATGAGAGTCATTAGTTGGAATATTAGAGGTTTGAATGACCTTAATAAATGTGATAAAGTTAAAATCTTTTTTAAGACTTTTCTATTGACATTGCTCTTTTACAAGAGACTAAAATAGTATGTCCCGATCTTCTTTTTTTAGAAGATTAAGAGGCTTTCATTTTAGTAAATGGGTTTTTCTTCCTTCGGTAGGCTCTTCGGGGGGTTTAATGATTGGTTGGAGAGATAACCTCTTTAAATTAATGCAGTGTATTCAAAAATAGTACTCTTTACACATTATTTTAATTAATTTAGCTGACAATTCTTTTTTAAATATTTCAAATGTTTATGGTCCTAACTCTAAAATAGATAGGCGGATTCTCTGGAATGAATGCCTCGAATTTAGATCTTTTGCCCTCGGATCTTGGATATTGGGGGGTGATTTTAATGTTACTCGTTTTACTGGGGAGCGTTCTCCCCGGAAAGGAGAATATTATGCAATGGAGGAATTCGATCAATTTATTATTCATTCTAATTTGATTGAAATTCCTCTATCCAATAGAGATTTTACTTGGAGTAATAATAGGGAATCTCCCTCTTTTGCTTTGTTATATAGATTTTTCGTTAGTGATGAAATTGAGGATAAGTTTCCTATCTGTAGAGTGTCAGGTTTACCTTACACTCTTTCAGATCATTGTCCCATTATTCTTTCTTGTGATAGTCTTAGAATTATTAGTAGAGACTTTAAATTTGAAAAAATATGGCTTCTAGAACCAGGTTTTTCAAATTTAATCATCAATAAATGGTCTTCTATGAGTTATTATAGTTTTAAATATCGTGATAATTCTGCTAAAGCTTTTGTACTCAAACTTAGAAAACTCAGGATTTTTCTTAAAAACTGGAATAAAAACATTTTTGGTAATATTAAAATTAAAAAAGATAATATTCTTAATGAGTTGCTCAAGCTTAATAAGATTGAAGAATCTAGACATTTAAGTTTAGGTGAGAGAAATGATCTTAATAACTTAAAAGATGATCTTAATTCTATTCTTGAAAAAGAGGAAGTTATGTGGAAACAAAGATCAAAAATTCAATGGATCAATGAAGGTGATAATAATACCAAATTTTTTCACAATATAGCTAATAGTAGAAAATGTTGTAATACAATTAATTCCATTTTAGTTAATAATGTGGAATTAGTTGATCAACGTGATCTCAACAATGCTTTCACTGAATATTATAAAGATATCTTTGGCAATAAAAATAAGCATAGAATTAGTGTTAGATGGAATGATCTTTATCCTTCCGTCTCTAATATTAATCTTTCTGATTTAGATGTTCCTTTTACTGAAGAGGAAATCCGAAAAGCCATTTTTGATTTACCAGGAGATAAATCTCCGGGCCCAGATGGTTTTCCTATTTTCTTTTATAAAACTTTTTAGGAGGTTTTAAAACTAGACATAATTAGTATGTTTAATGAATTTTATAATGGTAATCTCCAATTAGGTTGTTTTAATTTTGCTAATGTTATTTTATTACATAAAAAAGTTGGTGCTAATACTTTAAAAGATTTTAGACCCAACTCATTGATTAATTGCTCTGTTAAAATTATTTTCAAAGTTTTAGCTAATAGACTTAGTTTAAAAATGAACGATCTAATTGATTGTTCTCAATCAGCCTTCATTAAAGGAAGAAATATCACTGATGGTGTAGCAGTTGTTCAAGAATATATTAATTTTTGTTGTAAAAATAATATTACTTGTGCTATTTTAAAATTAGATTTTGCTAAAGCTTTTGACTCGGTTGATTGGGATATTCTAATTGATATTTTCCTTGCCAGAGGCTTTAGTAATAGATGGATTAACTGGATCATTAACTTGCTTAAAACTGGTAACTCCAGTATTATGGTTAATGGTATTTTAGGTAATAAAATTCAATCCAAGAAAGGCTTAAGGCAAGGGGATCCTTTATCGCCCCTTCTGTATAATTTAGTGGCCGATGTCTTTTCTAAGATTATTAAGAATTCTGTTAACAATAATCTTTTGGGTTTTGTTGGTAATGATTTCTCAAATTTTGGTTTGTCTGTCCTTCATTTTGCTGATGATACTTTGCTTTTTTCCTCTCACATTCCTAGACACATCATTGCTCTAAAGTTTATTCTTTATGGTTTTGAACCTTTATCAGGTTTAAAAATAAAATTTGATAAAGGTTCTGTTTTAGTGTTAAATGATTTTGATAAAGTAGAAAATTTAGTCGCTAATACTTTAAACTGTAAATCTATGAGTTTTCCTTTTGACTATCTTGGTTTTGTTATCAGGCCTTCAAAGCTTAAGCACGAGGATTGGTTAATAATCATTGATTAAATTAAAAATAGGATTACTAATTGGAATGGGAGATTCTTATCTAGAGCTGGTAGACTGATTTTAATTAATTCTGTATTATCAGCTCTTCCTATCTACTGGATGTCTATGCACCTTTTTCCTGATTGGGTGATAGATAAAATAGATAAAATTAGAAGGGATTTCCTTTGGAGTGGTGATAATCCAAATAGTAGCATTAAATGTTTAGTTAATTGGGATACTGTCTGTAAGTCCAAAAAAGAGGGTGGTTTAGGAGTCATTAATTTGCATAATATGAACCTGTCTCTTCTTGGTAAATGGTTATGGAAATTTAGAGATACTAGTGATAATGCCATTTGGAAGGAGACTATATCTAAATATTTTTATAATGGTAGTTATAATCTCTATCAAATTAGACCTTTCGATTTATGGTAAAGTATCTTATTTTTGGAAATCCATCTTAAAATGTAGTGATATTTTTAACTTAGGTGTAAATATTATTGTTCATTCTAGTAATAATACATCTTTTTGGCATGATAGTTGGATTTCTGCTACTCCTCTAAAGAATGAGTTTAAAGATTTTTATGATATTTGTAATTTTAAATTTGCGTTTATTTCTGATGTTTTTAACTCTGAAGGTGACCCTCCTTGGATTTTCAATTTTAATAATATTTTAGTAGGCTCTACCCTTAGACAGCTTTATTTGCTTTATGCTAAGCTAAATCTTTATAATATTGACAGCGATGATGATGACATTAGTTGGGAGTGGGATAAGAGTAAGAAATATTCTTCTAATTCCTTTTACAAATTTATTAACTTTTTGGGTGTTTCCATCAATTGTTTTAAATTTATTTGGAAGTCAAATGCTCCTTCGAAGTCTAAGATTCATATGTGGCTCATAATTCATGGTAAACTAAACACTATTGAATTTTTAAAAAAGAAAAATATTAAAATTGATAATAAATGTTATTTTTGTAACACATACTCTGAAGATATTAATCATATTTATTATGAATGCATGGTTACTCATTTTATTCTTATAAAGACCCTTAATATTTTTGAGTTTAATATTAGTTTTTCTGATTGTTTTTTCCATTGGAACTCTTTTAGATTTAAGTTCAATAAGGATTTTAGATACTTGCTTGATACTTTATTCACTATTTCTTGTTGGTTCATTTGGTTTGAAAGAAATCAAAGGATTTTTAATAATAAAATTAATCACTATAATAATTTGATAATTTTAATTTCATCTTTCTGCTTAAATTGGATTTCAAATCCCAATTATAAATTAGCCAAAAATAATTGCTTTAAGGAATATCTTAACAAGGTTAGAAATAATATTAACATATTCAAATTTAACATAAATAATTTTGTCTCTAATAATATTTATATTAATTTCTATTCTAATTTAAATAATGTTCACATGATGCATTATAACTTTCTTCCTATATTAGGCCCTTAAATTAGTTTCTTGTTTTGTTTTTATTTCTTTTTTTATTTCTTTTTTAGTCCTTGTTTTCTTATTTGTTTTCCTTTTCAATTTGGTTCATTTTTCCTTTACTTTTTTTAGTATTGTTGCTTTTGGTTCTAGCTTAGTCTTGCTTTGTTTTTCTCTTTGGTTTTATTCTCACATATATGTATATAAATTCTATTTTATATACTTATATGTGATTCATTCTAACTTGGTTTCCTAGTTTCGTTACAGGTTTGGTTTAAGTTGGTTGTTGGTTTTTCTCTTGACTGGTTTGCAGGATTGCTTACAACTTGTACAGGTTGGCAGGATAGATTCCGTAGGGTTTTTGTTTGCGTCTGGCATTTCTTTTTGGTCCTCCAGGTCTTCAGAGTGGATTTCTTCTTTTTGGTCCACGTTTTGGAGTTCTTCTTTATGGATCATCTCTTCTGAGGCGCTTTCATCGAGTCATTTCTTGTTTGGTGTTGTATTTTTGTTTCTTTGATTTAAGATACCTATAACACCTTATTATTGGGCGGTGGCCTTACCGGAGCTCGGTATTAGGGTGTAATGGGCGGTGGTTTTGCCGGAGCTCATTTGAAGGGTAACTATTTCTTTATTTTTTCTACTTTATAGACTTGTCACCTACCAGGCATGTTGGCAGCTCCATTTTTATTTGTTATATATATAGCGCTTCATGTGTGCTCTCCTCTTTATTAGAGGATCACACATTTTTATCAAAAAAAAATATTGCTAAAATTGTAGGCTTATATTTATTTTGTAGATTATAGAGATCTAATTTTCTAACATCACCATTTAGACATCTTACATTCCAACAAAGAATAGACATTATGTTTTTGTAGCTCTGCTCCTTGTAATCGGAGCTGACACTACCTTAGTTTTTGATCAGCTACATTTTTTCCTTTTCTAAATATATGTGTGTGTGTATGGGCTGGCTATTTGGACAGAAATAAAACACAAACGGTGACACAATAAATGTGGATCGTTGGATCTCATTATGTTCACACATGAGATTGAAATCATGTGACAATCCAATGGTTGAGATTTATTGTGTCATTTATTGTATCACCATTTTGTGTTCCAATAAGTTACAATACACACATATACATACATACATACATATGTATATACACACACACATGTTTATGCGCGCGCACACACATATACACACACAGTGTGGCAAAGATCGGCTACACCTTATTTTATTGCACATTTAGTACTTTGAATGCCAACGGCCACAGGCTCCGATTTAAATATCAACCGCAAGTTAAGTTTGATTCGTACATACCCTAAGAATCTTTAACACAAAATCTTGCGTTTTTACTAGATGCTTTTTGGCGTTTGTAGGGAGTGCGTAAACAAAAGCATCGACTAGTTTTAGTCTTTCCTTGGTTATCATCAACTTTTCAAATTAGGAGCAGCTATTGAAAAGCAAAGATAAGTTTAGGATCAATGTTCTACTCCAAATAATAATAATAATAATAAATAAATAAAGGGTTTAGGATCAATAGATCATGATAGTCATTAGGTGTTTCTGCGTCCAACATGGTGAAGGTCAAAGATTTTGACGGATAACGGATGAAGATGCTGTCAGGTTATTTGGCGGATGGGAAGAAGAAACAAGGAAACAAAATCTTTTCGACAGCCTTTCTTTATATCCACTCAGATCCATTTGGATACTTTTTTGTTTTAATATTCTGAATGTTCAATGAAATTGTATTTTATAGTTATGACTCGAATAAACATTATCTCAATCCTTTAAATTAAAATGAATATTTACCATGTGAAGTTAGTTGATCTACATTATACATTCAGCATCTTCTCATTGATGACACTTATAATCAACTGATATTAATTATGTTCATCTTGCAGATAAAAAGTTGGTATAAAATATGGTACCAAGTGGACGAGCCAATTAGTATAGTCAGTGTGTATTTTGGTTCGAGTCAATGCCTAGTGTTTCAGAAACATTAGTATACAGTTTATAATCACAGTAAAAGGCTGAGGGAAAAGTGCACAGGCGTACAGCGCGCAGACGCGTTGGCAACAAGGAAGGCATACGCGGTTGGCATAGAAAATTAGGTTGATGCATAGGCGGGCAGCGTAGGGGAAAGGCGACGGTTGAGGCACAGGCGGGCGGCAGCGCAGGCAGGCATGTCCAGGCAAGAGGCGGCGACGAGTTCGGCGATGAGTACAGTACAGGTAGGGGGCAGCAATGACTTCAACCGTGGATTGAAAGTGGACGGTGGTGAAGTTGAGATGAAGATGAAAGGCGGTGATGACGACTCACTGAAATGAACTAGAAAATGGATGTTATACAGACTTAGCATTGTTTATGTAATGTGCAATGTGATATCAACTTTGTGTTTTTTGAACTGTTAAAATAAACGCCACTGTAGCTAATCTAGGATGGTTCATACGATACCACTTTAATTTAGCATTATCCACGGTATTCTATTTATCTTTACTACTTTAATATAACATTCTGCTTCTCTTTGGACTAAATTTAATTTAAAACCTGTGACCTTTAAACTAAAATCGATATAGGTTTTTCCTTTAAACCGATTCGCTCTTATAATTAAGTATGATAAACAGAAAAATTAGCACAACGACAAAATTAGAAGAAAAAAATTAAACTGAAGGATAACAAATTTAGTTTTTAGACTGAAGGACAATGCAAATTGTAATTAGCGTTTTGTATAGTGTAAATTGAATATAATGCTAAATACAACCAGCATTTTGTATAGTGTAAAGGTTAAATATAGTGCTAATTATAACTAGCATTTATCCTTTAGTCAAAAAATGAAACTTGGTGAATTTCAGAATAATTTTTTTTCAAAGTTTGTTATTTTCCCTAATTCTCTCTATAATAAAATAGTTAATTAATAGTTTTCCTTTATAATGGGGTTAAAAGGTAATATTTAAAAGACCAGTAAAATTAGAGAATTTTTTTTTAACATGTATTGATTTTTGACAATTTTGCTAATAAATGATTCTTAATGGTTATTCTTTGACGGCACAAGTTAACCTGATTCATAATTTAATTATGGAATTGTTAACGGACGAGAAAATGAGTTTTTCACTAAATTTAATTATTATTATAGAGGGATAAATATATGTTGCAAACTCTTCTCAATTTAATTTACATTTTACTTGTACTTTCAATCAACGTGGAAATTCTAATAAGTTAGAAAATTATCTTATAGAAATCAATGGATTAAATTATTCAAATTTATATATTTTGAAATTAATTCACATAGATAAACAACGTAATTTCAGATGTCTGAAAGAATAATCAATATCAACAACACCATTAGTCATATGATGTTTTATAATTCGTCTAAAATAAATTAAACATGAATATTTTAGTTTCTTTTATTTGGTTTATTTATAATATAAAAAATCAATATCTAATTTTAAAAATTATTAAAACATTTACTTTTCACAATGTGTTAAAAGTTTGGTTCAGTCCATTTAACATATAAGAAATAACATTAATATAAATGTACAATCCAATCAAACAGACCAATACAAATTTGATTTATTGGTTTATTTACTTCTAACCGAATATCACCCAACTTTGCTTATGTCCACTTTTGCTTCTAGTGCAGTCCCTCTGTCGACAAATACTTAGCATCATATCTACATTCGCATTGTAAATAATTTTCGAATACTGGATATCTGCATCAGCGGAAACAAACTAATATTGGATAATTATAATGTTCGCCGATGATAGATAAATCAAGAAATGTGACTCAAAATATTTGGTTTAACTTTTTTTTTTCCATTACCATTGATTATTAAAGTACAAATATGACGATAATTAATACTTTTTAGCAGTTAATATGTATTAAATGCATGTAATATAATCTACTAACTTAATAAAGTAATAAATGTATGTGTTTCATTGTGCTAAAATACATCATATAAATATGACCATGGCAAAACTTAATGGATAATTTTCGGATGCCAATGCTTACGTATACACATCCGTATCTGTTTATCTGGATATCGGGTATTTACGATAATGGTTGGAATGAATTTCAAAATTTTCAGTTATACACTACCAGCCTTAAGTCCCTTAACCATATTTATTTACTTCACCTTTATTCCTTTAAGTAAATGGGCTTTTCAAGAAAAGTCAAAGGTCATCACATTGGGTTTCACTTTTCGAATTTGATTTAATACTTTATTTCTGAAAAAATGCATAATAAGCATATAGTGCCCCGGATAATGTCGACTACACATCAAGAACGGAGGCTGTGGACATTTTCAGCCATTTGTTGGCTGTCTTTTCTTCATACCAATTTAAAGATATTGATACCTAATTCCAAGCGTCAGAAAACGAGAGTTCGTTTTAAGCAACGCTGTAACATTTATGTTGCAAATAAATGAATTATGAATGTGGATAAAAACATAAAAAAAATAAAAAACACAAGCAAAAAGAAAAATAATACCTTCTTCAAAGGCAAATAGGATTCATGGAAACTGAAGCGAACGTCTTTGGGTCGGATGATGTGCTCCGATCAATAGGTCTGAGGACGTACAAACAGGTGCATTTTTCCCCGGAGCAAACTGCATCCAACGGGTTATTCTGAACGGAGCATGAACACGGAAAGTTTGATGAAAGTGAATTAATTTTATGTTGGAAATGCTAAAGGTAAAAGAAATGACTGTTTGTATAAATTTGTTTATTTATTTATCTAAATTGTTTTGATTTTTATTTTTAAACATTAATGATTGATATTAAATTATAAATCTAATGCAAATATTGCGATATTTAAAAAAATACATTTCAAAGTAAACTGGCATATCGACATTAATTTTTTTTTACAACAAACATAAAAGAAATACATTAAAAAAAATAAAACTTTACGTGTTATGGGCAATGTGACAATCTGCACTTGATCCACGTCCGATATGTTTTCGGACTCATGCCATCATTGAAATGCAGATCGTCGGGATTAGTAAGGCGACGGTTGAGGCACAGGCGGGCAGTACCGCAGGCAGGCATGTCCAGGCAAGCTGCGGCGACGAGTTCGGTGACGAGTTCAGCGATGAGTGCAGTACAGGTAGGGGGCAGCGACGACTTCAATCGTGGATTGAAAGTGGACGGTGGTGAAGTTGAGATGAAGATGAAAGGCGGTGATGTAACGAGGACTCACCGTGCTGAAATGGACTAGAAAATGGATGTTATACAAATTTAGCATTGTTTATGTAGTGTGCAATGTGATATCGGCTTAGGGTTTTTTGAATTGTTAAAATAAACGCCATTGCAGCTAATCTAGGATGGTTCATATGATGCCACTTTAATTTAGCATTATCCATAGCACTACAACAAAAATACTCTATTACAACGCCCTTTTTACAACGGTCACTGGGTGCCAGTTGTAATACTAGGCTATTACAACGGTCCATTCGGACCCGTTGTAATAGATGTCCTATACAACGCCTTTTTTACAATGGGCAATGACTGCATATTGTAATAGAATGCTGTTACAACGGTCCTTTCATGCCCGTTGTAATAGATGTCAATTTTACAACGTTCACAAAATGCCGTTGTAATAGATACCAATTTTGCAACGGTCACAAAATCTCCGTTGTAAGAGGTGTCAATTTTACAACGGGCTAAAAATGCCCGTTGTATTAGGTGACAATTTTATAACGGGCTAAAAATGCCCATTGTAATATGTGCCAATTTTACAACGGTCATAAAATGCCCGTTGTAATAAATGTTTGTTGCCAATTTTTGACAACCAATAATTAATAATTACAATGCTTTCTTAAAATTAATATTTATTATTTATTAATATTTAATAATTATTCATTAATAATATTATACTAATCATATGTTACTAATTACTAATTATAATATTATATTACTAATTACTAACCATTAATAATATTATATTATTTATTAATATATAATAATTAATCATTAATAATATTATATTAATCATTTATAACTTATAATAATTAATGATTATTATTAAATAATCACTAATTACTAGTCGTTATACATAATCAGTATTCCAACAGGTTTATTTTTACTTTCCAATTATTAGTAAGTAATATCGAGTAACTAATATTAAATATATAATAATTTATAATTAATAATAAATATTAATAATTTATGATTAATAGTTACTATTAAAAATTAATAATATATACATATTAATTATTAACAGTTAATAATTAACATTAAATTTTAGTTAATAAATATGAAGTAACATTTAATAATTAATTTTTACTAATTAATAATTACGATTAAATAATTAATTTTCTCGATTATTTTCATTAGTTGTAAATTTTTCAGCTCCGTCTACCGTTGTAATAGATATCAATTGCAACTATTTTCTTCTGCATGTTGTAGTAGATGCCAATTGTCAACAACACTTAACCGCTGATCATCGTTGCCTTCAATTAACGTTTAATGGTTATTATTAATGTTTAATTAATAATAATTAATTTGAAACATGAAACAATTACCATTAATAATTAATATTAATAATTAATATTCAATAATCAATAATTAATAAATAATAAATAATACCGATTATTAAATAGTTAATAATCAATAATAAGTATTAATGTTTAATAATTAATAATTAACATTAAAAGTTAATAATCTATACTATAATATAAATCCTCAGTTCAATTTCAAGAGCACACAGGAATCTCCTAAACACTATTGTTACTGAGTTGTATTTACAGAGCACACAAGCCTCCGCCGTTCTCCTTTCCTCCTTCCCTCCGCCCGATATAGATCGATTCCCCTTCCTCTCTTCCCCCTTCTCCTCGATTAGAAATCGTTAGATTCCCATCGATTTCTTCCGTGCAATTTTAAACTCAAGCATTTCGAGTTTTGTTCCTCTTTTTAGTGCGCATCTGCACCCTTTATCTCTTGCCAAACCCTAAATATTTTTCTACCCCTGATTTGTGCCTTTGCCAGTATACCAACGTCGACCTCTCATTTGACAGCCATGTCAAGCCTTCCCGCATCAGGATTCCACCCAACCCTACAGCACGGACCCACCGCCCGATCCACTTCCTCCCTTATTATGATGGTACAGCATCGGCGCAGTATCTGGTGGTTTGAGTTTGCTTTTTTCAATAACTTTGCAGTTTGTCTTTGGGCTGCCTATTTTTCAGTTATACCAGGTATAATTCTCTCTATTTATAGCAAGTTAAATATTTCGTTTGTGTGCATCTGGTGGATTCTTAGAGTGTGGCTCGCTTCATATCCACTACTTCTCTGCTTCTTGGTTTGTTAGATATTTGCTTGATTGTTTCAAATGTAGACTGCTTGCATATATTTTGTATACTTGTAGTAAAACTATTGATATGGAATTTTTGTTTAGAATTCTATGTTTTTTTAATGTTATGTTAGTTGTTACAGTATGTTCTACGGTAAACTATTTGCAAAACTTTAATCATTGCTTGAACAGCCTGAACATGGATTGAAGTTCATTTTATTTGTGAACTGCCTGAACATGGATTTTCAACCAACTAATAAATCCATGGCACATAAGAAAAATATATGTCCCAGAGCTAGCAAGCCTATGTCAAAGAAGAGGCCTAATATCGTAAAAAGGAAAATAAATCCCAATAGACTAATTCCAACCCTTTTAATTTCTCTTGATTCATAAACCATTATAATACCTGCTGTACAAATTGATTTTCTTACTTATTAGCAACCTTTGAAAGGAACTAGATGAATGTGCATGTGAAGTGAAGTTAAAGTTCTTATGTTATTTGTGTCCTCTACTTTTCTGAGTATAGGTATAACCCTGGTAATTACATAACTTTCATTGAATATAAAACTTTTAATCTATGTTAATTAGAATTGCATATGGACTTTTTAATCCTTATTTATTGTTTTTGCTGTAGTTTGTGGAATATGATTGAAATCAGTAGATGTTTCATTTGCTTTAGTCTTTCTCAGCCCACTTTGTCTAATGCTTATTTTATTGTAGTATCATCCCTTCATCAAGGTGTTGCTGTAGTTGATCAAGACATACAGAAGAACATTGGTGGATAGTTTAGGTATGAAAATTGTAGAAGCGATTCTTTTATTCTCTCATCTTTTTCGCTGTTTTAGTACAATTTCTCATTTTGGATGGAAAATACCATAATTTTGGCATAGGAAAGGTTTTTAACTATAGTACAATATACTTAAAAGAGATGTAGATCATCTAAATTTTTTACCATCTAATGCACAAATCAATAGATTGAAGCATTTACTGCTGAAGGATGAAAAAGTAGAAGCGGTTTGACTATGTAACCAAAATAAAGAAGGATGCTTCAATTATAAGATGGTGATATTTTTCCAGTAATTGTTTGATTTTCTTATGATTCTTTACTTCAAATTTCACAGTAAGTTGTTTTATGAATATTCAAAACATTGTACTACCTTCACCAACGAAATAATAAATCAACCAATTTCATTATATTAGATCAAAGAAATGTTAGTATTTTTAATAGTGTTGTCTGTGATCAATTTGATTCAGTAACTTGATGCAAAAGACAAGCTAAATTATTGCCTTTTAACTGTACTCTATGTTTCTCGTTTTGTACAAACTACTTTAAAAACTAATTTCTTTTCATTTCTTTCCCTAACTATTTATTATCTGGTAGATTCCATTATTAGATGAAATGGTTAGTGATACTTGCCTTCTACCTATAATTTTCATTTGATTTCTGGACTTGGTAAATCATATTTGTTATCATAACATTAATTAGGTTTTTATATCAAATTCGATTTTTTAATGTTTTTTTTTATAAGTTGGTATTTCAAGATATGTAAGATAAATAATTGATTGGTATTACAAGAAAATTGTTGGCATCTAGGGACTGCATGCTTAAATAAAGAGAGAAAAAAATTAAAACAACAATAATCAGATTACGGATTAAGTAAAATTTGAATCTAACAAACATATCGAAAAGATGCATTCGTCAAAACAAGTACAGTTCAAAAATTAATAGTTCTGTATTTATCGTTTTTGAATGCATTGTTACTTGCAAATGCAAATTTCAAAATCATGATGATAGTCATAGCTCAGGACCGGAGTTAAATTAGAAACAAGTTCTCATATTTAGTTATACGTAGACTCCTATACTTAGTTGGATTTTAGCGAGTAGGGAAAAGGAAGTTTAACAAGGATGTTCCCTTATTTGAAAAGCTATCAATGTTTGAGTTTTTTTCATGATGAAGAGTGGTCCAGCTCCATATTTTGCAGAATCCAAAGGCAATATTTTCTTATTTATATAAATTAGTAATTGCTGTAGTGAACCATGTAAATGCACTTGCTTACTTATTAATTTATTCTAATTAAAAGTAACTCTTGAATAAGTTGATTTTATAAATATTTGCAACTGATTTTCTATGCTATATATATTTCAAAAAGGTAACAAAAATAAATCCATTTTGTGTTGCAATAGAGTTTCTTTTACTGCCAACTCCTTTCAGCTTTTTGACTGGTTATTTTTGTATATGTCAAATGTCCATATTGTAAGATAATTTTTTACTTTTGTTCAATACCTTAAACGGATAATCTGAGTATGCATTATAGGAGGTATATACGTATTTTAATTACTATGCATATTTGTAAGTATTTTTCTTTTGAACTTTTTTAATAACAATGTTTCACACACCCCATCGTTGCATGAATTCCTTAGTGTTTCCTATAGCTTGATTTTTTTATTGCTTTACTCTACTAATAATAGACTCGAAAAAGAGGAAAGCTTCGTATTAAAAGCCATAATATGACTTTTTTTAGGTAGCGTGACTGGATTTCTTTAGGTGGCTCGGTAATTGCAGAGTTTGATTCACTGGAGGTTTGTAAAGTGAAGGAATTGCAGCCAGGAGTTTTGTGATACCAGAGGTGAAGATGAACTGCAGCAGTGAATGGATGGCAAATGGTTGATGAAGTCAAGCAGTTTGTGGAGGAGTTGTTGATTGCAGTGATGGGTTTTGGGGAGTTGTTTGGGATGTTTGCATGGCCGAGGAGGATATGTATTCATGTGGTTCAGTTTGTTTTGAAATGTGGTGTGTATGTTGGGGTGAAGACAGTATATATGAGCAAGGCAGTAGCAGTTTGCTTTGTATGTTAGTTTAGAATTGAAGGCTGCTGTTGATGTAGAACTGGAAGTGTTGAATGTGGAGGGGTCTGCTTGTATGCAGTAGTGTGTGGTGATTGAATGAATATAATAGCAGAAGTTTGTAGTGGTGATTGTGTTAATGGAAGGCTGGAAATTGATAGGTGTTGTTGTTTGACGATAGACAGGGGTATTGACAGTTTTGAAGTAGAGGGATTGTGTGTATTGACTGTGAATGGTTGTTGTAATGTCTTTGAACAACAGTGATGATCTTTGTTTCAAGATGGTGTTTATGGTCAGTTGTTTGAAGATGGTGAAATGAAGTGGTTGTGTTGTTCTGGTAGAAGGCTGAATGTTGAGGAGCAGTAAGTTAATGTGGTGAAGTGGAATTGTGGGTGGTGATGGAGTGAAATATGGTGGAGATGTCTAGCAGGGTTATGTTGAAGCTTTATCCAAGAAGGCTTTGGTGGAAGCAATGTAAGTATTAGCTACCATCATTCTACTGCTTAAATTTTGTTAGGCTCATAGTATGAAGGTATCGTTGTAAAACATTAAAAGCTCCAGGTGCAGTTACTTTGATTTTCTATGAAGTTTGAACTTTCAAGGCTTTATTTGAGTTGGCAGAAGAACGTAGTTGCAGAGGGGACGATAGCAAGCACTGATCCTGATGCTTCAGTACATTTTGTAAATCTTGGAGCAAATGCTTGGAAAGTATGGGTTAATGTAGCGGTGGAACCAAGAAGCCTTTTTATTTAGGCCAAATTCAGAGATGCAGACTATCAAAGAGGCCGTTGAATCAACCGTCACGTGGCATAACGACATTTCTGTGGTATAGTATGATTGTAGTTAGAACATGATATATGTAGCGGACTATTATGTGTTAATGCTTTATGTATTTGGCATGTAAACTTATCTAAATTTTTGGAGTGTTAGAATTCTATAATTCTATATTTTAGTTTTTTCGTATGTGATTTTTAATTATTTTACGATAATATTTAGTAATAGTATGGATGTATTGCATGGATACTGCTGTAATTTTTTTTAAAATTTTCATTTATTTTGCAACGGGCAATGTGCATTGTTATATGAGCTTCTTACAACGGTCATTGCACGTTGTTATATAAGATTTTTACAACGGTCAACACACGTTGTTAAATAGGTATTTTACAACGGTCAATACATGTTGTGAAAGAGACTATAATTAGCATGGTTAGTCTATTACAACGGCCATAACCCATTGTAAAAAGGTATACTGCAACGGTTTTTACAACGTGCTTTGTCCATTGTAAAATGTGGTGGATCTATTACAATGAGGCCTATTACAACGGGCACATGCCCGTTGCAAAAACCATATTATAACGGACATTGCCCGTTGTAAAAAGACTGTTTTGTTGTAGTGTGGTATTCTGTTTATCTTTACTACTTTGGTATAACATTCCACTTTTCTTTGGACTAAATTTAATTTAAAACCTATGACCTTTAAACTAAAATCGATCTAGGTTTTTCCTTTAAACTGATTCGCTCTTATAATTAAGTATGATAAACAGAAAAATTAGCACACGACAAAATTAGAGAAAAATAATTAAACTGAAGGAAACAAGTTTGGTTTTTAGACTGAAGGACAATGCAAATTGTCATTAGCATTTTGTATAGTGTAAACTGAATATAATGCTAAATACAACTAGCATTTTGTATAGTGTAAAAGTTAAATATAATGCTAATTATAACTAGCATTTATCCTTTAGTCAAAAAATGAAACTTGGTGTATTTCAGCATAATTTTTTTCAAAGTTTATCATTTTCCCTAATTACCTCTATAATAAAATAGTTAATTAATAGTTTTCCTTTATAATGGGGTTAAAAGGTAATATTTAAAAGACCGGTAAAATTAGATATTTTTTTACATGTATTGCATTTTGAACATTTTGCTAATAAATGATTCTTAATGGTTATTCTTTGATGGCACAAGTTAACCTGATTCATAATTTAATTATGGAATTTGTTAACGGATGAGAAAATGAGTTTTCACTAAATTTAATTATTATTATAAAGGGATAAATATATGTTGTAACCTCTTCTCAATTTAATTTACATTTTACTTGTACTTTCAATCAACGTGGAAATTCTAATAAGTTAGAAAATTATCTTATAGAAATCAAAGGATTAAATTATTCAAATTTATATATTTTGAAATTAATTCATATAGATGAACAACGTAATTTCATATGTCTGAAGGAATAATCAATATCAATAACACCATTAGTCATATGATGTTTTATAATTCGTCCAAAATAAATTAAACATGAATATTTTAGTTTCTTTTATTTGGTTTATTTATAATATAAAAAATCAATAATCTAATTTAAAAAATTATTAAAACATTTACTTTTCGCAATGTGTTAAAAGTTTGGTTAAGTCCATTTAACATATAAGAAATAATGTTAGTATAAATGTACAATCCAATCAAAAAGACCAATACAAATTTGATTTATTGATTTATTTACTTCTAACCGAATATTACTCAACTTTGCTTATGTCCACCTTTGCTTCTAGTGCAGTCCCTCTGTCGACGGATACTTAGCATCATATCTACATTCGCATTGAAAATAATTTTTGAATACTGGATGTCTGCATCAGCGAAACAGACTGATATTGGATAATTATAATGTTCGGCGATGGTAGATAAACCAAGAAATGTGACTCGAAATATTTGGTTTAACTTAATTTTTTTTCCAATACCATTGATTATTAAAGTACAAATATGATGATAATTAATAGTTTTTAGCAGTTAATATGTATTAAATGCATGTAATATAATCTACTAACTTAATAAAGCAATAAATGTATACGTTTCATTGTGCTAAAATACACATCATATAAAATATGACCATGGCAAAACTTAATGGATAATTTTCGGATGCCAATGCTTACGTATACACATCCGTATCTGTTTATCTGGATATCGGGTATTTACGATAATGGATGGAATGAATTTCAAATTTTTTAGTTATACACTAACAGCCTTAAGTCCCTTAACCATATTTATTTACTTCACCTTTATTCTTTTAAGTAAATGGGCTTTTCAAGAAAAGTCAAAGGTCATCACAATTGGGTTTCACTTTTTGAATTTGATTTAATACTTTATTTCTGAAAAAATGCATGATATGCATATAGTACCTCGGATAATGTCAAGTACATATCAAGAACGGAGGCTATGGACATTTTCAGCCATTTGTTGGCTGTCTTTTCTTTGTACCAATTTAAAGATATTGATACCTAATTCCAAGAGTCTTAAAACGAGAGTTCGTTTTAAGTAACTTTGTAACATTTATATTGAAAATAAATGAATTATGAGTGTACCTAACAAATGAAAAACACAAAAAGAAAGAAAAATAATATCTTCTTCAAAGGCAAATAGGATCCATGGAAACTGAAGCGAACGTCTTTGGGTCGGATGATATGCTCTGATCAATAGGTCCGAGGACGTACAAACATGTACTTTTTTCCCTGAGCAAACGACATCAAAAGGGGTTATTCTGAATGGGGCATGAACATGGAAAGTTGAATGAAAGTGAATTATTTTTACGTTGGAAATGATAAAGGTAAAAGAAACGACTGTTTGCATAAATTTGTTTATTTAGTTTTCTAAATTGTTTTGATTTTTTTTTTAAATATTAATGATTGATATTAAATTATAAATCTAATGCAAATATTGCGATATTAAAAAAATACATTTGAAAATAAACTGGCACATCGACATTAAAAAAATTACAATAAACATAAAAGAAATACATTAAAAAATAATACTTTACGCGTTATGGGCAATGTGACAATCTACACCTCCTGACATGTCGATCCATGCCCAATGCGTTTTCGGATTCATGCCATCCTTGAAATGCGGATCGTCGGGATTAGTAACATTTTACATCATAGAGACTAATACAAACGGATATAATCTAAGAGATATTGCACTTTCAAAATGAAAGTCATTGCGGATCATGTAATATGAATAATTCTACTAAATGAAAACTTTGATATAATAGTAGCGGAAATAATTAAATAAATAAAGAGAATAATTAAAAAGGATCACATCAGAGGCTTTTATACTGGTTCGAACTTCTCTTTCTACGTACGGTCCCATAATCCATCTGCATTTTAAACAACACGCTCACTTAATCCGGAGGAATGAGTACTACAATTGCCAGAGCCGCTGAACAAGACTTCTAGCCTGAACATTTCGAACATGGCTTCAATTACAACGATTTGCTAAGTTCGTGACTTCGTGTGCTCTTGAATAACACGAATGAGTCATAAGTACAACCTTCCTTAAAGTGGTATACTTACGTATTCGTGAAGAATTGGAAGTTAATTGATCACAAGAGAAGTATATATGAATGTGCAAGTGATCAATTGAAAGCAATGCGAATATATTGAGTGCTTAAAGAATTCAGGACAAGATATTGAAAATAGAGATAGTAGAATTGTTATGAATTCAAGAATAGAGATTGCTTTATATAGAGAATGAGTAGATGCAACTATTTGTGAAGCATGGTAAGTTATCGAAGACATGCAGCCATTGTCAGAGGGAAGTATCTGTTCATGGAGGAGAAGATCCCTTTAAAATTTCAAATAAAAAACGACTATTGCAGCGTTCAGTTGACTGAACTAAATGATTTAGTCGACTGAATTACATGGATTTTTATACCGTAAGAAAACAATGCAAAGACCCATGGATTCGGTCGACTGAATATACCAAGTTAGTCGGCCAAGCCATATTTAGAAATATTATATACAAGTGTATATCAGTTGACTGAATTGTACATTTCAGTCGACTGATGTGTGCCCTTTTTTCTGTTACTAAATACTTTATAATATTTTGATTTTGTGTATGCGTGTGTATACCACTTAGAAGAGATTTTAGCATAAATATACTCCAGAAAAAAAAAACTTTATGACTGATATTAAGATCTTATGTTACCTTCGTCTTCGTCTTCATCATGTAGGTCTCTTTGAATAGCGAATTTTCCTGCAAATGTCGATAATATACGCAATACTTTCTTATATGGTTTGCCCTATCAAAATATGAGGTTCTTACATTCTTCCTCCTTTTGATGTTGATAACTTTAAAATTTTAAAATAGAGCAGTAGATAGTCCTTCCCTTAAGTTTATAACCCCCCCAATTGTTATGGCTATATAACTTTCTTTCCCCTTGTCATCGACAAAAGGGAAGTAGATAGGAGAAATATAAACATTAAAAGTGGTAGTATACTATTGTGAAAAGAATTTGAGCTCACACATACAATTATTGCAAAAAAAATTAACACAAGATCACAAACACGTGAATACCAGACATCCTCACACATTCAACAAACTTTGAACTTCACATAACAAAAAAAACATAAACACAATCGCACATGATCATAAAAAGTTTAAAACATTACTAAACATGAACAAGGAAAGTCACAAACAACATACGAACATATCCATAAACATGGAACAAAAGTCACAAAGTACTTGATAATCACATCCACATAAGAATAAATAAGTTTCAACATAACCCAACACAAGAGCACTTGAAATTAAACATAGTTAATCAAGCTTACCACCCTTAAAAGTCTCCATTTTCTTCACTATCCGTAGCAATTTCTTCTTTTTCTTCTTCTCCTTCCTCTAAATTGTCTATCTAAAATCAACCGAAGTAGTTGGAGCATCTGCTATAGAAGGAAGAGGAGAAGTATGAGTCGTAGATGTTGAACAAGTCATTTTTTTTTCCCAGAAAATTTTGATTTTTTCGAGCTTACTATCCATTCAAACTACAGTGCTTTCGACATGACTTAAGCGACGCTCTTACTTGCTTTGGTTTTTGTATAAAGTGACAAAAGACTATCGTGCACTTGAATCCGTTGGTAATTCTCCTGTGGCTCCTTCATCACTTTCTTTAACATGTTGTGCTTGAGAGGAAGAGGTTTTTGGTTTAGGCGGTTGAGGATTTTCGAAAGCTATATTTAGCTGCCATTTTTCAAAAGAGATGATATTATGATGTTCAATTCTTGATCGAAGCGATATGAGGCTTAAAGTCTTTGAGTTAAGGCAACTAACGGTGATATATTCAATAGCGGGAATATTGACTTGAAACTTCATTAGGATCCTCATTATATATTCATCATAATGAATTATTTTGGAATTTCGATTTTGAAACGACCCAATTTCATCCACAATTACCTTAGTTCAAGTTACTCTCTTCCTCCCTATAAGGCATATAGATATTGACAATTTTGCTTGTATATAATTTTGTAACTATTGGTTCTAGATACTTAAGAGTGTATGAAAAACCCGATGCATTATCTTAGCTTTTGGACGCAAATATTTAGCTTTTAAGGTTACAAGATCATCGGCAAGAAATTGATGACTAATTATATCACGTTCTAGCATGTTAACTTCAATGGTATTTAAATCTTCATCATCCAAAGAACAATGCAAAATCATTTATATCCGTTGAATAGGTAAAAAAATCCTTTCTCCACGAATTGCACTCCAAATGATATCCTAACGGTTTTGGAGTTTATAAAAATCAAGATTTAGATGGACATAAAAGATATTTACCAAAAGCAAATAATTCGAAATTGTTGGCATCATAGCTAATAAGGAAATCAATGCCATTAGCTTCAACAAATTATCGAATAGTATAACCATCAAAATCTTGAAACTTAATGCCTCGAAGACTCGCATGTTTTTCATCTTGTTAAAGCGACGAACAACAACGTCATTATAGAATCAAGTACGGATTAGGGCTTCAGATGGTTCACTTGCTGATAATGAAGGTCGATCTTTTCTCTTCATTGGTGCCATTGATTTTTAGTATAGAGATTCTTAGGAGAGTTATGGAGTTTGGAAATATCATTTGAAAATGAAGAGAAGATGGAAAATAATCTAGTCAAACCAATAGTATATAGAAGTGAAGATGTGTGATTGATGTAAAGGGGTAGGTTTCTCAAAAATGTGCTAGTACATGTAAAAAATATATAAATAGGCGACTAGTCGACTAAAAGTACAAGATCAATCAACTGAGTTACAAAGAATCCCATCCTGAAAGTTTGCAGTGTAATTTGAGGAAATTCAGTTGACTGTTTTTTGCGTTCAGTTAACTGTATTTTAAATGTTTGAATTTTTTTATAGAACATAGGTACCAGTCAACTGTGTACTATTTTTCAGTCGAACGGACACTGAAGATTTCTAATTTATGTTTCATTATGTTTGGTTTATTTTATTCACTTTGAACATGTTATAATAAACAATGTTATTGATTTATTTTATTTCATTATTTATTACAACAATATATATATATATATATATATATATATAAATTGATATGAAATACAATAGGTTAGTGACAATATATTTATTTATCTTTAGATGGATCCCAATCTTTGTTCAATGAGCTTGGTTCCCAAGTGTTTCTTGGTTTTGAGTCGTGATCTTTGTCCAGAGTTTCTGTTAGACGAGGAGAGCTTCTACAAATATTATCCTTTGTTGGTGATCGCCCACACAGTGCAAAAATGGATTTTTCAATGAAATTAAGATGAGCTCCTTGTCTTCGTTGTTCCCAGTATATTTTCTTTTGAAGGCCCATCATTTCTTGTTGATACTAATGTAACTCATCGTTGGCGCTGGTCATTGTAAGGCATGGTGCGACGTCAAAGTTAATTGACTATTTGATTTTCTTTCCTTTCGAAGAGAAACCAGTGTGATAGGTATGTGATCAAATTATTTTTAGTGAAGAAGAACTAGAAGAAGGAGTTGTTTTTTAGGAAGATGAGGCTGAATCATTGCCAGATGCCATTCGTGATTTTGTTGAGATTGTATTAGGAAGTTTTACAAGTAAATTTTTTCTTATGAATTGAAATATGATTTTCTTGTTTTTTTTGCTAGCATGAGATGTATAAAATAGCATAGATTTTGTGGCTTTTATTTGTCGACCATTAATTATTTAAGGAAACTATTTGTACCAATGAATTTTATATAGAATACCTAAAATAGAAAAAATTTGTTGAACAATTTAAAATTAGAAGTAGATATGGGTTATTTCAGTGGTTATAGTATATGTCTTGAAGTAACATAATACTAAGTTCACGTCTAAGCTTGATAAACGCATTTTCATTTAGTGGTTTTGTAGAAATATCCACGAGTTGATTTTCAAAAGATACAAACTCAAGTGAAATTACTTCCTTTTCAATGTTATCACTTAGAAAATGATGTCGTATACGTGTTTCGTTTATGAATGATTTATTGGATTTTTCGATAAGTTTATAACACTTGTATTATTGCAATAAATTAGTGACTTTTGTAAATGCATTCCAAAATCCATAAGTGTTTGTTGCATGTATATGACATGCGAACATGCCAAAGTGGCAGAGATGTATTCCACCTCACATGTCGATAGTGAAACAAAATTTTGTTTCTTACTAAACCATGATAGTATAAACTATCTGATAAAGTGACATGTACCACTTGTACTCATTTTGTCCATTCGACATCCTCCGAAGTCAGCATCGTTGTAAGATACTAGCTCGAAAGGACATTCTTTTGGATAAAAGTATGTAGTTTCTAGTATTTTTTAGGTAGCACAAAATTGGTTTCACACCATGCAAATTTTATTCCTTGGGATTTTCCTAAAATCGTGCACAAGCAAACACTCATCATAATGTCGGGGCGATTAGCGGTTAGATAAATAAAAGAGCTGACCATACTTCAATAGCATTCTCGATACATACTCTTCCATTTTCATCTTTGTCAAGATGAACCATAGTGCTTATAGGTGTCGGTTTGCTTGACGTATTTTCCATTCCAAATCATTTTATTAAGTAATTGCAATATTTTTCTGGATTAATATAAATTCCATTACTAATTGTTTTATTTGTAACCCAAGAAAATACAAGAGTTCTCTTATGTGAGACATCTCGAATTTACTTTCATTATATTTGAAAATTTGTTATAGAAATTTTCACTTGTAGATCCGAATATGATATTGTCTACATAAACTTGTATAATTAATAATCTTTTATCTCTTTTAATAAATAAATTTTGATCAACTTTCCAATCTCAAATCCCAAAGCTATAAGATAGTATTTTAGGCCTTCACGCTAAGAATGGGGTGCTTGTTTCAAACCTTAAAGAGCTTTCTTAAGTTTGTAGACGTGATCAGGAAATTTTTAACATTTAAAAACGGTAGTTGTTCTGCAAAAACATTTTCTGTAATAAAACCATTTAGAAATGCACTTTCAATGTCCATTTGATAAAGTTTAAGTTACGATGTCAAGAGAAGGCTAGTCAGATACGTATCTCTTCTAATCTTGCGACAGGAGCAAAAGTTTCTTCATAGTCTATCCACTCTTCTTGATTATAACCTTGTGCAACTAATCTAGATTTATTCCGTGTTATATTACCATTTTCGTCAGCTTTATTTTTTTATACCCACTTCGTACCAATGAGCATTTGATCATTTGGTCTTGGAACCAATTCCCAAATGTCATTTCATTCGAATTGATTTAGCTCTTCTTGCATAGCTAAAATCCAATAGTCATCAGTTGAAGCTTCCTTAGGATTTTTTGGTTCTATGTTGGATACAAACGCGATATGACCTATTTGATTTAACCGATGTCTAGTTTTGACATTTGTATTTACTTCACCAATTATATTTCTGATTGGATGATCCTTTAAAATTCGTGGATGAGTTTTAAGTTCATTTTCAATTGGATTTTGTTTATTATGTTATTTTTCATTTTGAATTATAGTAACTTGAGGTGGATTTTCAATAGTTGATTGTTCAATAGTTTCTTCTTCATTATATTTATTATTTTTGAAATTTTCATAAAATGATATGTATAAAGTTTCCTTTATTATTTTTGTGCGTTCATTATATACTCTATATGCTTGCTTCATTCTGAATATCCAATAAATATTTTGTCATCGAATTTTGGATCGAATTTCCTACTCAATCTTAGGTATTTAATATCAAACATTTTGATCCAAAACTATTTAGTTATGACATCTTAGGTTTTCTACTGTTAAAAAGTTCATATGATGTATTTTAGTTAAGGGTCAAATAATGACACAATTTCATATGCAACAAGCAGTGGACACGGCTTCTGCCTAGAAATATTTTGGTAGTTTACTACCACTAAGTAGAGTCCTAACACATTTATGTAGCATCCGATTCTTTCTTTCTACAACTCCATTTTGTTGTGGAGTTCTAGAAAATGAAAAGTTGTGGCTAACACCCTTTTTGTTAAAAAATTGTCAAAAAGCTCGTTTCCAAATTCGCCACTGTGATCACTTCTGATATTTTAATTTTTAAACTTTTTAAATTTTGATTCTTTTAATATATTTTTTAATTACTTCAAAAGTATCACTTTTATTTTTAAAAAATAATGTCCATGTATATCCAGAGAAATCATCTTCGATTGCAAATACATATTTGTTATGGTTTATAGATTGAACTTGAGTGGGACCAGATAGGTCCAAACATAGTAGTTTGAGAGGTTATAACGTAGAAATGATTTTCTTAGATTTGAAAGTTAATTTAGTTAATTTTCCTAACTAGCATGCATCACAAATATTAATTACTTTATAATTCATCTTTAGTAGACATTTTACTAAATTGTTTTTAGATAGTTTACTGATAGCTTTAAAATTATGTGACAAAATCTTTTGTGCCATAGCCAAGGATCATTACCTTTGGCGATTAAACACATGTCTATATTGTGATTGATTTTTATATTTAAAACATAAATATTTCTTTCTCTAATTCCTTCGAAAATTAGATTTTTATTTTGATCGAAAATATTACATCAATCTTTTAAAAAGGATATACAAAAGTATTTATCACATAATTGACTAATACTTACTAAATAATGTTTTAAATTTTTAACTAATAAAACTGTAATGACCCCCTATTTCAAACCGTTCAAATCGATAATCATCCACTCATGTCGGGATTGAATTGCTCAAAACAACAGATTGTTTATTTGTAACGACCCACCTTTTTGGACGGTTCAAATCGACAATAAACCACATATGTTAGACTCAAACCGGTTAAAAGGGAGGATTGTTAATAGAGTAAATAAGAAAAAAAGAAAACAAAACACAGAATCTTGCAACGAAATGAAAAAATATATAATAATCAAATAAACAATTCATGAAGTTGTTTTACAAATAACATTTGATTACACTTTTACAATTCAAATCAGAGCTATACATAGATCAGAAATAAATAAATAATGCAATGGAAGACAGAATACAATGGAATAATAAATAGCAATAATATACTGAATCTTTTTCCTTCAGAAAATAGTCTTTAATACACTAAAGAGCTCAGACTGACCCATCGTAATGAATGGACAAAACACTCGAGTCAGAACTAAAAGATCTTATGTAAGTCAGATCAAAAAAAGTTAAATAGAAATATTAGTGCAATGGTTTCATAGATGTTACAGGATATTCATCTCCTATCAAATGTACAGGGTGGATATAATTATTTAAAGCGCATCAAATAATCCGAAATATCAACCTTAATCATTTAATTAAAACAAATCCGAAGTTTGAGTTAACTTAAACCCTTCAAATAATTCAGTTCCAAATAATAATCCAAATTCAAGAAATTATATGGGTATATGTCTTCATGTAGTATCAAAAATCAACATTTCCAAATCGATGAAAACTGCTCAAAAATATAGACATAAATAATATCCAATCATCCAAAATGTCAACCAATAACATCCATCCAATCACCCAAATATCAACAATTGAAAATACAGCACAATCATCATTGAAATCAACCAATAACTACCAACAATTTACTGGTTATCATTAATTGAAATTTAACCGGAAATTTAAATTTCAATATTAAATTAAGTGAAAATTCAATTCAATAAAAGTCAGATTTAACTGGAATAAAAATTCAAAATATACTAAACACTAATCGATCGATTTCTAATCAGATCATAAATTCAACTTAAGCAACATAAGAAAATCTAGTAGTTGTGAGTGTTTGCTCACTTTTATGGCTGCGAAGTTGATGATAAAAATGAAGCAATACGGAGATTGCTAGCAAAGATCCAAATGCAAAGCAAATCCAATAAAGCTTAGACATGAACACGAATCAATATACAAGTTTCAGCTACTCCCAACTTCCCAACAACCCAAGATCCAAACTACGGACAAACCTGAAACTATGTCATCTTTAGGACTAGAATATTGCTAAATCTATAAAAGTAACTAACGAAAAAGTTGTTGGAAATTCTTTTCTCTCAACTTCAAAAAAAAAGAATCGCTCCAAAAGCTACTATGATGAGGAATTTATGGTCAAAACAAAAAATTGTTTTCTGAGTTCAAAATTACTTTGAAAAGATTTGAGTTTTTGGCATAGAAAATTAAGGAATTTGAAGAACCGATCCAAAAGAAAACTGAAGCCATTGGAAAAATAAATGGTTTAAAAAAAGAACCATAAATTTTCTTTAATTACTAAAGGAGATATGATTGGTACAATATGGGGTATTTTCGACTAAAACTGGACCCAAGAAAGGACTTGAAAATGGAGTTTTATACATATAAATATTTAGAATGGGAAGAAGGGTTCAACAACAAAGTTGTTGACATTGAAATCATACATGATTTCAAATTTTTTTGATTTGGAATACTTTAGTGGAATATAAAGCCATGGAAATAAAGGGAAGAAAGAGAGAAAATAGGGAAGGGGAAAAGAATGGAAAAAGGAGAAAGAAGAGGAGATGGATGGTGGAAGGAGATGCCCTTGGAGATGGTGGAGAAGGCGGCGGCTATAGGGGAGGAAGAAAGGGTTAAAGGAGAGGAGGAAAGAAGTTTTGATCTGTGAGGTCTTTGGAATTTTAGAACTAGAGTTCTTTGTAGATTTTGAGGAGGAAGAAGAAGTGTGAAGAGAAAGTTTCTCAGAAGAAAAATTATGTACGTAGTAGATGTTACCAGATAAGAAACATACGGTCGTAGGCAAAGGAATGGTCACATGACCGAATAGAGTCTCTTGGTTAACCAAGGCCCATTAGACAAAACAAACCCAATATGCCTTAGCCAAATAAAATACGACTAAACATTACCGACTTTGGATCTTAATATTTTCAATCTTGGAAGCCAATCGAATGAACCTTGTGACCAAACGTTGGAAGTTAGTGCTACTCACGAAAATGTTGAAAACGAAACACTTGATCTTAACGATGAACGTGAGGCCGAGTATGAAAAATTGTTTCACAAAATTCCCAACGATATTGAATACACTCTTCCTTTTGAATCTCTTCCAGTTGAGTCCGAATCTCAACCCAATTCTTCGATCGAAAAAATTCCAAAGTTGGACCTCAAACCGCTTCCCGACCACCTTAAGTACGCATACTTAGGTGAAAATGAAACCTGTCATGTCATCATTTCTAACAATCTTTCTCTTGACCAAGAAGTTTCTCTTCTCTCTGTCCTTTCGAAAAATAAGGAAGCAATGGGATGGTCGATTTCCGATATAAAAGGAATTAGTCCCGCTCTGGTTCAACATCGCATCCATTTAATCGATGATGCCAAGCTTGTTCGTGACGCGCAACAAAGGCTTAATCCAAAAATGAAAGATGCGGTACGTGATGAAATTCTTAAACTTCTCGACAACGGAATCATTTACCCAATCTCCGATAGTTCATGGGTTAGCCCAATTCACGTTGTACCGAAAAAGTCCGGGCTAACCGTAGTCAAGAACAATTCAAACGAGCTTATTCCAACTCGTACTCAAACGGGTTGGCGTGTTTGCATTGACTACCGAAAACTAAATGCCGCAACACGTAAAGATCACTTTCCTCTTCCTTTCATTGACCAAATGCTCGAACGTTTAGCCGGCCATGAATTTTACTGTTTCCTTGATGGTTATTCTGGCTATAACCAAATTCCAATCGCTCCCGAAGATCAAGAGAAAACAACTTTCACATGTCCATTCGGTACCTTCGCTTATCGACGTATGCCATTCGGACTATGTAACGCTCCTGCGACTTTCCAACGATGCATGGTTGGAATCTTTTCCGACATCATAGAACGCTTTCTAGAAGTTTTCATGGACGATCTCTCAATCTTTGGCGATTCTTTATCCCAATGTTTACATCATCTCGAGTTGGTTCTAAATCGATGTAGAGAAAAACATTTGACTTTGAATTGGGAAAAATGCCACTTTATGGTCAAACAAGACATAGTCCTTGGATATATCATCTCAAATAAAGGCATTGAAGTAGACAAAGCAAACGTCGATGTCATTGCAAATCTACCCATTCCCAAATCCGTTATGGACATTCGATCATTTCTCGGACATGCTGGCTTTTACCGTCGCTTTGTGAAAGACTTTAGCAAAAATCGCCCGTCCTTTGACGACCCTTCTTGGAAAAGACGTTCCTTTCGATTTTATCTCTGATTGTATCTCTTCTTTTGAACGTCTTAAGAGCGAACTCATTTCTTCCCCAATCATTTGCGCACCCAATTGGGATCTTCCTTTCGAAATAATGTGCGACGCTTCAAACTTTGCCGTTGGTGCTGTCTTGGGACAACGCATCAACAAGATCCTTCATGTCATTTACTACGTGAGTATGACCTTGAACGACTCTCAACTCAACTACACGACAACTGAAAAAGAGCTTCTAGCTGTCGTTTTTGTGCTTGAAAAGTTTCGACCTTACTTGATAGGTTCACATATTACGGTCTACACCGACCATTCTGCGCTTCGATATCTCTTCGCTAAAAAGGATGCTAAATCCCGTTTGATTCGTTGGATCCTTTTACTTCAAGAATTTGACCTTACAATCAAAGACAAAAAAGGATCCGATAATGTCATAGCCGATCACTTATCTCGTCTTTCGAACGCACCATCTCCTTTGCCAATCAATGAAAACTTCCCCGATGAACAACTTCTTTCAATTTCGATCGATCCATGGTACGCTGATATAGTGAACTACTTAGTCACTAAACAAACTCCCTCATCTTGGTCCAAACAGGACAAATGCAAATTTATGTCCCAGGTGAAATACGTCTATTGGGACGATCCATACTTGTTCAAATATTGTCCTGACCAAATCATCCGACGTTGCATTCCGGATAATGAAATAAGGAGTGTTCTTTCGTTTTGCCATAATCAAGCGTGCGGTGGACATTTCGGTCCTCGAAAAACTGCGAAAAAAGTGCTTCAGTGTGGTTTCTATTGGCCTTCTCTTTTCAAAGACTCGTTTGAATTTTGTAAAACTTGTGATCGATGTCAAATGCTTGGACGAATTTCTCGACGAGATATGATGCCTTTAAACCCCATTCTTACGATCGAAATTTTTGATGTATGGGGTATTGACTTTATGGGACCTTTTCCCAATTCTTTTGGAAACTTGTATATCCTTCTCGCTGTCGATTACGTTTCAAAATGGGTCGAAGTCGTTCCTTGCAAAACCAATGACCATAGAATTGTTTTGAAATTTCTCAAAGAAAATATCTTTTCGAGGTTCGGCACACCTCGCACAATAATCAATGATAACAGAACCCATTTTTGCAACCGTTCTTTGGAAACTTTAATGAAAAAATGCTCGATAACCCACAAGTTATCCACTCCGTATCATCCTCAGACTTGTGGCCAAGTTGAAGTTTCAAATCGACAAATAAAACAAATCTTGGAGAAAACTGTCAATAAAAATCTAAAAGATCGGTCTCAGAAATTGACCGACGCGCTTTGGGCTTACCGTACTGCTTTTAAAACTAACCTTGGGATGTCCCCATTTCGTTTAGTTTACGGTAAAGCTTTCCATTTACCCGTTGAAATTGAACACAAAGCGTTGTGGGCAATAAAAAACTTAAACTTTGATCTTGAAAAAGCTGGCGAAAATCGAAAACTACAACTCAACGAACTCGAAGAACTTAGGAACGACGCGTATGAAAACGAGAAAATTTACAAAGAAAGAACCAAAGATTTTCATGACAAGTCAATCCTAAGGAAAACGTTTTCGCCTAACCAGAAAGTTCTTTTATATGACTCGAGACTTCATTTATTCCCTGGGAAACTTAAATCAAGGTGGACTGGACCATTTGTGGTACGAACTATTTTTCCACATGGTGCCATAGAAATAGAAAACCCAAAGGATGGATCAATTTTCAAAGTCAATGGTCATCGTTTAAAACCCTTCTTGGAATTGCCCGGTAACCAAGAGGAGGAGCTCATGATCCTTCATGAGCCAAGCTACGTCTAGTAAGAATGTTAACCCTCTTTTGTAAATATGTACATATTTTTCCCATTACACTATTATATCATGCATCTACTATAAGGACACAGTCAAAATTAAGTGTGGGGGAGTCTCATTTTCATTTTTTTTTAGTTTTTCATGGCATTTTTTTTGAATTTTCATTTTCTTCAAAAAAAAAATCTCAAAACTCCTAAATCTCAAAAACATTTTCTTTTAACCATTTTGATTTATTTTTGAAGAAACACTATGGGATAAGTATAAGTTTTGGTTAATAAATTGAAATTTTTGAAAATTTATTTGTCTTAAAATAAAAATAAAAATGAAGTTTGATTATAAATAACAATGGTTTAACTAGTATATAGGAAGGTTCATCTATGCTAATTATGAAGTATGTTCTAATTGAAAATCTTTGTTTAAAAAGTGGTAAATTTAAAGTAAAGGATATAACATTTTTGTCTTCTAAGTTAAATGGTGCTAAGATGATTTTGCAAAACTCTCTCCTTTAAAAAAAAAGATATATATATATATATATATATAAAATAACATCCAAAGTATTCACTCTCATTTAAAAGTCCTCACGGTTATGCATGGGTGAATTACTTGGAATTTTTGATTATGTGCTTTTATACTCATTTAAAAGTCCTCACGGTTATGCATGTATGGAACACATGTAAAAAAAAAGAACAGATTTAATAAAAAAACCACCTACGGTCGATAGGTGTATGCACGAAAGTGTGTGCACTCGCCATGCTCTGTACTCCCCTTACATAAGCTCGAAAGGCAGTGCATGGGTGGTATATCTGGCCTCAGTTTACCTGAGCTAGGTGTGTAATTTTTCTTGCAAATAATGAGAGAGCAAATCCAAGCACTAGTTTAACTTGTTTGATTTAACTTGTTATCGAAAAGAAATGAAAATACCACTTTAACAAACTTTGATAATCAACCAAGGATTCATTTCATAGTTACATTATGTTATCAACCAAAACAATTAGATAAACTGTGGTCTATCCGTTATAACAACTTGATTTTTATTGGAAATTTTGACGAGTAAAAATTTTCAAGACAATGACCAAAACTTGTATTTAACTTATTCGTGTCAATTTAAAAATAAATCCTTCATTTGTAAATATTTCCAAAAACTCGCATTCATCTCTTTGTAAATAAATCTTGCATTTTGTAAATATTTTCATCCTGTATTTGGATTTTGTGGGTAGTATCCGCTGAAAACCCTCACGAGACAACACTCGTCCTACTGGGGACACCCAGAGGTTTAACGGCTTGTTGCATACGCTCAATGCAATCGTGCTCCCAACGAAAACGGATTTATCTTAGTTTTCCTTTATTCGAGGACGAATAAAAAGATAAGTGTGGGGTATTTGATATGCACGTAATTGTGCATATATTTACATCCATATTTTATCTCTTTTTATTTAAATAATCATCATATTTGGGCATTTTAACATGTTTAAAACCAAAATTCAATTATTTCCAACCATCATATTTTCCTCTTCATTCGGGGGCAAAACGGTCATTTTGTGCATGTGTCAATATAAGAATTTTTACTTGGACATTTTTTGACAATTTTATAGGAATTTGGATGCATATGGAAGAGGCTTATATGAAGATATATGCATGCACAAATGAATACAAAGGAAAGAAGAGGGAAATAATTCAAGCCATGAACATGGAGGACCCCACCCACTTACCTAAAAGTACAATTTGGAGCTAATGGACAACTAAGTGGAGGTTAAAGCTTCATGCAAAACAAATGATGGATTAATTAGTGGTTAATGGTTACTTGTTGGCCACACTTCCTAAAGGGCATTTTTGGTAGCCCCCTAAAAATAGAATTAGGGTTTTATGCATGTATATATAGCCCTCTTATGTATATGAAACTATCTTCTACTCTTTCATCTTACTTAGGAAATTAAGCAATCAAGTGTAATCACAATGTTCTATGAAATAAAAATGGCTTCCAAGCCTCTTTCTTCTCTCTTTTCTACATGCTTTTCTTTGTTTTATTGTTAATGTTTATTTCTATGCTCTCTTTCTCCTTATGTTCATAGCTTATATTCATGTTTATGCAAGTAGTTAGTAGCTAATCTCTTTTGCCTTCTTTACTTATTTTCTATTTTTCTTTTCTTTTTAATGTTGAAACTTACATGTGATGCTTCAATGCCACAAATGAGTAGCTAAACCCCTTCAATTTAGGGGTGATGAAGCTCTCTAACTTTATGTAATTTCAACATTTTTATGATTTATGATCTCTTTGTTTATGCTTCATGAATGTGAATTTTGATGTAAGTTTATACAAGTGGGTTTGATAGCTTATATTGCTTATGCAAATGAGCTATTCTTATTCAACATAAACACAATTTACATCATCATTTGCTAATTAATTTTTGATTATGAAATGAAAGTAAAAATGAAATTTGATGATCTATATTACTAGGTACAATAGTAAATAGATCATACTTAAAATAGCTTTTGCTTTGGCTTCATTTTCATGAGTATTATAAGTGGTATAATTGTTGTATTATAGTTTGATGGTTTGAGTTATGTTAAATAATAACATAAACAAACCATACTTATGATAAATACAATGGTTATTCCACTTAATATCAAAGTTAGAGATCATATATTATGTGTTTGTTGATTTACAAAAATTTGAGAGTGGATTTGCCTCTAAATTGTTCTTTAGTCTAATAGATTTCGAATCACATTTTTCTAGTGTTAGCCTCATTTTATTTCTAGTTAACAATTTCTCAACTTTGGGTTAATTTGATTGAGTAGGAAATTTAAATCAATAGTTCCTTGTGGATCGACCCGTATTCGCCGCGTGCTACACTCGTACACCGTGCGCTTGCGGTTATATTTTAATTAAAAATTCGTTCGACGGTTTTCTAAACCGATAGAACTTCCGTCGACGAACAGTCGGCTATCCATGAGCTCTCCTATCATGCTGAAAATTGGCTCTTGTGATGGAATCTGCTGGATTCTATACATCAACTGGATTGGTAGCATTATGATATACTAGTAGATTGCTCTTGCTACCTTGTTGGATGCTAGCATTCTCATTCCCTTCTACATTTTGGGAGGTAGATATGGTGTTTCTAACCATAGCTAACAACTCCTTATATATCTCTCCTTCAAATCTGAGTTGAAACAGAAACATGTCGGTAGAAAGTTGGATCTATCTCGTGAATATGAGAACCCACAAGTAGATGATGAGATCCAATCGAGTTGAGAATTCGCCTTCACGGTGAAAGCGCCAAAATATTTGCACCAAAAATTAGCATAAACACCAAAAAGATATTTTGTAGAGGAATAAATGAAGAATAATAAATGTAAACAGAGAGAATATTGCAATAATGTTATTAGAAACAAGTTAATAATGGAGATACTTCAATTTATAGTGGTTCGGCGTTGTTTGCCTACGTCCACCTTGAAGAAATAGCTTAATTAATCACTTTGTAAACTAAGTGCAATAAGGATCGGATTAGAATCCCTAGTTACAAAAGAGTACAAGGCAACAAGCAGCATAAAGATCCAAAAAATGAACAATCAAGTCTGTAGTTATAGGGAAAGACAGCGAAATATATGCCTGAAATTCCAACAGTGGAGTCTCCAGATCCAAAAGAAGTTACAGTATCGATCATGGGTCCCACATCATTTGTAACAATGATCGGCACTAATCGTTTGGTAAGCTCCTTTTGGCATGCAATTGATATGGTTGGCTATACTCTTTAATATATTGATGTTCCTAAAGTTTCATGTGCATTCGACTTGTAAACTTTGATATATCGATCATTTTCCGCTGAGTTGAACTGTAATATCGATATAGTAAGATCCATAATTGGTGAATATGGATCAACCCGATTCAATTTCAGTAAATGGCGCATTTTCATATTTTTAAGTTCTATTGAGTCCGTCTTCCACTTTCTCTTTGCCATTGCTTCATATTATCATCTGTGCCTGGTCTTTGGGCTTCATGATTGTTAATCTGACTTGTCAGCCCTGATGATAGTCGAGTCTAACTTGTCTAGTTGACTCTAATATAGCTGGGCAAAAAGGCTGGGTAACAACTACACCAATTACTTCTTAATTTAAATCAAAGATAATTTCTTACTTAATACTAGAATTCATTTATGAAGTATTTCAAAAACAATATCTTTATTTTATAATTATTCTATAAAGACTTATCTTAACTTATAACACATTTCATTAAAACAAAATTTTGTTTAAAACCTTTTAGGACTTAAGTTCAATTTCATATAATACTCCACTACATCGTAAGAGTATATATAAAATATCAAAAAAAAATTACTTAACTATGACGTTCAACAATTTAAAAATTGTTTTGACTTACTACCTTTCCTATCTAGAGTTACAAGAACTCTACTTTTATATTTTCATGAATAATTTGCTTCAAGTTCTCAACTAATTTGGAAGTTTTCGACTGTTAAAACAACCAAATTTCATTTCATGTTAATAAATGAATACTACCAAACAATATGTCATAATGAGATGCATAAACCAAATTACCCTAGTGCATAGGATACATGCGTCTATAAAACAACTTAACAAGAAACTTAAGAACTAAACACTAAGTTTTATTTCAAATCATTTTGAAATAATAATATACATATCTCCTCTTTCATATCAAATCATACTTTTAGGATTAAATCAAAATATGTTACCAAAAAACTCTGTGGCAAACTACTATAATAGCATCCCCTGCTTAAAAACTCAAAAATGAAAGCTGATGATGCTGCAGTCATCATCGAAAATATTTTCCAACAACAGAAGTGAGTTTGGTACTTTCTATCTTCTTTAAACTCCTTTTAAGATGTTTTTATTCATGGATACTTTCAAATAATACTATTATTATTTTCTTAAAAAATTACTAAGATTTAGGTCCCTAAATCCTCAATTCTAAATCCTTTTTATTTATAAACCATATTTATATAAAGTTACTTCCTTATCTGAATCATTTCATAAATGTATATCTTTGTTTAGATTATGATAAACTCCTTTTATGAAAATTAAAATTTAACCCATATTATCACTAAACTCCTTATAGTCAAATTGTGAAACTTAATTCACAAAGTGTACGGTTCAATGTTCCTACAATTACTACCCACCTAACCCATGTAGTGAAAAGATAAAACTGCCCATAAACTGGCCCAGCATAACTAACTAAACAATAAATTATCATAATTGAATATTGTCATTTCCTAACAACAAAGCATATCATACATAACTATATCAATATTTTGAAACTTATTCTTTTATATATAAAATATATTACTAGGTAAAATTATTTCATTAACCAAATTTCAAAACAATATCGTGTCGGTTTGCTTTATCCAAGATTTTAGAAACCCCTATCGATGTAGTTATACCTTTTGTATCAACCAAAATTCATAAACAACTCAACAGATTAATTAACATGATATAAAACATTTTTATAGCACTAATAAATATTGCTATCTGATCATTTGGCACGGATATATTCAGACTGACTAGACAAGTTAGACTAAACAATATCGAGAAAGATAGCCCGGAGAGATGATTATTAGGCTCAAAGATCAAGTGCAGGCGAAGATACGAAGGGACGATCAACCAAGGTCAAGAGATAGACTCTCTAGAATATTCTAAGTATGGAATAATGCCTTTCCTAGGTGGGGATCAGTGCCTATCCCTTTCCCTAGGGGATTGGAAAATATCCTCAAATTTTGCCCTAAACTTGGTAAGATTGATATAGAGTGACAAGGAAGGTCCCATGAGGCTGCATTTCAAGTTTCAAGTCATTTGGGGTTCGTATGCTCAAGTTATTGGCAAATTACTTCACCTATTAAAAGGGATCGTTCTTATTCAGTTTTCACCACATATTGCAACAATGATCATCAATAACTCAAAACCTACAGATCTATCAATATAAAACTTGGAGTATACGCAAATTAGAACATGTGGAACACCTCATAGGGATCGCATGGCATTTGAAGCAAGTAGGAGGGATCGGTACCTACCCCTCCATAGGGATTGGCTATAAATAACGTTCACAATATATTGCAACAAAGATTGATCAATAATTCGAGTTCTACAAATTTAATTGGCATGAAACTTGAAGGCTAAGCGTAATACAGCATGGAGAAGCTCCTTTAAGGATCGCATGGCATTTGGAAGAGATTAAAGGAATCGGTGCCTATCCCTCCAGAGGGATCGGCAAAAATCGGAATTTAAGCAACGCTACTTCACAAAAAATGCGATACCTCACAAACCGTACGTGGGAATTACACGAAATTTGGGGAGAAAGTAGCTAACATCATGTTACATCCCATAAAGGAATTGCAACCCTTTTGGACACATTAATAGGGATCGGCACCGATCCTTATTGCTGGCCCCGATGGGCCTACAAATTTTTGGGCAGCCTCATCTTGGTCTCCCGAACCTTCTGCCAAAATTTCAGTCCGATCTATGCACGTCTTCCCCTATAAATACAGCAAGCACGGCGTCAGAAAAGAGATCCAGCTTTCTCTGCCAAGGATCTGCCATTTTTATTCTTCAATTTTGTACTAGTGGATCCCAACCGATCCAAACGTTTTTGTAATCATAATCAAGTAGAAGATCAATAAAAATAAGAAGTGGATGTAGTACAAGATCGTCGAACCACCATAAAAATCTGTGTGTTCCTTTATGATTTTTTACTTTATTTTTATTTCATTATTCATTTAATCTATACTAGATTTTATTGGGTGTTGATGCCCATTTTTGGCGGTCAACATTTTGGTGCTTTCACTAAGAAATGAATTCTCAGCTTGATTGGATCTCAACATCTACTTATGTATTTCTGTATTCGCGAGATAGATTCAGGTTTCGAATGATAAACTTCCTATTATACTCAAATTTGAAGGAAATCTAAAGGAAGACGATAGCCATGGTTAGAATAATTAAATTGACTCTGCGTGGAGTTGATGGGAATGATGATGCTAGTGTTCTTGTTTAGAGTTATTCATGCATTTATGTGTTCATGTCCATTTGGAAGGGATGGATTCACTCGTGTATGCAAGTTATTAGGATTAGATGTTGAAATTTTCACTCAAGTTAGCGAAGGGCTAATCCCTCTCTCAAGGCCATGATGGCTGATCCCTCTTGCAAGGCCAGGATGGTCGATCCCTTTCTCAAGGCCATGATGGCAGATCCCTCTTGCAAGGCCATGATGGCCGATCCCTCCCTTAAGGCCTAGAGGGGTCGATTCCTCTCTCAAAGCCTAGAGGGTCGATTCCTCTCTGAAGACCATGATGGCAAATCCCACTTTGAAGACCTAAATAGTTGAACCCCGTGTCAAGGCCAAAATAGCCAATCCCTCGTCCACTTACATGACTGATCCCTCCTCTTTCCTGTATATTCTGATCCCTCTCCATTCCATTGTGATCGACCCTTATACATGCTATGTCCTATCCATCTCATCACAACTAACTTTGCAATTAATTCCTCACTGATCCCTCTAATATGCATACCGGCCCCTCTACAATGATATACACCAATCCCTCTACAAGATATATATACCAAACCCTCTACTAGGTGTATATACCAATCCCTCTTCATTGTATATACAACGATCCCTCAAGTAATACCGATCTCCCAAGCTATGCTGATCCCTCAAGTTGATAACCATGCTTAATACTGATCCCTCTCCAAATTGGATAATGATCGATTCCTCCATTCCTACTACCGATCCCTCTAATACCGGTTCACAACTAATCCCTCTGGCTGATCCCTCGGTCACGTCCACATAGCCAATCCCTCTCATATGGCAAACTACCGAGCCCTCACCAAGGCAATCCAGCTGACCTCTATAATCCCTCTCTCAAAAGCCCATGTAATCGATCCCTATACTATGATCCCTCTCTCAAAATCTCATGTGACCGATCCATATACCCAAAAAAATTATGGATTGGGTACGAGCGCAGTGCGGCCAAACCCTATAATCGATCCCTCTCTCAAAAGCCCATGTGATCAATCGCTATACTATGATCCCTCTCTCAAAAGCCCATGTGACTGATTCCTATACTACGATCCCTTTCTGAAAATACCGATCCCTATACCCGTGCCATAGTGTCGTGCCCCCACATTCTGGATTTGGAACTCAACTTAAAGACAATGCATTCTATCCACTTCCCTTACGTACTATGACTGATTGGGGCATAGTGGATCAACCAGCAGCTTCTGAATTGCAACCAAGGAATGGACAAGGAATCACTACTCAAACGAGACTCCCGAAGGTTGGAGAACATAGGTGATGTGACTCTAAGCAAACCCAAGAAACTTTGGCCCAAAGCCATACTCGAGTAAAACCAAGATTTTCTTCGAGCAAACACTAAGATGACTTCAAGCGCCGTTCTTCACCATCCGAACACTTTGAATTCAGTGGCTCGAAGAAAATCAATTATTGACTCCAAGCAAATAGAAGTTTTTCTCGGGTCCGACTCCAAGTAATTTATCATTGATCCGTCAACACCGGTCCATCTTGATTTGCTCATTTATCGGGCATGCATATATCATTCACAAGCATAAAAAGTAGCTATGACTTAAAAGCAAACCGGATTGACGATGACTGAAGCATCTTCCCCAGTCGAAGCCTATTCATCGAAGTCATTCTGTTTGCAGAATACCTAAGGAGATTCAATGCACCAATCATATAGGTTTACTGAGGGCAAACTAACCTTGGACTACATCTCATGAAATTCAAGAGGCATGTGATTTCCACCAGAGTGATATGTGCCATCAGATGCAGACGCTTTCTTATATTCCTCAAAGATGTATCGATCATGCGGCTTATGCGATTATCGCCCAAATCCATATTCTTATTCAATCAACCGGATCAGAAGTTTGCCGAGCAGTTTAGAATGCATGCAACTCACACCAAGGATGTGGTGTCATTATCCAACTTATTACAAATGCTAAGTGAGCCACTCAAGACTTGTTGTAGAGATTTAATGTCGCTGTTGTCGTCACTAAAGTGAGCAAACCCAGCAAGGATATCATTCCAATGGCGTTGATGAGGGAAATTGACCCCAAATAGATTTTGGAAGCTAGTTAGCTGGAGAGCCTCTGACAACCTTGGATCGTTTCTATTATAAAGTGAATCAAAACCTAAGCAAGGAGTAGTTAGAACAGATTAGGAGAAGAAACAATATAGGCCCATTGACTTCCACAAGATGACCCAGAATCTCAAAATTCGACTCATATACTACCTTGAACGACTCGATCGATAACATCTACTTAGAGACTCATGACTTAGAGTAGTACTGAAAACCAGCCTCAACAGAGTCCACCGAAGCCTAGAGAAAATCCGAGGAATGTTGTATATTCCAAGATGCACATAGTCCTAACATTGGCTATTGTAAACACCTCCGAAATGTGATCAAAAAGCTTATTCGGAAAGGAAAGTTTCAACAAATATGCAAGCCCGCTAGAATGGCAGGCAGGGAACATTCGATGCCTATCAATAAAGAGCTCTGATTATCAAATGGACCACTGATGGCCGACCCCCGCTGAACGGAACTAGGGGCAAAGTGGAATAGCGAACACACGATGCTGCTTCACTTATCAATGAGATTTTTTCCAATCATCTTTGAATTATTTTATTTCAATTTCAATTATGTTGTGAACTACAACCAACTTGAATTAAAATACTTGCATATGGTGCAGGTAACCAAGTACCTAGAGTTGGGCACCAACCAACCTCCATGGACCATGTTCGAACCTTCGAAGCATCACAAGACTAGTATGATTTGACCGCTCATTGGCAACCATATGCCTCTGAATTGAGGTCAAGGACTCGAAACGGAAAGTGTGTATGACTCAACCATCCACTTCCTACTCCGTGCAGCATTTTTGCAGAACATCTATGCCTCACTCACTGCTTGATAAGGTCAAGATCCAGCAAAAAGTAGGTATGATTGACTGCCTACTCATCAACCACCGCCCTCGACACATGGACACTACTACAGCTTGAGGTGAGGTGGATGTGGGTAGATCGTCAAATCCCAGCATGGACGTAATCCGACAATCCATCGCCTACTCCGTTCCTTGACTCGACAAGAGGAGCTACGACCACCAAGAAGATGGGAATCGATCGTCTCGCTTGTCAAGTTATGCCCTTGACCCGGGAGGCAAAATTCCATTCCATAAACGAATATGATTTGACCGTCCATTCGATAACTCTTACCTCGACTTGGAAGATGGAGTATAAGTCAAAAAGGGTGCAATTGACCACCTATCAAACAACTCTAAGTCTTTGGAGTGCGAACTAGAGTATAAACATAAACTGGGTGGAAACCGACTGCCATAAGATAACTCTGATTCCCCGGAGTGTGGACTAGAGTATAAACATAAACTGGGTGGAAACCGACTGCCCGCAACATAACTCTAAGTCCTTAGAGTGCGGACTAGAGTATAAACACGAACTGGGTGTGAATCGACCACACATCAACTGAACCATATCCCCAGAGCGTGGATCCAAACATGAATGAATAGATGAGGGGATTTTGACCGTTCTCTATTCCACAAATTCCATAATTGGATGGGTGGATTCCGACCGTTCTCTATTCCACAAACTCCATGTATAGATGAGTGGATTCCGACTGTTCTCTATTCCACAAACTCGATGAATAGTTGAGTGGATTTCGACCATTCTCTATTCCACAAACTCCATAAATAGATGAGTGGATTCTGACCGTTCTCTATTCCACAAACTCCACGTATAGATGAGTGGATTCCGACTGTTCTCTATTCCACAAACTCCATGAATAGATGAGTGGATTTCGACCATTCCGCAAACTCCATAAATAGATAACTGGATTTCAATCGTTCTCTATTCCATAAACTCCATGAATAAATGAATGGATTCCGACCATTCTCTATTCCACAAACTCCATGAATAGATGAGTGGATTCTGATCGTTCTCTATTCCACAAACTTCATGAATAGATGAGTGGATTCCGACCATTCTCTACTCCAAAAACTCCGGCCTAAAATCGACAGGAGGTGTATAAACTTGGTAAGGATGGAACTCGACCATCCACGAACTAATTCCATTAACCTAGGACTGGGGGTAGGAGTACAAATAATTAAAAGCTGAATATGATGGCTCACTATAGCTGCGACTTAGTGTTCTTTACGAATTAAGGCAACAACCACAAGGATGCCTTAATACAAAACCAACCGGAACGACAAACAAAGTTATGGGTGACTGACTATATCGTACCATTAGATTGAGGGTCAATATCTATCTGCACCAACCACAAATAGATGTGACCCGAATGTCCATTGAATAACTTCGGTCACCAAAACATGGATAAGAGATTAAACCACGAATGAGTGTGACTTTATCATTAATTCTCTAGCACCCTTCTTCGATCCATCAGGATGAGTACAAAACTGGATGAGTATAAAACCGGACTGCACTTGAGCCATCTCTATCCCTAAATTTGGCGGGAGAATATGAATTAAAATAGACTTGATTGACTGCTTAGTTCCGAATGAATGCGATGCGACCATTCGTCTGTTGACTCTTACCATATTCGACTAAAAGAGAAATATCAAACAAAGGTGGCTCGACCATTGATGTGCACATAAATGTACATATTTTTACTACTGTATTTAATATATTTAAATTAAATAAATGATTATCTTGGGTAATTCAACTTGTTTAAACAAAATTCAAATTATTTTCCAATCGCCATATATTCATCTTTATACAAGGGTAAATTGTCATTTTTAGATATATATTAATTTGAGAAAATTTACTTGAAAATTTCTATATGATTTTGTAGGAATTTGGCTTCAAATGGAAGAGGGTTTCATGGAAAATATGCATGCACAAGTGAATACAAAGGAATGAAGATGGATATAATTCAAACTCATGATAATGGAGGACCCCACCTACCCATCTACCTTAATGTACAAATTAGAGACTGATGCACTTGCTAATAGAGTTTAAAGCTTAATGCACACTTAAATGATGATAATTTGATGCTAATGATTACTTGGCCTCCACACTTCCTAAGAGGGTATTCTGTGTAGTTCCTAAAAAAAAGTGAATTAGGGTTTCATACATGTATAAATTCCCCTTATGCTTCGTGTAATTACTCTCGGCTCTCTTCCTCTTAGTTAAGTTTAGTTTCAAAAATAAAATGAAAGCTCTCTTTCTTTTCATGGCTACTTAGCCATTTTTCTTAAGCTAATTTCTTTTATGCAATTTAATACATGCTCTTTCCTTTTACATGCTTTTTCCTTTCACGTTAATAGTGTAGATTTATCTTACATGCAAGTAGAATAGTTTTTCTTTTCACTTAGCTCTCTTTTTTGTGACGCCCCACCTCTATACCCACGCTAGCCAAGAACACTACGGAGTAATGCCGTTAACTAGCGTAGAGAATAAGGCTGTTGAGGAGCGACCATCCGTGTAATTGCTTTGTGCGAGCACCGATATGTCAGATAGTATAACATGCATTTCAACTTAAGAGGAAATCATACATACCGATACAAACTCAAAGCTACTACACAGTGGCTATATAATCTTTGGAAACAAATATAGAAATAGACATAACACAAATCAGTCACAGAAGTTCATATCTCAAAGGCGGAAACATATATGACTATTACACATAAAAGTGTACATCAGAGTAGTGGTCTAACAAGATCCACAATGTCACAAAAGAATGATTACAAGTGCTACACAAAAGAATAAGTATACATCATGGAGTCTATATCTCAAATGTATACAACAAAATCAACTATTAATCTAAGTAGTTAACCAAAAGTCAGAATAATAATCCATGGTGAGGAGTTAAGCAGAAGCACCTGTAACACCTTGGTCTGACCTGAGTATTATTTAATAAGAAAATAATAAACGGATCAGTCCAACTATAAATATTATATGAAATGATATAGAATATGAGATATGACAAAAACGTATAATAATCAAAATGCCATACTGTGATAAATATGTAATTGAAAATCAACAAGAGATTAATCAATATCACAAGAATCTTCTCAAAGATAAAAAGGATTGTCATACTCTTTATTTCATTCACCAAACCATAAATATTGACAATTATATCGATGCCAATCACAAAATTAATGATACACAAATTCACCAATGCACAAATATTGATAGAACTTATCAATGAAACCACAAAAATTGGTGAAACACAAATTCTAGAAATCATCAATAGAAATCCAGAAATCACAAAAAGGGGGAGGCCTATCACAAAATGGGAGCACGAAAACTCACCAACACGTGTATCACAAAATGGAATGCTATTCCATGGTTGCTAACCATTAATTTTGAGTCGAAGCTCCACAAAACGGCACGAAGACCATGGGTATACCCCACCAAATTGAGCCGAAGCTCCAAAGAAACGGGGTTTAGTCTCCCTCGCAAACAAAGAGACATCGCACATTGCTAGTCTAAATCACAAAAATGATCATCATCGATCATCAAGAAGTGTCAATTACACTAAGCTAGTAAATATATGAGTTTAGCTTCATGTCCCATAACCACTAGCTTAACTTAAATATTTACAAACAAACTGTAAATCTCCACTAGAAAATTGCCACAAGAGATTCAATCGAACAAGTCCAAGAGTTAACCGACGAAGTAAATGCAAGCGTTTCATACGACTTGTTTAACTTAGTCGTTTAATTAGATTTCTCATACTAGTGAGGTAAAGGTTTGTATATACTAGTAGATTGGAAAACAGTTTGGGAAAACGAGCTTTGTAATAAAATAGTGTTGAAATCATTTTGAAGAAAGAGTTTTGATATTTACTACTAGTATTAAAACCTTTATATTTTTAATGTGACAAATCGCAAAAATGATTGTAGGAACAATCAATCATCAAAATTCACATATGAAGACGTGAATCAAATCCAAAGAAACCGATACCGAATCCATCAAAGTGGATATCCCCAAAAATTCCTAAAATAGAAGTTATCAAAGTCGACAAAGGTGATAACAACTAATCGGAAAGAAGAATCGATTAAAGATTGGAAAACAAAGCAAATTGAGCACAAATAGGAAAAACAGGCAGAATAGGAGCAGGTCAGTCGAGTAAACTCCCTGAGTCGGTTGACTGAACACAGAACTGAAAAATTCTTGGGCTTCAGATCAGTCGACTGACTCGGAGAATTCAGTCGACTGAACCTGATTTCCTGCATTTCCTATCCCATTTTAAATGAAGTGCAAACTCTCTCAATTTGCAATCAGACAAGCACGGACGCTGGGGGTTTACGCCTATCGGCTACCCGGTCCTATAAGCTCTTTGATTCATCACCAAAAACATGATCAAACAAAAAAGTTAGGATTTTTAAAGAATTGAACTCAAAACACCAAAAATTGGAATATTCTCCAATTCAATCCAAACCAAAAGCAAATGCACATGAATAAGTGTCAGAAATTCATACCCAACAATCAAAGATAAATATAGGCATAGACATGAGATAAAAATCTCAACTTTAAACCCAAAACAAATGAAGAAGAAGCTATAGAGCAATGGCAAGGACACTCACTCTTCAATTCCAACCCAAAGAGCTTGAATCTAAGCTTAAAAGAGAAACATTTCCTAAATTAGATTTAGGAATTTCTAAAATTGGTAAGAGAATGAGTTGGAGAAGAAAAGAGGAGGCTTACCAAAGCTTCTTCTATAAATTTGGAACTAGAACTTGATTTGTAAATGGAAACTAGGGCTTGGAGTTTTAATTTTCCATTCCTCTCTCCATTGTTGCTAAAGCTTGAGTATTAGGAAATATAAGTAAAGTAATGAAGAGAAGAGGGGTGAAGCTTGGGTCTAATGAGCTGAAACAAAACCAAATCCCTAAGTGAAAAAGTAGCAAAATTCAGCTATCTCCAAACATATTTAAGTTTATACTCAAAAAGATCGCAAACGTCATTTCGAACTCAATGGGGGTGGTCTTGAGTCATGATTTGACTGTTTGCAAAAAGTAGTTTTTTGGACTAAAATCCGACTAACGATGAAATATTTAAATACTCAATCGTAAAATATACGCGTTGTTACAGAATCCCCTCCTTAAAGAAATTGCGTCCATGCAATATTTAAAAAGGAAATAAAAGTAACAACCCTAAAAGCATATCAACACAAAAGAAATTTGAAGCCAGAAGTTCACCTCGAAGAGCACGGAAAGCAAGTCCGGATGTGTTCGCTCGATGAATTATCCAGATTCCCAAGAACAATCCTTAGGATTTGAGGACCATTGAACTTTCACAAGAGGAACATCTTTATTTCGAAGGCGTTTAATCTCTGAAGCAATAATACGAATAGGATGTTGCTCATAAGTCAAATTAGGTGAAACTTCAATTTCTTCTACGATACCGGGCTCAACAATAGAATCGGAATCTCGAAGGCATTTCCGTAGTTGAGAAACGTGAAACACGTCATGAATAGCAGAAAACTGAGCCAGTAATGAAAGGCGATAAGCCATGGAACCAATACGTTCGGTGATGGGAAATGGACCAATATATCGAGGTGCTAACTTTCCTGATAGACTGAAACGCACAACACTCTTCATAGGTGAAACGTGAACAAACACAAAATCTCCCATAGAAAATTCTAATTTCCTTCTTCGGCTATCGGCATAGGATTTTTGCATACTTTGAGCTTCTTTCATCCTACGACGAATAAGGTCAATCTTTTCTGTGGAATCATGAATGAAATCTGGACCAAAAACCAGCTTCTCACCGGCCTCAAGCCAACAACAAGGAGATCAGCATGGCCTTCCATAGAGTGCTTCAAAAGGTGCCATACCAATACTAGATTGGAAGCTATTATTATAGGAAAACTCAAAAAGAGAAATATGATCTTCCCAACTTCCGCCAAAATCAAGAACACACGCACGAAGAAGATCTTCAAGTGTTTGATTCAGACGCTCGGTTTGTCCATCGGATTGAGAATGATAAGCGATGCTAAAATTAAGCTTCGTCCCCAAAGCTTTTTGAAGACTCTTCAAAATCCACTAGTAAACAATGGATCACGATCACTAACAATAGAAAAAGAAACTCCATGCAATTTAACAATTTCTTTAATGAGGAGCTTGACCAAAAGAGGAACGGTTCAGTTAGACCGAACGGGAATAAAATGGACGGATTTAGTAAGTCTATCAACAATCACCCATAAGCTATCATGACCCGAACGAGAACAGGGAAGGCCGTCAATAAAATCCATAGAAATTTGATCCCACTTCCAAATTGGAATATCCAAAGGTTGCAACAAACCACCTGGCCTTTGGTGCTTGGCCTTGACAAGTTGGAAAGTCATGCAATGCTTAACAAAGTTAGCAATATCAAATTTCATTCCCTCCCAATAATAAAGTCTTTTCATATCCGCGTATATTTTACTACTACCGGGATGAATGGTAAATTTAGAACGATGAGAATCTTCTAAAATGTCTTTACGAAGATCACTAATATTTGGCACGATAAGTCTACCAAATTTTCGAATACCTCCACGAGAGTCAATATCGAAGTCTTCCGAACCTTCAATATCAATTTTATCCCTTAATCTTTGGCTAAGAAGAGCCAATTCGGGATCTAGCTTTTGAGCTTCCAGAATGCGGTCTGAAAGAGAAGGATGAGCTTGAAGGCTACATAAAACAAGAGATGAACATAAATCGGACACACGGTCTCTAATCTCACAAGTGGATAAAGTTTCGAGATCATTCCATTCGGATATCATCATAGAAACAACCGCTTGTTGCATACGACTAAGTGCATCGGCAACACGATTTCCCTTTCCGGGAGTATAAAGAATGTCAAGATCATAAGATGCAAGGAACTCGAGCCAACGTTGTTAACGCAAATTAAGTTCCTTTTGAGAAAATAAATACTTCAAAGATTTATGATCAGTGTAAAGAATAAATCTTTCTCCCAAAAGATAATGACGCCAAATTTTAAGGGCGAAAACAATAACCGCGAGCTCTAAATCATGACTGGCATATCTAGTCTCGGCAAGCTTCAATTGCCTAGAAGCATAAACAATAACACGTTCTCTTTGCATGAGAACGGCTCACAAACCAACACGACTAGCATCGGTATAAACAATAAAATCTTGATTCCCCTCGGGAATAACAAGAATAGGAGCATCGGAAAGGAGTTCTTTTAATTTCTGAAAAGAAGCTTCACGTTTGTCCGACCAAATGTATTTAACTCCCTTCTTTGTCAAACTAGTAAGAGGCATGGAAATTTTAGAAAAGTCTTTTATGAAACGGCAGTAAACCTACAATCCAAGAAAACTACGGATCTTCGTCACACTCTCCGGTCTCTTCCAATTTTGAATAGCTTCAATCTTTGAAGGATCCACGAAAATTCTGGATTCGGAAATAATATGACTGAGAAACTTCACATGAGATTGCCAAAAGTGGCATTTAGAAAATTTTGCTTTCAATTGATTGCTCCTAAGAGTTTCCAAAACAATCTGAAGATGCTTTTCATGCTCCTTCTCGGTTTTAGAATACACAAGAATATCATCAATAAAGATGAGAACAAATCGATCAGGGAAATCTTTGAAAACTCGATTTATAAGGTCAATGAAATAAGCTTGAGCATTCGTTAAACCAAATGGCATAACAATCCATTCATATGATCCATAATGAGTACGGAACGATGTCAAAGGAATGTTATCCTCTGCAATACGAAGCTGATGAAAACCGATTGCCAAGTCCAATTGTGAAAAGACTCTAGCACCACTAAGTTGATCGAATAGATCATCAATCCGAGGTAAAGGATATTTATTTATGATGGTAAGATCATTAAGCTTGCGATAGTCAACGCAAAGCCTAAGTGTACCATCGGATTTCTTCACAAAAATAGCCGAAGCTCCCCAAGGAGAGGAACTAGAGCGAATAAACTTCTTCGTCTCCAATTCAGATAATTGTTTGCGCATCTCTTAATTTTCTGTATTGGACATACAATAAGGAGGACGAGTAATAGGTAAAGCTCCAAGAATTAGATTAATTCTGAATTCAATTGCTCACTTAGGTGGTAATCCTAAAACGGGCTCAAATATGTCTGAAAATTCACGAACAGCGTGAATAAGGGAAATGACATCTTCCTCGTCATCATTATCGTCATCATGAGGATTTAAAGAATATAAAGATGCAACCAAGTTGGAATCCGAATCTTTAAGGTCAAAAGAAATCTGCTTAATAGATTGAGGATGTCGAAGATGAATAGTCCGCTCTGGACATAGGATTTGAGCTTCATAGCGGTTAAGCCAATCCATTCCCAAAGTTATTCCAAAGCCTAAGTAGCGCATGACATGCAAATCGGCTTGGAAAGAAAAATCACACAAAGTAATCTCGACATCTTTACAAAGCAAAGTAATTGTTGCGGATCCACCAACCGGATTCACAATTCTCAAAGAAATCATTAAAGCAACAACACTTAAAGAAAAAGTATCAACAAGTTCCTTTGATATAAAAGAATGGGACGCACCCGTATTAAAAAGAACTCGAATAGGATGATCACGAAACACAATAATGCCATCAAGGATAGAATGAGAATACCTTGACCATGAGAAGTATTACTAGGAGTTTGCACTACATTAAGCTTTCCTTCCTTCCTGCCTTGAAGTTTGGGACATGCGGATATATAATGGTCCGAACTTTTGCAATAGCGACAAGAAAGGGGCTTTGAGCACTTATTAGCATAATGACCTTTAGAACCACAATTGTAGCATTGTTAGCATTGCCCACTACTAGAGGCAGAAGTCTTGGCCACCGGAGTTGCTTGCTTCCCTTTCTTATTGGGATAAGGACCTTTGAACTTACTATGCCTTTTCTTGTTGTTGAAGTTTGGTTTGGCACCCATAACTTCAACGTCACTCTCCTTATCTGCCTCTTCAAGACGGAGAGAGATATCAATGAGTTGATCAAAAAAACTTCTAATTTTAGAAGTAATGGCTTCTTAAGATTTTTGTTCAAGCCATAGACAAATCTTTGGTTCTTCTTCAATGGGGTATTTATGTATTCGACCCCATATTTAGAAACGACTCGAATGATGCGACATAATCTGCCACAGAGGATTCACCTTGAACAAGGTCAATAAAACGACGAGCCAATGCCACCTTCTCAGCTTCTGGTACAAACTTTAATTCGAATCGTTCTCAGAATTTCTCCTAAGTAAGATCCGCTTCTTTTATTTCAGAAATCAGAAGCTCGTACCAGTCTAATGCTCTTTCTTGGAGCATACTAGAGGCCACCTGAACTCGATGAAGATCAATAAGATTCATGCGAGAAAAGATTCGATCGCATGTTCTTAGCCAAGCTTGGACTTCAGTAATAGTTTCAGAACCTCTGAATGGCTTCCCACCTAAGTTGGTATAATCGCTGCACAAATGTGCAAATCCAGACTTAGGGTGAGTAGGCTCTGGATTAGGTCCGGTTGCTTGAGCATTCTTTACAAGATCAAGAAGTTGTTGTGCAGACATAAATACTTCATCATGGGGAGTAGCACTAGATTGACCGGCACTGGGACGGTCTGGTCTAACCATTTCTCTTCTTTTCAAAAAAGAAAGGAAGAAGAAGAAAAATGTTATTCACAAAATTAATATCAAACAATAATGATTGATAACGCAAGTTATCACAAAAGAAAATAGGATGAGACGGTACGAAGACTCGAATCAAAATCTAAAGCACGACTCATAAGATAGACTTAGGACGATGATCCTTGTTAAATTATTCTACATTGTTCCGAGTGTTGGATTTGATACCAAGCTGTGACGTCCCACCTCTATACCCACGCTAGGAAAGAACACTACGGAGTAATGCCGTCAACTAGCACGGAGAATAAGGCTATTGAGGAGCGACCATCCGTGTAATTGCTTTGTGCGAGCACTGATATGTCAGGTAGTATAACATGCATTTCAACTTAAGATGAAATCCGACATACCGATACAAACTCAAAGCTACTACACAGTGGCTATATAACCTTCGGAAACAAATATAGAAATAGACATAACACAAATCAGTCATAGAAGTTCATATCTCAAAGGCGGAAACAGATATGACTATTACACATAAAAGTGTACATCAGAGTAGTAGTCTAACAAGATCCATAATGTCACAAAAGAATGATTACAAGTGCTGCACAAAAGAATAAGTATACATCATGGAGTCTATATCTCAAATGTATACAACAAAATCACCTACTAATCTAAGTATTTAGCCAAAAGTCAGAATAATAATCCCTGGTGAGGAGTTAGGCAGAAGCACCTGTAACACCTCGGTCTGACCCGAGTATTATTTAATAAGAAAATAATAAATGGATTAGTCTAACTATAAATATCAGATGAAATGATATAGAATAAGAGTTATGACAAAAACGTATAATAACCAAAATGCCATATTGTGATAAGTATGTAATTGAAAATCAACAAGAGATTAATCAACATCACAAGAATCTTCTCAAAGATAAAAAGGATTGTGATACTCTTTATTTCATTTACCAAACCATAAATATTGATAATTATATCAATGCTAATCACAAAATTCAGTGACACACAAATTCACCAATGCACAAATATTGATAGAACTTATCAATGAAACCACAAAAATTGGTGAAACACAAATTCCAGAAATCGTCAATAGAAATCCAGAAATCACAAAAAGGGGGAGGTCTATCACAAAATGGGAGCATGAAAACTCACGAACATGTGTATCACAAAATGGAACGCTATTCCGTGGTTGCTAACCGTTAATTTTGAGCCGAAGCTCCACAAAACAGCCCGAAGACCATGGGTCGCTACCACACCAAATTGAGCCGAAGCACCACAGAAACGGGGTTTAGTCTCCCTCGCAGACAAAGAAACATCACACATTGCTAGTCTAAATCACAAAAATGATCATCATCGATCATCTAGAAGTGTCAATTACACTAAGCTAGTAAATATATGAGTTTAGTTTCATGTCCCATAACCACTAGCTTAACTTAAATATTTACAAACAAACTGTAAATCTCCACTAAAAAATTGCCACAAGAGATTCAATCGAACAAGTCCAAGAGTTAACCGACGAAGTAAACGCAAGCTTTTCATACCACTTGTTTTACTAAGTCGTTTAATTAGATTTCTCATACGAGTGAGGTACAGGTTTGTATATACTAGTAGATTGGAAATCGGTTTGAGAAAACGAGCTTTGTAATAAAATAGTGTTGAAATCATTTTGAAGAAAGAGTTTTGATATTTACTACTAGTATTAAAACCTTTATATTTTTAAAGTGACAAATCACAAAATGATTGTAGGAACATTCAATCATCAAAATTCACATACGAAGACGTGAATCAAATCCACAGAAACCGATACCGAATCCATCAAAGTGGATATACCCAAAAATTCCTAAAATAGAAGTTATCAAAGTCGACAAAGGCGATAACAACTAATCGGGAAGAAGAATCGATTAAAGATTGGAAAACAAAGCAAATTAAGCATAAATAGGCAAAACAGGAGAAGGCCAGTCGGCTAAACTCCCTAAGTCATTCGATTGAACACAGAACTAAAAAATTCTCGGGCTTCAGCACAGTCGACTGACTCAGAGAATTCAGTCGACTGAACCTGATTTCCTGCATTTCCTATCCCATTTTAAATGAAGTGCAAACTTTCTCAATTTGCTATCGGACAAGCATGGACGCTAGGAGTTTACGTCTATCGGCTACCCGGTCCTATAAGCTCTTCGATTCATCACCGAAAACATGATCAAACAACAAAGTTAGGATTTTTAAAGAATTAAACTCAAAACACCAAAAATTGGAATATTCTCCAATTCAGTCCAAACCAAAAGCAAATGCACATGAATAAGTGTTAGGAATTCATACCCAACAATCAAAGATAGATATAAGCATAGACGTGAGATAAAAATCTCACCTTTAAACACAAAACAAATGAAGAAGAAGCTATAGAGCAATGGCAATGACAATCACTCTTCAATTCCAACCCAAAGAGCTTGAATCTAAGCTTAAAAGAGAAACATTTCCTAAATTAGGTTTAGGAATTTCTGAAATTTCTAAGAGAATGAGTTGGAGAAGAAGAAGAGGAGGCTTACCAAAGCTTCTTCTATAAATTTGGAGCTAGAACTTGATTTGCAAATGGAAACTAGGCTTAGAGTTTTAATTTCCCATTCCTCTCTCCATTGTTGCTAAAGCTTGAGTATTAGGAAATAGAAGTAAAGTAATGAAGAGAAGAGGGGTGAAGCTTGGGTCTAATGAACTGAAACAAAACCAAAGCCCTAAGTGAAAAAGTAGCAAAATTCTACTATCTCCAAATATATCGAAGTTTATACAAAAAAGATCGCAAACGTCATTTCGAACTCAATGGGGGTGGTCTCGAGTCCTAATTTGACTGTTTGCAAAAAGTAGCTTTTCGGACTAAAATCCGACTAGCGATGAAATATTTAAATACTCAATCGTAAAATATGCGGGTTGTTACATTTTTCCTCTTGTTTTGTTCTATATTGCAAGCTACATTTGTTGAATTGATAACAAATATGAAAGGCTAAACCACTTCAAGTTAGGGGTAATGAAGCTCTCTAATTATGTAGCTTCAACATTTTGATAATTATTGCTCTCCTTTTATGCTTAATGGAAAAATGTACGTTGATGTATTTATTGTTTCATGTTGAATTTGATAGTCTATGTTGTTCATATCAAATAGGCTATGCTTAAACAATCACAAACAAAAAAAATACCTCCTCATTTACATATGATTATGATAATGAAGTGATTTTAAAATTAAAATTTGATGGCATATATTTCTAACCAATAGTTAATAGGTCATACCTAAATTAGATTTTAATTCCAACTTCACTGTCATTTTCATGAGAAGTTGAATAGTGTTTTAGAGGTTGTATTATACTTTGATGGCTTATGTTGAGCTAATTAACATGACAAATAGGCCATATTTATGATAAATAAATCATTTAAATTCACTTATGACAAGAAAAGAGAGATCATAATTTCATAATTTGTTGAACTATGTGATCTAGAGATTGGAAATTACTTCTAGATTGCCTTCACACTCTTATGTTTTTATCAATTTTCTTTTGTTAGTTTTCTACATTTTAACTAATCACATTTTCAACTTTGGTTAATTTAATTTAATAGAGTTTAAAATCTAATATTTCCCTATGGATCAACCCATACTCGCCACGTACTAACAATTGTATGTCGTGTGCTTAAGGTTATTTTTATTATAAATTTGCTCGGTCGTTTTCTAACTGGATAGAAAATCGGTCAACGAACAACCATCCGCACATTGATCCTAGCCCTTATTCCAACAGTAGAGCATCAATCACTGATTGGACATGACTTGCCCTCCTACTTATCGATGTATGCCCCAGGCTTGGTGGCACCAGCAAGAAACAAGATGAATGTGAACCGACCACTCATCTATCAAATCTAAGTCTTTGAAGCTTAGTGGGAGTAGAAATATAGCTAGGACGGGACTCGACTGTCCATGTGGTACATTTATCAACCTGAGACTAGGAGCAGAAGTGTGATCATCCAAAGAATAGTTATGATAGCTCAATATTGTGACTTATATAATGTTTCAATGACTCGAGGCTACGACCGAAAGGATGCCAAGAGATAGAATCATCGAATCGATGCCCAAGCTCATGGGCAACTAATTATCATTCCAACCTGAATGACGAGCAACATATCGCGAGTACATTTGAATGGAAAGCACGTTACTAAAATACACAAGCAGATTCAAACTCAAAGCAAGAGCTAGTCATGCAGCTGCACACAACTCGAGGCTAACCCCTACTCGAAATTTACTTCAACGTGCTTCTAAGCCTAATCTTTGGCCTTTTGTAGATAATCGCTCAAAACACTTAGATCCCTTCACTATCGGAATCAATAACTCATGATAAGGCTCTAGGATTCAACTGCAGCAACAACCATCATTGACCGTCCCAACCAAATTTCATGTTGATTATTGTGTGAAATAGTTACATTTGAATCGAGGAATCCAAGACTACACCCATTGATTTGACAATCGTCATTGCGGTTAACCATGGTGACCCATCACGATTACTGAAGATTAGATCATAGCTCGGTGCAATGATAATGAAGGAATTAGCTGGCTTTCTCTGAATGAATCTTGATGTGTTCGCTTGGACCCATTATGATGCGTGTAATCACACCAACTATCATGAGCCATGCATTGAACATTGACCCAAGGCATGTCCCAGTAAGCCAAAAGCAACGCAGCATGGATCCAGATGGATTAGCTGCATTTAAAGAGGAGGTGAATAAACTCAAAAACATTAGGTTTACCCACGACATCCTCTACCCGAAATGGGCGTCCAGTCTAGTTATTGTGAGAAAAGCTAATGGAAAGTAGTAGACATGCATCGGTTACTCATATTTGAACAAAGCATGCCTGAAAGACAGCCTTCCACTTTCGAGGATAGACCAACTGGTAGACTCAACCGCTGGATATGAATTGCTTTTATTTAAGTATGTGTACTCCGAATACAAACAAATCCGGGTGCATATCCTCGATCAGGAGAGCACCAAATTCATTATAATGTAGGGCTATATCATTATGTTGTCATGCCATTTGAACTAAATAATGTTGAAGCTACTTACCGAAGACTAGTCAACAGGATGTTCAAAGGTCAGATCTGGTAATCGATGGAAGTATATGTAGATGATACGCTTGTGAAGTCACGACTGTCAAATGGCCACATCAATAACTTAGCAGAGATGTTCAGTTTTATCCGAAGATATGGAATGAAACTCAGTCCCATGAAATGCTCTTTCGGTATTGCATCAGCGAAGTTCTTAGGTTTAATGTTTAGCTCTTGCATAATTGAAGCCAACCTAAGAGGATTCAAGCAATTCGAAACAACATGGTACTGAAGATGATTAAGCAGGTAAAGAGCTTAAATGAAAAGGTTGCCACCCTAAGGAACTTTATCTCTAGGGCCATAGACTTCCTTTCTTCAACTTGATCAGGAGAGGGAAGAGGAACTTTGAATGGACACTGGATTGCATAGATGCGGTTCAAGCTTTGATAGATCACTTTGAGAGACCTCCCATCCTATCTAAGCTACTGGATCTTGAAGACTTATACATCTATTTAGTGGTGACGGTACACGCCATAAGTGTCATACTGTTGCATGAAGAGAATTAAATCCAGAGGCCAATATATTATGTTGGCAAGTGATTGGCAAGTACTGACAAAATTTCTCAAAGCCTATTGATTGTGTCACGAAAGCATCGCCATTACTTCCAGTCTCACCCCATCAACGTCTACACGACCAGCTATTACGACAGATCCTACAGCAACCTTAGACGTTTGGAAGGTTGTTCAAATGGAATATCGAACTAAGCCAATTCGATATCACTTGTTTCCCTCAATAAGCTATCCAAGGACAGACAATAGAAAACCACATATCTGAATTCACCACATCAGATGACTATTCAAAGAGCAGTGGGGAATCGACCAACAGATGGAAAATGCACACAGAAGTAGCATAAAATGATTGGTGTTTTTGCGTCGGAGTTGTGTTGATGACTCTTGAGGAACAATAAATCTGCTACATCCTGAATATTGATTTCCCTACAACAAATAACGAAGCCGAATATGGAGCCTTAAACGCTTCTAGGGCTCAAAACTAACTACTACGGATGCTGCAGTCATCCATAGGTTTTATTTCTGAGTGACCAAAATCAGAATCTTGAAACTATAGGCAATACAGAAACACAAGAATATGAAAATTTTTAAACTTCAACAAACATAATTTCTCATTTCTTATGAATTTCAATTTAATATTTAATTAAATAATCCCAGACGTTAACCATGTTCAGACCACAAATACATATACAAAATATGATAAGAACGACATATGAAAATGTCCCCTTATGATGATCAAAGAACTAATAAATGTGAACTTTACAGTTCTTAGTACATCATAGTGGAACACACAAAATAGCTCGTATATAGCTCTTAGAAGCTTATTCGTCCAAAACCTGAAAGTCTCCCACTCTTAGACTACTCAAATTAATTTTGAGTACCCGAGAGTTTGTGGAGGAACAAAAACTTCAAGTCAGACAATGAGTCTGGTATGAATAATCCTCTATCATCTCTTATCATAAATAGATATCTTATGAGACCATGTCGCTTAGCAAAATGGGTTTTCCCATCACTAGCACCCTAATAAACATACAAATCATTTACTATACCCCTACACCCCAAATGATTAGTCTTAACATGATATGAAATAAACTCTTAAAACATATGTGCTGGATATCCCATCCACCCATTTATTTGATATCCCACCTAAAAGCAATTTATTAGATTTCCCATCTGAAATCTTTAAAATGACTATTCGCCATAATTTAATAGGACTATCCATCCCAAATCCATTCAAAATAAATGCAGATTATCCATTGTACATTGTTTTATAAAAGATAGCGTGGGCTATGCACCGAACACTCCATAGTTTTGCTAGGATAACTATGAACCCTTGGGTGCCAAATCCTAAGACAAACCACCTCTAGCAAAACATTCTTTGCTTTAGAAATTTGATGTGGGCTATCCACTGAACATTCCAGGGTTTTCCTAGGTTAACCAAGAACTCATCATTAGGCTAAAAATATCATGTTGCCCGTGATTATTTATAAAATTTCATCATCCCCATGATTAATTATTTTCCTCAGGTACATCACCTATTTAACATATTCCCATTAGTAGCCCTAATTAGGTTAAATTAAATTAAAACGCATTGATAGCCCCAATGTATATTTTGGAAAGCATATTTCTGTTTGCAACCCTAAACTATGTAACGAAAACATTAAACCCATCCCGGTGTCCCCAAGGTTTTATAAAATTCAATTTAAATAAGGATCCCCTTTATATATATTCAAACAAAGATAAGTATTTTATGATATAACTCTTCGGAGTAGTCACTTCGAATTAGCAAAACTTTACTCAAGAAAAAGGGCTAATAATAGCCCTTTAAAACCCTTCAAATGAAGTCCCATTCGAAAGCAAATAAACATCCAATGTTAGCCCCTTCGAAAACCTTTCGAAATCAAACCTTTCGAAATCAGAACCTTTCATAATCATTGAAGATAACTCCTTCAAACCTTTCGAAATCAAACCTTTCAAAATAACGATCGGAATTAAAACCTTTCGAATTTAAACCTTTTAGAATTAAAACCTTCGAAATTAAACCTTTCAAAATCAAACCTTTTGAAATTAAACCTTTCAGAATTAAAACCTTTCGAAATCAAACCTTTCAAAATTAAACTTTAAAAATCAAAACCTTTCGAAATTAAAACCTTTTGAAATCACTGAAGATAGCCCCTTCAAAACCCTTTGAAATAAACCTTTCGAACTGAAAACCTTTCGCAATCATTCAAAAACAATGCAGTGTTAGAGTTGGAACCAACCCTTTGAAAGCATACTTCCGACCATGTCGGAAGTCTAACCCTTCAGCTTGTGAAAGGTTTTAAAACACCTTTTGGAAAACATTTAAAACAATAATCTTGAAGGTTTAAGCTTTCGAAGATCCTCTTCGAAAGCCCTCTTGATTATAAAATTTTAGTCTTTTATAAAATGATAGAGTCTAAGGATTCCGCTTCAACTTATTCGAAAACAATTCTTATTTCTATCCGAAAGCAAAAGAAGCAGCTTCCCCATCCCTCCACCCATTTCCTCCCTTCAGCCCCGTGCCTACCTTCTGACTTTGCGTGGAAGGTAACTATTTACCTTCATTTTAGACGAAAGGTACCTTCCGACTTCATCGAAAGGGTAAAAGCCGGCTCGTTGGGGTTGAAGGCAGAACTGGGCCTACTGAAGTGATGTTTTATCTTGTTTGTCTAATTTCGATGGGCTGGGGAACCTTCTCCTGTACTTCCAAATAGTAAAAATTATAAAAAAAATCAACCTTTTTCTCAAAACACTATGCTTCGTCCTCAAATATTTCCAAAAGCAGTTTCCTTCCGAATTCAAGTAATTTCAGAAGCAAATTTTCAATTCATCCCTTGGGCTTAAATGATTTAATTACCTTAGGAAATCACTAAGGAAAATTTTCCAACAAAAATAATATCAATCATGTACTTCAACATATTAAAATTTTAAAGCATATGAAGATCAAAACAATTGGGAATTTAACCAAAATCGAATAAAAACGTGTTAACTAACCCGTTAACATTTAGAACACCTATATCTTATCCAAACAAAGGTTTAAATGGCTATATCCTAATCAAAATCACAAATATGAATCGAGTATAACCCATAACCGATCCAAACACAGAAAAATGAAATGTAAACAAGATTATTCACCTTGATTAGTTGACTAGAGAATGAGATACTTTCCTAGCTTTAATTCCTTAGCTTATTCTTCAATTTAAACTCTTCCTAGAGTTTTTTATTGGGCAGATGAAATATATGGGAGTTAAGAATGAGAAAGTGGAAGTTTATTTAGGTGGAGGAAGAGATATATACTAAAAAATGCAGCCTAATTTCCAAGTCTACCCCTTAGGAAAAATTTCTCCTTCTTAATTTAGGTAAATCTTTTTTTAGTTCACTCATTTAGACACTGGCATTAGATTTATTAATCTCATCTCCCTACTTGTTCACATTATTCTATTTAATTTATCCAATTAAATATCCCAAATAATGTTAATTAAAATTCAGGGGCATTATAGACCCCCCTTAAGAATTTCGTCCCCGGAATTTCAATAAGGACACAACAACAAGCATATAGCCCATGAAAAAAAGCTAGTATCACCTACCAGCCAAATTCCATATACACCCTATATAGAACATACCGCCTGAAACATCCCAGGAAAAGTATCCCTAATCCTATCTTCTGTCTCCCGTCTCCCAGGTACAGTCATTCACGTTGTCGCTCCGTTGAACTTTCACCAACTTGACTATCATGTTCCTTAGTCTCTTTTCATCTTTTGCCATAACACGAACCGGTTGCCTCACAAACGTCATATCCGGTTCCACCACTAAGTGCTCCAGTGCCATCGAAGCGATAGTAGTTTATGAATCATGAACATACTACCTAAGATGAGAAACGTGAAACACATCGTGGACCCCGTCCAAACTGCTCGGTAAATCTACTCGGTATGCGAGTCTCCCCTTCCTCTCTGATATAGTAATTTGGTCCAACATATCTCGGTGCAAGCTTCTAGGTATTCCCAAATCGAACCACGCCTTTCATCGGCGATAATTCGTGAAAACTCTATCTCCAACTGAGAGCTCTAGGTCCTTATGTCTTTGTCCACGTAACTCTTCTACATAGACCGAGCTTACTTCATTCTTTCCATATCAACTCGATACTTTTCATCGCCTCTCTTACCAAATCTGAACCAAGGACCAATCAGTCTCCGGTCTCTAGCCAACATGCTGGTGATTTGCATGGCCTTCCATACAATTCTTCGAAATGCGCCATTCCTATAGTAGTCTGATAACTATTATTTTAGGAAAACTCCACTAAGTGCAAAGTGATCTTCCCAAGAACAACTAAAATCCAGCACACAAGCTCTCAAAGATCTTCCAGTACCTTGTTAACTCTCTTCGTCTGCCCATCTGTAAGGACCCGATTCTTCGTCTTTCAAAAATTCAACATCGATACTCACTTTATCGACTGCCGAGAAATCGAAGGCCGGAAAACCGAACACTTAGGGTTTTAAGAAAAAGAAAAGAAGAAAAGAGGAGGGAAAAAGATAGAAAATAGAGAGAAAAGAACATAAGAGAATAGAGGGAAAAGAAAATAGGATAGAACGGAAAGAAAACAGCAGAACAATAACAGAATCTCACAATTCGCAGCGGAACAACATATAAATAATAAATGAATAATCTTTAAACAAAGAACTATATCAGTTATTACATTTTATACATTACATTACATTACATCATCAGAGTGTACAACAACAACAACAATGCAGCGGAAAAAGAAATACTATATAAACTAGTAATACGCCATGCCATCCAGCTTGCCTCCAGCAACTCCAGAATATCCAGAATATCCTGATAAACCTAACTCTTGACTGCCCGTGTGGAAATTGGTGGGCACCCAGAGTTTAGGAAGGAAAACAATAAACTCCGAGTCAGTCATGTGACTGGTGTGAGAACTCAAAACAGTTTATTTATCTTTAAAATCAAAATAGAGGAATATTTTTAAAGTCAAATCACAATGCTTTTAAAAATGAGACTACCATAAGGCCTCCCGCACACACACGATGCAAACGCAGAATCGGAGGAGATTTCTCCTTATGATAGTCAAAGATGCTTGATACACATTTAAAAAGAACATTTGATATTATTACTAGTGCATAGTGTAGAGAAAATCATTTCGAAAGTAGAATATAAATCTTAGCCAGCATAGGTACCATTATATTATGCCTACTAATAGCTACCATATTAGATGGCATGTTCTACAACTAAAACCGTACAAGTCACGTATTGTTTCTTTGGATTTCCAACGAATGATCAGGCCAAGGAACTTCCCATTGCCACATGAGAATGCCTCTGGATGGACATCCCCGAGAACCAAACCGGATCTCTACCAACACAAGGCCGGGTTACCCCTAACTGAGTAACAACTGACCGAATATGCCATCCCCCGGTCCTTTGGGACCTTTCACCGAGCGCTCGCAATCAATTCACACAATCATAAAGTGTTTTCAACATGAGTAAGTATCTGGACTCCATACCATGACACCACCCTTTTCCAGAAGGAAATGCACATATCCTAAAGGGCGCTACCCCTCATAACCTTGCTGCATCTTTCCTGTTTTGACCATTCACGGGGTGTGAGGCTCGACGAAGTCACGTCCACAAAAACATACTTTATACAAAAGCCATGCTTTGGGTCAACAAATGATCATAGAAATGATCACCAGATAGACGATCAAACAAATGATCCTATCACAAATAATCAACACAATGATCATTTACAGCAACACTCAGCATGTCACATTACCAAACTGGGAATATATCGCTGATAACCTTCAACTACATAACCTCTGAGCTCGTACGTCTCAGAGAAGGGTGTTAAGCTAAAAGAATAAATTCTCCGCCACCAACAGAAATATATTTGAATGAAATCGGCTTTATATCTCAATTTGTAATGTCAGACGTACAATCCATACAAGTCTGTTCCGGGATCGAACAAAACCGAAGGCACTTCTCACGAAGCCCTTGCAATCCGGGTATTCACAATCCCGATCGAATTTCCCATCACATATGGAAATCTCTATACCAGGAGCTACCCAGTGCAGAGACAATCGATAGGTCATCCTATCGCTTTCGCAAATACTCGGTCTTCAACACCGGTCATCAAATGCAATTCATAACGACGTATCACATATTCGGAATGGGTTATACGACCCCATGGTCCTTTCCCGGTTAACCCGAATAGTGAGCGCTTATTCAAAAATAAGTGTGGCATTCAAATTCAAACAATTCACATCAATTACCCATTCAAAGGGAAATATTGATAGTCGGTTATTGAACTATCAATGGATTTGCACACATCACCAGTTTCCAAATAATTTTCCAAATTTTTTTATTTTCCAAAATATCTTTACAAGATATATAATTTTCACACTTCAAAAATAAATCAATATTTATTTTTAAACAAGTTCCCTTTTCTTTTATAAATTCCATAGTGAATTTATATTTCAAAATATCTATGAATATACGATTTCAATTATTCATTTCAATTTATCTTCAAAAAGATAAATTCTCAAAATATTCCCTTTATATCGGAAAACAATTCTACACTTATTTATTAAGTAATTCTCAAATCCATCTATTTTCAACACTTGGAAAATATTCAATATACTTGAATTGAGATTAAGTATATATTTCATTCTTTAAGGAAATCATTCTCTTAAGCATATTTATTTGGGCCAAAACGAATGTTACGTAAAACATCGTTACGACAACCCAAAATCGCTAGTATAGGGATTCAAATTTAAGATAGATATATAAATCCCAATACTAAACAAAACATTTCCTTTCGGAAATCATTTACTATAACAACAGTGTTATAGTCCACCATTTCCTTTTATTTCTCGAAAACGTCTATTTCAACAATAAATGTTGAAATCTATGGTTTCGAATCTCAACACATTTTAAAACATCGTTAGATCGTTTTAATTCAATTTAAACATCTCATTCAAAACAATTTCTTTAACATATTATTCACTATTCAAAAACGTGAATATACTTTGTTAACAAATATCATCATTTCTATACATTTCAATACAAAGGATTATTCACAGTCAAAAACGCGAATATAGCTTCATAAATAAGTTATAACAATTCACTTATCAAAATAAGTCATTTGCGAATTTAATAAACAACGTTTATAAATTCCTTTTCCATTTATTTTATAACAACTCCTTTTTATAAATCTCCTTTATTTATCTATTCGATTTATAACTCAATTATAAACCAAAAGTTCACATTATAAGTTAAATGCTTATAAAACGATTATTTTACAAAATCGTTCTTTTAAACTTCATAATTATAAATCTTAGAACTTATAAGATTCAATTATTTATCCAAATATATTCTTTAATAACTTCACAAAATTTATAAATCTTACTATTTATAAATTTCATTTATAACTTCACCATTTATAATTTTATAAATTCCATTCACTCCTGCAATCCATTTTCACTTCATTCAAACACTTATAAAAACTCGTTTTATAATTCAAATATTTTCATTTATAAATTATCAATTTATAAATCTTTTTATATAAATCAATTTATATTATTCTTTTAAAACATCTTTAAACTCCTTTATAATTTCACCATTTTGATTTATAAAATAATCAATTTTATAAATCCTATTTTAAAACTTTTTACAATAAATTCTAAAATCCCGATTAAACTCATTTTATAAAGTTAATAACCCATATTTTCAAAAATCAGCCTTTTACTATATTTCTCAAAAATTCATAATTTTTATAACATTAAAAATTATATTGTTTATTTATTTAAAATGAATCAATTTCCAAACATATAGTATATTTTCAAAAAATCACTTTAAAAATCATTTTAAAATTCCAAAGTTTGGTCCAATGATGCTACACACCAAATAGTCAATCACGACAACAACGATATCATATATCGATATGATAATCCATCAAATATCAAAATATCTGAAATCAAATAAAAACTGTTGAGGAATCCAGTTGGATCCCTCCAACCTGTTTTCCTGCATCCACAAACATTAGCACAATACCAATTCCGCTCCAGTACGGAATTATCGCGGTATATGGGATTTAAAATATTATCCGCTTAATAGACGGCGCAATAGGGTCTCATCCGCTATACAAATGCGGGAAATCAATAACTCCAATATATACATATGCCAATATATATATATTGCTATTATATATAATACCAATTTCACTGTTTATGAAATATTCGCGGTATATGTTTTTAATAAATAACATCCGCTTAATAACGGCGCATAATGTCTATTTTAACAATCAATAGATACAATCATCATTCAAACATGCATTCAAATATTTTAAATCTAACTATTTAAAATAAAATCGAAACTGATTCGATTGAGTGAGAAGTTCTCACCTTGATTTCATTTTCGTTTTAGCGATTTATTTCGAATAAAATTAAACGCGCGTTTAATTTTACCCGAAATTCTCACTAACTCCAAACGACTCCAATCCAACTCCATCGCGTAGTGCTCGTCGATACGATTCCAACACGACTGGTTTCGTAATTTTTCGACCTCGTACGAAAAAGATACAATATTTTAAAGTTTGCACGAAATTATATATATAAATTACAATTCTCATTTTCAAATCGAAACCTAACAGATCCAAGACCTCCATCCTAGCTTCTGCAAATCATAGCCGCTCCTTTCCTTCTTCCCCCCTCCGTTCGTTCCCAGTACGCAACCAAAGAACCCAAGCCGCCTCTAAACCCTAAAGCACGCGGCCAAACCAAGCCACTTGATGACGATCGGCAGGCGCCATTTCGAAGCTCGTCTCCACTCACGCCACCGCCCCAAATATCTCAGAGCTCGGCCCCCCCGCAACGTGCAATCGCGCACGCAAATGACCACGAACGCGGCCAAATCCTTGCCTCCCCGATGCACGAAAACCCATCAACTCTGTATAGATTTGTAGAGCTCTCGATGCTCTTCGTTTTCCTAGTTGAAACTTTTGCCTAATTACTGATGGATTGAAATAATAAGAGGGAGGAAGGTCGAAATGTTTCGGCCATTGATTTCATAAGAGGCGGCCTGGCTATGTTCATAAAACCCTAGCCATATTTTTCTTATTTTTGTGATAATTTTGGTCTATTTATAGAGTTTTCTCAAACACTATTCAATCCGGAATTTCCGAACTCCGATTTACGTGCAGTGACTGACGTTTCTAGGGTTTATCCCGCATTCCGGACACAATGGAACAGGTTTCGAAAGCTAATTCGATCATATGTGCGAGATATCACTACACCACAAAAGGCTTTTAACAGCGTTTGATAAACGCTGTAATATGATACAACAGCGTTATTAGAAACGCTGTATAACGACATGCTGTCGTATATACATAACTTACAACAGCGTTTCTATAAACGCTGTTGAAACATCTCTGTGACAGCGTTTATTACGAGCTGTCAATAATGTTTTTACAGCGTTTCAGACGTGCTGTATTATGTTTCAACAGCAGTTTTATTATGCTTTCAAAAACATTAATAGTAGTTTTTACAGCAGTTAATAAACGCTGTTGTTAATTTTTCACAGCATTTTTATTATGCTGTTGGAGCAATGTACATTATCTTTTCAAAGAATTAACAACATGGTTTGAACGCTGTTGTTTGTTTGTACTATTTTTACAGCATTCCACCATTGCAATATTTACACACAGATATCATTAATCTAAATAGCATTTTATTATATTTCAACCGGATAATATACATAACATATACAAATCAAACTAAAAAAATATCAAATAAAAACATAACAATCAACTATTTCAATAAATTAAGTTGAATACAATATCCATAAACAAAGTTTACATAAATTCATTACTTCAACATAATACTTCACCAACAAACAGACCATCCTCCATTGCACATCAACCCCATTCCATAAACTGCTCATACGACATTCACAACCCAGAAACAGTGCACATCCATCACTGTACAACTTCCTCCATAAAACTACTGCATCGCCTTCTTCACACATACTTACAGTTCACAACCATCTCCAAACTTCAACCACTACACTTCAGACCACACTCCCTTATTCAACTACTAGCAACACCATCAAACCATACCACCTGCCTGAAGCCATACTACTGCCATAAACCATCACTTCACCCAACCTCCTTCCAGTGCTTCATCACAACCAACACATACTCACCTGCTGCTACTAACACTTCTGTCACCTCCTTCCAGTGCCTCATCACCTGCTGCTACTAACACTGCTGTCAATACAACAGTGCAACACATACTCACATCACTACAAAACTACAACCCATCAAAACTTCCTTACCACCCACTGAGTACTACACATTTTCACCATCATCTAGTCTTCACAACTTCCCCCGACCACATATCCAGACCACTACATCGCACAATGCAACTGTTTGCAATTTGCTGCTTCCAATTCGCTACAGTCTGACCTCACTCCAATTCGCTACAGACTGCGATCATCAGCATCACCCCTCTCCTCGGCCATTCAAGCAACTTCGCAAACTACAAACTTCATACAGCATACCAATTCATCGTAGCAATACCCCAAATAGCAGCCTTTTCTACTTCACAGACCTGGCCAACATACAACCCCACTGAACAAGTACACTACGCTATGCACGTGCACACATTTCCTCCATTACACTGCCATCATCCCCTACCTTCTACTGTGCAATCTTATAGCAACAAATATGGAATGATCATGCACAAAGTGTTTTGAAGGACTTTCAAATGTAAACAAATGCATTTCAGGGTGAAAGAAAATATAATCATCTACCTGACATTGTAGGAGTCAACACACCATCTCCAATAACCATGCTAGTACCCAAGAGTACGAAAAGCAACAAAGCAATGCGAGAACTTTTATGCTTCTCAAAGAAATTCTTTATTAGTAAACTTGTTTTTGTATCTGCATTTGGTGTTCCCGTCTTATTAGCAACTAATTGATCAGGAATTGTATGTTGTGCATGCAAAAGACCGATCTTAGAGTTCCGACACATTAATGAATATAAAGCAAAGGTTCCACCTGTTAAGTAGTAAATTCTTTATTAGTAAACTATTCAGCTGTACTGCAAAAACTTGAGGGAAAAAAGAAGAATAGCAAAGTATCATGATTCGACATCAAGTTCTACATGACCAAAATTTGAGAAGTTTTGTTAACTAAACCCAAAATATGACTCTCCGTACTTCCTTGAAAATACGAGTTAGCTAAACCAACAAGAGATCCTAAGAGTAGACTAAACTATTTGTCTTCAATTTTTAAATTTCAAAGTGAGAAAATATAACGATAAGCAAGAATGTCTCTGCTAATAAAGCAAATCCTAAGGAGTAAAGAGTCTAAAGACTTTTTTACAATATAAAAAAGGTCCAAATTTTGAACTTACATCTTAGAGTTTTCTGTATTTACAGTTGGATACAGTGCGTTTGGTTATTAAAACTGAAACTTTATGCAACTGTTTTCATTGTTCAAAACAATCTTGTTTTGTCCATTTCTTCCATAACTCTATACTGTAGAACGGTATTATTACATTCTCATGTGCATTTGTGCACATGTACAGATACAAATGAAACTGATTTGTTTCAAATACCTCATAAATGATAGAAGCACCCTTCTGAGTACCATCACCTCCAATAATGTAGACCTGAGACAAGAAAATTATCAATACTTTCACCGAAGACAGATAGTGAATATGAAAAGAGTAGACTAAACTATGTCCTGAAACACCTGCTGCAATAAAGCATAGAACTGAAGCATTGAGAGCAATAGGAAGAACTAATCTGAAGCAGACGATCTGAAACAAACTGAAACAGGCTATTACATCCAGGGACAAGAGGGATTAACATATCCACATGGCCCATGTATCATATATTGACAAACTGATCGGTATGCAATTGGGTCAGACTTAATATCTGGAATTTCTGCACTGACAACATTGTCAACGTCAACAACTGTCTTCGGTCTCTGATCTCTGTGAATGAACACAAGCATGTGCACATGTGGCAGACCATGCTTCTGAAATTCAACCGTGTATATCACTGCAAAAACAAAAGAGTGGTAATGTTGGTAGTTGCTTCTGCCGAGTTAAAAAAGTAGACAGTGTACTCCTTTTCAATTTGTTCAACATTTCTGATGTATATCATCCATCTAGATTTTCCAGGCAAAGATAGTTGCAAATCAAAGTAATATTGTTAGGTTAAAACTATTGAAGCAAGTCTAGAAATTGAACAGTTGCTGTAACCATAGAGCTATGTGCCGTGAATATGCGAAACTCATGCTGCAAACGTGTATGTCAATGAAAGGAAGAAAGTGTGGTATTTATGAAAACTGCCAATGTCAAGTGAAAAAAGTAGACAGCAGACCGAAAAAACTTACCAGCTTTGACCTTGCCAAATTACTGTCATCTTTATGTCTGTAAGCAGTTCCATAAGCTTGATGTGGAAAACCCGGGAGATTGTCCTCTTTACTGAGATAAAGGCTTTTCGACCTCCAATTTCCACTGATGATGCCTGCAGTTAAATTTATTATTGTAAGGAATAAAATCATTTCATTATCAGCCTCAAATAATCTATGAGCCAAAAATATCTCTTACCATCTATATAACATGTATTAAAAAAATGAGAAAAATGCTCATATACCGTAGGCATACAAATTATCACTGTTCCAATCCCAAAAAAGAACAAAAAAAAAATCACATGATTTTAATGAACAATTTGTTTCATTAAGATTTATAATAAATAAAATACGGAGTTCTTCCCTTTTTTGAGAATTCTGCTTGGAACTAGAATTATTTTTGCAAAATGAAATTTCCGAAATTCAAGAGTTTACACCTTAAACACAATGGAAAAAATTAATCAAAATAACCACAAATTTTGTATATACATGAATTAGATCACGATTCATGCAGAATACGACAGTTTTTATGACAACAGAAACCCAATTTGAGGAATAAAATAGCAGCTGCTTTAGCTGCTAAGAAAAATAAGAAACCAAGGTGTAGCAAAAATGGAAGAAGAAAATAAATATAAAATGCTCGGTGTATATTCTAAATATATTAGTCAATAGAAAAGAATGGTGCATTAAAGCTAATAAACCATACATCAAACCTTATCTAAGCTTACCTCAATTGCAGCTTGTTTGGAATCTAAGGATTCACACTCAACGAAAGCAAAGCAAATATTTCTCAGCTGCAAGAGTAAAAGAGTTTCAAAGAACAAACTTAAAAATTAAGATGCAATACTTCTGAACAAACTAATTAAGGTTCACAAAAATAAACATATAAAAAATTGTGAAAATGTAATACAAATTAACCACATTGAATTATTACTTCATTTTAAGAATAAGAAAATGATACAAAAATCATTATTGAGCTTGGACACATCAAACTAGTATTACTTGGTTACTATAGGCTGTTGAATATATACTCAAAATAATCATTTTGGGTATTAATTTAGTTTTTGTATAAACTAAATGCTTACGTTTTAAAGTTCAGTAAAGTATTCCCAAATATTGGTCTACCTATTTCTTAGGTTGCAAGTGAAACATCAAGATTTTTCAATTGTGTGTTTCTGTAGTGGATGATATAAATAATAAATAGATATTATTTTGACCAGATAATGACATATTTCACACAATATAAACACAAAATTTGACACTTTTAACTATTTTATATTTTTATACACTTGTACCTTCTTACAGTATAAATTTTCCAATATGTTCATGATGAACCTCTGCACTATTTGAGTTACTTTAGTGAATAGAACAATAAAGTCTAATGATATGGATTTGAAGCTTAAAATTTAAGTTATCTCTAAATAAGCTTTTTGCCAACATTATTATTTCCTGACTTGTTACAAGCAAAAATCCGAGCTAGGTTTGGGTTTCTTCTCTCCTTCTTACTATTTGGAAATTTATTTTTTTTCCTTAGTGTGATCATTTTAAAGATATACACAGTGGTTGTTTGTATAAAGACAATGCCTGGGGTATTTAGAAGATTGGTTGATCCCTGAGATATCTTAGTTGCTTATTGATTCGGAGTAAAGTTTTGGAAGCTACTGCACTGTTCGTACAGTTTGTTATTGTGTACTAACTAATTTGGTTGAATTAGTTGTATTCAAGCAACCGGAGCTTCATCACGATCTTTACTATCAAAGATGGAAAAAATAAATTGGTTTAATTCAATTGCGCAAAAGTGTATTTCGCATAAACAGCTGAATAATTACAACCATCAAGTAAGCATGGTATTCATACACATGCTTTGGTGCTTTTTTGCTTGGAAAATGGGATAATATAAGTGAAGCAACATAGTCAGAGAGAATGGTGTTACAATTGAATTGGCACTTTGGTGCTACTTCTCAGGTTTATAGATTATACACGTCTATTGATATGTTTACTGATATGTTTAGTTTAGGATGTTTGATTTTAATCCATTTAGGTATCCTAGCGTATGTAATGCCAATATCCAAGATAACAAGTTGGAGCTTTCCATTATTGTTGGTATGCCGGAGGTTTATAATCTTGTTTCGTAGTTGTTTGATCATACTTCAAATGAAAAGCAAGCAATTTTTTACAAAAATTTAAGAAAAACCATGACCTTTAGCCATACATTAGCATGAATATTTATTAATGTTTATCATGAAGCATGTTATGTATTGAACTTATCGTTTCCAAGTTGTTATTGTCGTTTAAATTATTCTGCTATTATCATCTTTGATATTGGCATTCCTACTATAGGTTGTCCAAATGGATGATCTTCTCCAATAACACAAGAAAATCAAACGCCTAGCATGAACATGTTAACAAAAATATTAGCACGGTCATTCCAAATAAGCTATGTGGCTTTCCAACTTGAAGTTTGGATTTAGTAGCGATGTACAATGGTGGCACATCATACAGATACCTTTATTTGAGTGGTGGCACATCATGAGTTGTTCAGTATGGGTAGTTGCTTATGAAGACAACAAAGATGAAGGTTTCCCCGAAAATAAACTAGACAACTCCTATGATAGACATTTCCAACTGTTAACAAGGAAAAAAATATCAAATTTCTTAACCACTATCAACTTAAACCATTTTCATAGTTTACCGCCCAACTCAATACTTAAATACATTGATTCAACACATGAAATTTGTTAGATAGAATTAATACATCTTTATATTTTACCTGATCAAACTTCAGCTATTTGGCTACTAAAGATTAAAAAGATACACACAATAAACAAGAACTATAATGTTTGTCTCCTATTACGCACACCAATCTCAAAGCTCTTAAGCACTGTTTTTCTTATTCCTCCTCTTTAGTGACTATTGACATTGAAACACCCAAATTCAACACTTCACGCTTGTGCACATTTTATAATAAGCAAAGCTCAATCCATCAAAACCATTTCATTTTCTCAAAATCTATACTTTATGCTTTTATAAATTGGCAGTAGTGGCAAGTATAGTTCATGTGCTTGTAATATTATTTGAAATGTCAGTAGGACGCATGTTCATATAGTTCAATATATTTGAAATAAAAATCTCAGCTGATTCATGAATTGTTGTACCTCATTACTCAATGGTGCCGATATGGATCAACTACTCCAGTAAAATATTTGAGTTTCCAGCTCGAGCAATCTTGTATAAGCACTTTTGAATCCATTGATCTCCAAATTTCTACTGGAAAAATATGAAATTTTACTTTATTGAGTAGCTCAGAATATTTAATGAGTATTTAAAAATTTAACATTTCAAGTCTTCATAACAGATGAGTTATGGAGATGTACATATTTTATATATCAATTTGAAGATTTTTTTGTGGTCCCATCTCTGAAATCTTTATTGATGTCCATAAGAGTTATCCTATTTAACTTTGGTATTTTTGTGAAAGCGGTGGCAAAAACTGTACATGCTTAAATAAAGCTGCTACATCTTGAAATCCCTCATCATAAGATGGTTTCTACAGACAAAAATTACCAAATGATTTATGATTTAGACGGAGACTATATCATCCTATAAAAAATTGCCAATACAAAAAATATCATATATTAACTGTAAAATTTCTAATGGAAATAATGAATAGCAGTATTACCTAACAACACCAAAATGAATCGAACTATGTTCCCAAATGAGTTCACATCCCTCTAAACCATCCCACAAACCACTTCAATCCATCAACAACATTTCATCCACCTCTATGACACACATCAATCCACATCCTGAACACCTCTGGCCAACCTATCCACCCTCACTTACATACCATTCTTGCTATACACATCATAACATCCAACCTCTGCTGCTCCAGTCTCAACAACCTATCACCAGAACAAGTACCATTCAAACCCAAAACAAAGAAAAAAAACAAAACAAAAAATAACCTACAGCACTGTCAATTCACATACGAGCTTCCAAGTGTTCACTTCAAAACAACCCAACCACCTTTGCATCACGCACGACCCCAGCGTCGTGACCATTACTGTATCGCCCTCACCTGCTCGACTCGAACCCACCTAAATCGATTGACCGCCGCAACCAAAATCCACGAATTCCACAGCCGCGAGCCAAACAACCAACATACCATCTCTGACCGCCTTCCACACCACAGTCCACCCATCCACTTCCTCAAAAATCGCGACACGAACTCGAGAATAGTCTTGCCGCAACCAAATTTGCAATCCTCGCCTCTTAGTTATTGAGTGAACGAGAAATTAGGGTCGTGTTCTAATGTTTGCCAAGGACGGATTTAAGGGGTTTTAGGGTTCAATTGAATTGGATACGAGAAGGTGAGAAGGAAGAAAGGAAGGGAGGCGAAGTAACCGCGTAATGAAATAATTCTGAAAATGTAGCGGGTTATTTTAAACAGCGTTCGCACTTTTATTTTTATTATTCAACGTACTATTGTCAGCACTTATCAAAGAAACGCTGACAATTAGTGCTAAGAAAAGCACATTTTCTTGTAGTGTATGGCAACAAACGATCGATTTAAATTAAACCGATTTAAACGATTTCCTAGGCGTTTTAATTTGTATCGGACAAACGGTAAATCCAATTGACACGAAATTTGAAACCTTACAATAATATCACATTACGGATCCGATGAAACTAGTTTCGTCGAAATCCAAGACTTTTTGAAAAATGGCTATTTTAACTCGCCAAATTAATATTAAAAACAATTATATGCGTTTCGAGCTGCTACGATCAAACGATAACTCCGATTGACACGAAAATTGAAATCCGGTAATAACTAACTATTACGGATCCAATGGAACTAGTTTCGTTTAATTCTGAGACTGTTCAAAATTTGACTATTTTCACTAGTCGATTTTAATATTAAAATATTCAATTTTCACAATTTAACTCTAAATTCGATTTTAAAAGTTCTAAAATATCATTCTAACTTCAATATGATAAAATAAAATTTTACAAATCATTTTCAATCATATTTAACCCAATTTTCAATTATTTCCATAATTTAACATATTAAATTATCGATTTAGTTATCCAATTAAATCCAATTATTCGAAATAAAATTTATTCGACTTATAAATTCACTTTTTTTACATTTAAAATTAATTAAATATTCAAATTTTAATTACTAAAATTTATGGGTCGTTACAATCTTCCCCCCTTAAAAGAATTTCGTCCTCGAAATTATCAAGTAAGAAAAGTTACAGAATCTATTAATTTTCCCAAAATTCATAGTTAAACTTCTTATAATAACTTTACTAAGTTTTCCAATCATACTTAGTTATCTTTTCAAAAGCAACTACTATTGTTTAACTTTCAATTCCAAATCAAAGTTAAAGTTTTCACAATTTTCCAATTTTTCTCAAATTTTTCTAACGCCTTAAATTTTCGGAAAAATTCGCCATAGTCTCCTTTGCGCGGCTCGATCCGGAAAAAAAATGACAGTATATATATATCACAAATATACATCTCATCAAGTAATGAGGCATCCCGAAGGGAAAAAAGTGTAAAAGTACGGTATTTAATCCGAGATATGTACCTTATATTTTATTAGCGAGCATATACGGCTAATATAGCGCGAAAGCGAGCTCTAATGCGAAGCAAAACGCGATCCGCACCTACTAAACACTCAACAAACAACATGAGAACATGCATATATGAAAATAATCTCAATATACATCATATAGCAACATAATAAGCATACATGCCAACATAGCAAAAGAAACAAAACAACAAATGCAAACATCAACCAACTATCATCCAACTAACATCCATAACCAATAAATATTCATTCATATTCTCATTAATATTCAATGAAATGGGTTTTCAATTTAATCACATTTGATTCATTTACATTGGATTTTACTAACATTCATTCTCAATTAGTTTATATTTGCTAATTCATACTCAAGTTGGTTCACTTCCAAATCAAATTCAAATCTACTTAAGATTCACCTAACTTCCAATTGAATTTCTATTACTTTAGCTTTCAATTTCATTAATACTTAATGAATTATATACAATCAATCAACTAACAACCATATAACAATCAATGTATATTAATTACAACCAAATTCCTTTGCTTATCAATTGGTTTAATTAAATTGATTTTCATTCAATTATTCAACTTTCAATAACATTATATTTTAATGAATTAACACTTATATTCATTATTTCATACCAATTTAATTTACATTCATTTGATTTACATTCAATCCATTAATTCAATTCAATTTTTAAAGTTGAATTTCATTACATAACTCAAGTTCATATTCATTTAATCCACTTGATTATTTACTTCGATACCAAAATCAATTCCATTCAACAACACTTAAGTTATATTCCATTTAACTTTAAATTCACTTTTATTTACAACTCATATTCATAAATATATTCATATAGTTTCACTTCTTATATATATAAGTTTATTTCACAATTGTAAATCACTTTAATTATAATTCAATTCTTATAATTCTTTTGCTTATACAATTATTCTTTTTATTTAGATTATTCAAACAACTAAACAATCAACTTATATACTTTAATAATTCTGAAAAATTATTCCTTTATATATAAAAATATAGTCAAGGTAAAATTATTTCATTTACCCAATTTAAAACAATACTATGTCGAATTGTTCTGTACAAGTGTTTAGAGATCCCTATCAACAACGTTAATTACTCGTATTAACCAGAATCTATATACCACTCAACAAACCAATCATCACAATATAAAACAATTATATATATTCACTAACAAATACGCTCTCATATCTATTATTACACTCAAACTCATTCTAGAGCACTACTGACTCTATCTCTAATGAGTAATACCCAACAGAACCATGGTTGTCGCTTAACCATATGCTCTGATACCACATTGTAAGGACCCGATTCTTCGTCTTTCGAAAATTCAACATCGATACTCACATTATCGACTGCCGAGAAATCGAAGGCCGGAAAACTGAACACTTAGGGTTTTAAGAAAAAGAAAAGAAGAAAAGAGGAGGGAAAAAGATAGAAAATAGAGAGAAAAGAACATAAGAGAATAGAGGGAAAAGAAAATAGGATAGAACGGAAAGAAAACAACAGAACAATAACAGAATCTCACAATTCGCAGCGGAACAACATATAAATAATAAATGAATAATCTTTAAACAAAGAACTATATCAGTTATTACATTTTATACATTACATTACATTACATCATCAGAGTGTACAACAACAACAACAATGCAGCGGAAAAAGAAATACTATATAAACTAGTAATATGCCATGCCATCCAGCTTGCCTCCAGCAACTCCAGAATATCCAGAATATCCTGATAAACCTAACTCTTGACTGCCCGTGTGGAAATTGGTGGGCACCCAGAGTTTAGGAAGGAAAACAATAAACTCCGAGTCAGTCATGTGACTGGTGTGAGAACTCAAAACAGTTTATTTATCTTTAAAATCAAAATAGAGGAATATTTTTAAAGTCAATTCCCAATGCTTTTAAAAATGAGACTACCATAAGGCCTCCCGCACACACACACACAATGCAAACGCAGAATCGGAGGAGATTTCTCCTTATGATAGTCAAAGATGCTTGATACGCATTTAAAAAGAACATTTGATATTATTACTAGTGCATAGTGTAGAGAAAATCATTTCGAAAGTAGAATATAAATCTTAGCCAGCATAGGTACCATTATATTATGCCTACTAATAGCTACCATATTAGATGGCAGGTTCTACAACTAAAACCGTACAAGTCACGTATTGTTTTTTTGGATTTCCAACGAATGATCAGGCCAAGGAACTTCCCATTGCCACATGAGAATGCCTCTGGATGGACATCCCCGAGAACCAAACCGGATCTCTACCAACACAAGGCCGGGTTACCCCTAACTAAGTAACAACTGACCGAATATGCCATCCCCCGGTCCTTTGGGACCTTTCACCGAGCGCTCGCAATCAATTCACACAATCATAAAGTGTTTTCAACATGAGTAAGTATCTGGGCTCCATACCATGACACCACCCTTTTCCAGAAGGAAATGCACATATCCTAAAGGGCGCTACCCCTCATAACCTTGCTGCATCTTTCCTGTTTTGACCATTCACGGGGTGTGAGGCTCGACGAAGTCACGTCCACAAAAACATACTTTATACAAAAGCCATGCTTTGGGTCAACAAATGATCATAGAAATGATCACCAGATAGACGATCAAACAAATGATCCTATCACAAATAATCAACACAATGATCATTTACAGCAACACTCAGCATGTCACATTACCAAACTGGGAATATATCGCTGATAACCTTCAACTACATAACCTCTGAGCTCGTACGTCTCAGAGAAGGGTGTTAAGCTAAAAGAATAAATTCTCCGCCACCAACAGAAATATATTTGAATGAAATCGGCTTTATATCTCAATTTGTAATGTCAGACGTACAATCCATACAAGTCTGTTCCGGGATCGAACAAAACCGAAGGCACTTCTCACGAAGCCCTTGCAATCCGGGTATTCACAATCCCGATCGAATTTCCCATCACATATGGAAATCTCTATACCAGGAGCTACCCAGTGCAGAGACAATCGATAGGTCATCCTATCGCTTTCGCAAATACTCGGTCTTCAACACCGGTCATCAAATGCAATTCATAACGACGTATCACATATTCGGAATGGGTTATACGACTCTATGGTCCTTTCCCGGTTAACCCGAATAGTGAGCGCTTATTCAAAAATAAGTGTGGCATTCAAATTCAAACAATTCACATCAATTACCCATTCAAAGGGAAATATTGATAGTCGGTTATTGAACTATCAATGGATTTGCACACATCACCAGTTTCCAAATAATTTTCCAAATTTTTTTATTTTCCAAAATATCTTTACAAGATATATAATTTTCACACTTCAAAAATAAATCAATATTTATTTTTAAACAAGTTCCCTTTTCTTTTATAAATTCCATAGTGAATTTATATTTCAAAATATCTATGAATATACGATTTCAATTATTCATTTCAATTTATCTTCAAAAAGATAAATTCTCAAAATATTCCCTTTATATCGGAAAACAATTCTATACTTATTTATTAAGTAATTCTCAAATCCATCTATTTTCAACACTTGGAAAATATTCAATATACTTGAATTGAGATTAAGTATATATTTCATTCTTTAAGGAAATCATTCTCTTAAACATATTTATTTGGGCCAAAACGAATGTTACTAAAACATCGTTACGACAACCCAAAATCGCTAGTATAGGGATTCGAATTTAAGATAGATATATAAATCCCAATACTAAACAAAACATTTCCTTTCGGAAATCATTTACTATAACAACAGTGTTATAGTCCACCATTTCCTTTTATTTCTCGAAAACGTCTATTTCAACAATAAATGTTGAAATCTATGGTTTCGAATCTCAACACATTTTAAAACATCGTTAGATCGTTTTAATTCAATTTAAACATCTCATTCAAAACAATTTCTTTAACATATTATTCACTATTCAAAAACGTGAATATACTTTGTTAACAAATTTCATCATTTCTATACATTTCATTTCAAAGGATTATTCACAGTTAAAAACGTGAATATAGCTTCATAAATAAGTTATAACAATTCACTTATCAAAATAAGTCGTTAGCGAATTTAATAAACAACGTTTATAAATTCCTTTTCCATTTATTTTATAACAACTCCTTTTTATAAATCTCCTTTATTTATCTATTCGATTTATAACTCAATTATAAACCAAAAGTTCACATTATAAGTTAAATGCTTATAAAACTATTATTTTACAAAATCGTTCTTTTAAACTTCATAATTATAAATCTTAGAACTTATAAGATTCAATTATTTATCCAAATATATTCTTTAATAACTTCACAAAATTTATAAATTTTACTATTTATAAATTTCATTTATAACTTCACCATTTATAATTTTATAAATTCCATTCACTCCTGCAATCCATTTTCACTTCATTCAAACACTTATAAAAACTCGTTTTATAATTCAAATATTTTCATTTATAAATTATCAATTTATAAATCTTTTTATATAAATCAATTTATATTATTCTTTTAAAACATCTTTAAACTCCTTTATAATTTCACCATTTTGATTTATAAAATAATCAATTTTATAAATCCTATTTTAAAACTTTTTACAATAAATTCTAAAATCCCGATTAAACTCTTTTTATAAAGTTAACAACCCATATTTTCAAAAATCAGCCTTTTACTATATTTCTCAAAAATTCATAATTTTTATAACATTAAAAATTATATCGTTTATTTATTTAAAATGAATCAATTTCCAAACATATAGTATATTTTCAAAAAATCATTTTAAAATTCCAAAGTTTGGTCCAATGATGCTACACACCAAATAGTCAATCACGACAACAACGATATCATATATCGATATGATAATCCATCAAATATCAAAATATCTGAAATCAAATAAAAACTGTGGAGGAATCCAGTTGGATCCCTCGAACCTGTTTTCCTGCATCCACAAACATTAGCACAATACCAATTCCGCTCCAGTACGGAATTATCGCGGTATATGGGATTTAAAATATTATCCGCTTAATAGAATGCGCAATAGGGTCTCATCCGCTATACAAATGCGGGAAATCAATAACTCCAATATATACATATGCCAATATATATATATATATATATTGCTATTATATATAATACCAATTTCACTGTTTATGAAATATTCGCGGTATATGTTTTTAATAAATAGCATCCGCTTAATAACGATGCATAATGTCTATTTTAACAATCAATAGATACAATCATCATTCAAACATGCATTCAAATATTTTAAATCTAACTATTTAAAATAAAATCGAAACTGATTCGATTGAGTGAGAAGTTCTCACCTTGATTTCATTTTCGTTTTAGCGATTTATTTCGAATAAAATTAAACGCGCGTTTAATTTTACCCGAAATTCTCACTAACTCCAAACGACTCCAATCCAACTCCATCGCGTAGTGCTCGTCGATACGATTCCAATGCGACTGGTTTCGTAATTTTTCGACCTCGTACGAAAAAGATACAATATTTTAAAGTTTGCACGAAATTATATATATAAATTACAATTCTCATTTTCAAATCTAAACCTAACAGATCCAAGACCTCCATCCTAGCTTCTGCAAATCATAGCCGCTCCTTTCCTTCTTCCCCCCCCCCCCCCTCCGTTCGTTCCCAGTACGCAACCAAAGAACCCAAGCCGCCTCTAAACCCTAAAGCACGCGGCCAAACCAAGCCACTTGATGACGATCGGCAGGCGCCATTTCGAAGCTCGTCTCCACTCACGCCACCGCCCCAAATATCTTAGAGCTCGGCCCCCCCGCCACGTGCAATCGCGCACGCAAATGACCACGAACGCGGCCAAATCCTTGCCACCCCGATGCACGAAAACCCATCAACTCTGTATAGATTTGTAGAGCTCTCGATGCTCTTCGTTTTCCTAGTTGAAACTTTTGCCTAATTACTGATGGATTGAAAGAAAAAGAGGGAGGAAGGTCGAGATGTTTCGGCCATTGATTTCATAAGAGGCGGCCTGGCTATGTTCATAAAACCCTAGCCATATTTTTCTTATTTTTGTGATAATTTTGGTCTATTTATAGAGTTTTCTCAAACACTATTCAATCCGGAATTTCCGAACTCCGATTTACGCGCAGTGACTGACGTTTCTAGGGTTTATCCCGCGTTCCGGACACAATGGAACAGGTTTCGAAAGCTAATTCGATCATATGTGCGAGATATGGCAACAAACGATCGATTTAAATTAAACCGATTTAAACGATTTCCTAGGCGTTTTAATTTGTATCGGACAAAAGGTAAATCCAATTGACACGAAATTTGAAACCTTACGATAATATCACATTACGGATCCGATGAAACTAGTTTCGTCGAAATCCGAGACTTTTTGAAAAATGGCTATTTTAACTCGCCAAATTAATATTAAAAACAATTATATGCGTTTCGAGCTGCTACGATCAAACGATAACTCCGATTGACACGAAAATTGAAATCCGGTAATAACTAACTATTACGGATCCAATGGAACTGGTTTCGTTCAATTCTGAGACTGTTCAAAATTTGACTATTTTCACTAGTCGATTTTAATATTAAAATATTCAATTTTCACAATTTAACTCTAAATTCGATTTTAAAAGTTCTAAAATATCATTCTAACTTCAATATGATAAAATAAAATTTTACAAATCATTTTCAATCATATTTAACCCAATTTTCAATTATTTCCATAATTTAACATATTAAATTATCGATTTAATTATCCAATTAAATCCAATTATTCGAAATAAAATTTATTCGACTTATAAATTCACTTTTTTTACATTTAAAATTAATTAAATATTCAAATTTTAATAACTAAAATTTCTGGGTCGTTACACCATCCATCTGAGGATGATATGTAGTACTCATCTTGAGCTTAGCTCCTAACACAATCTGCAGGCTCTTCCAGAACTCACCAGTAAACTAAGCATCTCTATCACTGACGATACTACTAGGAATTCCATGCAGTCTAATGATGTTCTACATGAACAACTTAGCCAAAATAGGTGTCGTCCTAGTTGACCTTACCAGAACGAAATGGGCACTTTTGGTCAATCTGTCCACTATGACCCACATAATTTCATTACCCCGGTTTGACCTCGGCAACCTGTCAATAAAATCCATGGATATCGAGTCCCACTTTCAAACTGGAATATCCAAAGGCTGAAGCAACCCACTCGGCTTCTGATGTTCGGCTTTTACTTGCTGATAGTTCGAACACTGTTTTACCCATAAGCCAATATCCATCTTCATTCCTTCGTAGAAGAAATTTCTCTTCATATCCTGATGCATCTTGGTTCCTTCAGGATGAATCGTAAACTTTGATTGATGACATTCCCTAAGAACTTCCTTCTTAAGGTCTCCAACATCCGGAACACATAACTGTTCCTTCTTTCTCAACCAATCCTTGAAGTCAAGAATAAAATCCTTCAAATCATCAATCTCGATTCCATCTTCTAACCTTCTAATCCTCTTGACTAACACTGGATTATCTTTCTTCCTAGAAGCAATTCATTAGATCAACACCGGTCGAACTTCCAAACAAGATATCATAGAAATATTTCGACTAGATCCAGCAGTCGACCTCAACTGCACACTACAAGTAGCCAGTGCTTCCAAATCTTTCCATTCCGCCAACATAGCTAATACCACATTCTATTGTTTCCTTCTAAGCGCATCTGCCAAGTTATTTCCTTTTCTCAATGTATATTCGATGCTAAAATCATAAGCTGCAACAAATTCCAGCCATCTCTGTTGTCTCATGTTCAGCTCCTTCTGGAAGAATAAATATCATAGAGAATTACGATCGGTGAATAGCTCAAACATTTCTCCCAAAAAATAATTTATCCACATCTTCAATGCGAAGACTACCACTGCCAACTCCAAATCATGAGTAGGGTATCTCACTTCATGCGGTCTAAGCTGTTTAGAAGCATAGGCAATAGCTTTTCCATTCTGCATTAGCACATCACCTAACCCGGTACCACATGCATCGATGTAAACTACCAACCGATGATTCCCATTAGGAATTACTAACACGGGCGCATTGGTTAACAAATGTTTCAACTTAAGGAATGCCTTCTCACATTTGTCAAACCAAATAAACTTCACGTCCTTCCTGGTTAGCATAGTCAAGGATGCCGTTATCCACGATAAATCCTTAATTAACCTTGGTAGTAAACTGCAAATCCAAGAAAACTTCTAATCTCACTTACCGTCTCTAGTCTCTTCCAATTGTTAAAAGCTTTGATCTTCTTCAGATCAACTGCTAAACCTTCCTCGGAAACTACATGACCAAGGAACTTCACTTCCTTCTTCCAGAAATGACATTTGAAGAATTTCGCTTTCAGTTGATGTTGCCTTAGCATCTCCAACACTATTCTAAGATGATCTGCATGATCCTTCTCATTCTTAGAATATTTCAAAATATCTTTAATAAACACCAATATGAACCTATCCAAAAGCTCTCGGAAAGCCCAGTTCATCAAATCCACAAAGAAAGCTATCGCATTAGTAAGCCTGAATGGCATAACCAACCACTCGTAGGACCCATATCTTGTCCTGAACGCCGTCAAAGGAATACTGTCCTCTGCCACTCTTAGCTGATGGAAGCATGTCGCCAAATCCAGTTGGAAAAACACTCCAGCTCCACTCAATTGATCGAATAAGTCAATTCTCAGTAAAGGATACCTATTCTTAATCGTCTTCTCGTTCAACAGACGACAGTCGATACACATCCTTGATGACCCATCCGGCTTCTTCATGAATATCGCGGTCGTTTCCCAAGGCGAACATCTTGGGCGAAGAAAATTCTTTCCTTCCAATTCCACTAACTGCACCTTCAATTCCTTCATCTCGGTTGGTGACATTTTGCTAAGTGGTCTACTTACGGGTTTAGCTCAAGGTATGAGATCTATTCGAAACTCGATAACTCTTTTCGACAGCAAGTCTGAAACTAGTTCAAACATATCCGCAAACTCTCTTGCTATATAAACTGCTTAAACTCTGCTTCCATTCCTATACCACCCAATAACGCATAAGCATTTCCGTTTGAACTCCTTAGTAACTAAATAACTCGGTTATGGCTATTAAGGTGCTTCAATGATATTTCCCTCTCTTGGCATAATATCCTAGTATCATATCTATATAACCAATCCATACCCAATATGATCCCGAAACCCGCAAAATCAATAACATGTAAACTGCATGAAAATATATGACCTAACAAATCAAGTTCTAGCTGGTCATATCTCATTCCCAAAGTTGCATACCCTCCTATAGGATTCGCAACCCTTAAAGTAGTAATAAGGTATAAAGGTTCCAAACAAAGCAGTCGACAAAATACTGAGATATAAATGAGTGTGATGCACCGGTATCAAATAGTATCCTAACCGGAGTACTATGAATCATAAGCATACCTTCCATCACAGCTTTTCCTTTCTCAGTAGCCATTGTTCTAGAGGATGATGGTTTTAAAGCAAATACCTCACCCTTTCCAGTTTTGCCAGCCTCGGGACACTTGCCCTTATAATGCCCCATCCGGCCACAGTTGTAGCACTTCACATTCAGCCTCACTGCAGCTGCTCTTCCATCACTCGTGACACTCATTAGCATAGTGCCCATTCTCGTCACACTTGTAACAAACAATATTAGCCTTGCTCTTCTTAGTTGCTACCCCATACAGGGCACCTTTCTTCTTGAAGATCTTCTGCTTCTTACCTTGAAAATTCTGAATCTCGGCTGGTTTCCCTTTTCCAAATGAAGAAAGCATCTATTTATTTGAATGATAGTATCCACATTAGCATATCTATAATGGGCAGCTTATCAAACTCTATAGCATATTCAATCACGGATCTATCCCCTTGGACTAAATCTGCAAATTTCCTTAGCAACACTGACTTGGCAACCTCGGATAAAAATCTTTCTTTGAACCTCCTTCAAAATTCAACCCAAGGTCTTCTTCTGGCTCTCCTAAGGTAACTTTATTCCACCAAAACAACGCTGCTCCCTACAATTTCCATGAAGCAAGTTTCCTCTTCTACATATCCGTCAAGCTGAAATCTGCAAATATCCTTTGTTCTCCACTCCCACTGCATCCACAGTTCTTAGAAAAGGAATCCTTCCAAGACTAGTGTAATCCCTACTCAGATTGGCATAATTATTGCCAACTGGGGCCACCGGATTAGCTCCTCTATCGTTTCCTACAGCCACACCCGCAGCTGCTTCAGCTTGCATCATATTCACGAAGAACTGATACATCATCCTCATATCGACCGGTGGAATCTCAACACCAACGTTGGCATTTGCACCTGGGTTTTCATCTGCCTATCAATCCTGGTTGCTTCTAGTATTGGGTCGAACATTTCCACGTGTTGCGGTGCATCTTTCACCTTGATTCATTCTTCCATTTCCTTCCTCCATATCTACTTCCCTACTACCTGAACTCAATCTTAGTAAGATAAAGAAGAACGGTCTAAGAGAGTGGGGAATACATACGTAGGTATTTATAGCAAAGCACACATATGTTACAATAACGCTTACCCAAGCCCAAACATATTTTAGATTCATTAGATTATGCTCTAAAAATCTTTTAAGGTTTAAATTTCTTTTAAGTACATAAACCATGCTCTGATACCAACTTGGAACATCCTACTTCTGAAGGCTCAAAACTAACTGCTACGTATGCTACAGTCACCCATAGATGTTATTTCTGAGTGACTAAAATCGGAATCTTGAAACTATTGACAATGCATAAACACAAGAATATGAAAAAAAAATAAACTTCAAAAAAACAGAATTTTTCATTTCTTATGAATTCCAATTTGAGATTTAACTACATAATCCTAGACATTAACAACGTTCAGATCGCATATACATGTACAAAATACAATAAAAGAGACATATGAAGATGTCCCCTTATGATGATCAGAGAACTAATAAATACGAACTTTACAGTTCTTAGTACATCATAGCGGAATACACAAAATAGCTCCTATATAGCTAATATTGCCTCTTACAAGTCTTCGGAAGCTTAGTCATCAAAAACTTGAAAGTCTCCCACTCTCAGACTACTCAAATTAATTTTGAGTACCCGAAAGTTTATGGAGAAACATAAACTTCAAGTCAGAAAATGAGTCTGGTATGAATAATCTCCTATCATCTCTTATCATAAATAGATATCTAGTGATACCACGCCGCTTACCAAGATAGGTTTTCCCCTCACTAACACCCTAATAAACATGCAACTCATTTACTATGCCCCTGTACCCAAAATGATTAGTCTTAACGTAATATGAAATAAAGTCATAAAACATATGTATTGGATATCCCATCCACCCATTTATTTGATATCCACCTTAAAGCAATTTAATAGATTTCCCATCTAAAATCATTAAAATGACTATCCGCCATAATATAATAGGACTATCCATCCCAAATCTATTCAAAATAAATGCAGATTATCCATCGTACATGGTTTTATAAAAGATGGTGTGGGCTATCCACCGCACACTCCATAGTTTTTATAGGATGACTATGAACCCTTGGGTGCCAAATCCCGAGCCAAACCACCACTAGCAAAACATTTTTTACTTTAGAAACTTGATGTGGGCTATCCATCGAACATTCCAGGGTTTTCCTAGGTTAATCAAGAACCCATCAGTAGGCCAAAAATATCATGATCCCCATGATTATTTATAAAACTTCATGATCCCCATGATTAATTATTTTCCTCAGGTATACCACATGTTAACCTATTCCCATTAGTAGCCCGAATTAGGTTAAATTAAATTAAAATGCATTGATAGCCTCGATTTATATTTTTGAAAGCATATTTCTGTTAGCAACCCCAAACTATGTAACAAAAACATTAAACCCACCCCGATGTCCCTAAGGTTTTATAACATTCAATTTAAATAAGGATCCTCCTTATATATATTCAAACAAAGGTAAGTATTTTATGCTATAAACCTTCGAAGTAGCCCCTTCGAATTAGCAAAACTTTACTCAAGAAAAATAGCTAATAACATCCCCTTAAAACCCTTCGAATGAAGTCCTATTCGAAAGCTAATAAACATCCAAAGTTTGCCCCTTCAAAAACCTTTCGAAATCAAACTTTTCGAAATTAAAACATTTCGAAATCATAACCTTTCACAATGTTGAAGATAACCCCTTTCAAAACCTTTCAAAATCAAAAATTTTGAAATCAAAACCTTTCAAAATCAAACCTTTCGAATTAAAACCTTTCGGAATTAAAACCTTTCAAAATTAAACCTTTCAATATTAAAACCTTTCGAAATCAAACCTTTCAAGATTGAACCTTTCGGAATCAAAATCTTTTGAAATTAAACCTTTCAAAATTAAACCTTTCAAAATCAAAACCTTTCGAAATTAAAAGCTTTTGAAATCATTGAAGATATCCCCTTTAAAACCATTCAACATAAACCTTTCGAACTCAGAACCTTTCACAATCATTCAAAAACAATGTAGTGTTGATGTTGGAACCAACACTTCGAAAGCATACTTCCGACCATGTCAGAAGGTTAACCCTTCGGCTTGCCGAACGGTTTTCAAACACCTTTTCAGAAAACATTTTAAAACAATACTCTTGAAGGATTAAGATTTCGATGATCCCCTTTGAGACCCTTCTTGAATATAAAATTTTAGTCTTTTATAAAATGATAGAGTCGAAGAATCCCCTTTTAACTTATTCGTAAACAACTTTTATTTCTATCCAAAAGCAAAAGAAGCAGCCTCCCCATCCCTTTGCCCTTTTCCTCCCTTCGTCCCAATGCCTACCTTTCAACCTTGGGCGGAAGGTAACTGTTTACCTTTCATTTTAGACGGAAGGTACCTTTTGATTTCATCAAAAGGGTAAAAGCGTGCTTTTTGGAGTTGAAGGCAGAAATAGGCCCACTGAAGTGATGTTGTATCTTGTTTTTCTAATTTTGATTAGTCAAGGAGCCTTCTCCTATACTTCCAAATAGTTAAAAGTATACAAAAGTCAACCTTTTTCTCAAAAACTGTACTTCCTCAAATATTTCCAAAATCAATTTCGTTCTGAATTTATGTAATTTCGAGTATTACAACATTACACACATCCTTAGAGAACAAAATGAAAAAGCCGAGTCACTGGCCATGCTGGCTGGTTCTGGGGATGCGCAGCAAATAGATTTATCCCAGTTGTAGTGTTTAACATTCCAAGCATTGATAGATGGAGATCGAAAAGATCTTGGAGACGAAGCTAGAAAAGTTATCATCGATGACTCCTATCAAAGACTATCTACAACGGGAATTCTTCCTAAATGGAGGAATAAAAAAGATAGATCCTCCTCAAAGCTTCACGTTGCATCATCCAAGAAGGAGTCATGTATAGAAAGGCTTTCTACATTCCCTGCTTTGGTGTACCACCCTTGATGAAATTAAACAAGTCTTGAGAGAAGTCCATGAAGAAGAATGCGATGATCACACCAGGGGGAACAACTTGACAAAGAAATTGCTCCGCTACAGGAATTACTGGCCAACGATCAATCAAGATGCATTTGATCATGTTATACAACACGATGAGTGCAGATGTTTGCAAAAATTCCGAGATCCCCACTAACAAAAATTACTCAAATGGCCAGTCCACAGCCTTTTCCACTTGTGGTATTGACATCATCAGCTTCCTATCGATTCTAAAGTTGGAGTGAAATACGCCATCGTAGCAGTAGATCACTTCACCAAATGGGCTGAAGTAGAACTTTTAACCATGATCACGATGAAGAAAACAATCAGCTTCATTGTCTGAAACATCATCTGTCGTTTTGTCATAACATGAACCATTAAAGCTAACAATGGAACCTAATTCGATAGCGTTGAATTTAAAGACTTCTACTGCCGGCATCATATTGAAAAGAGATTTGTGGTAGTTGCTCGCCCTCAAGCAAATGGACGGGTTGAAGCTTTGAACAAAATCATAAAGTCCATTCTGAAGAAATGTTTGGAAAAGGCTCGAGGCAAGTGGGTGGATGAACTCCCAACAGCATCATGTGCTTACAGAACCACCTACAAGTCTGCGACCGTCCATACTTATTCGCCTTTGCTTACGGCTCCGAGGCCATCATTCCTATAGAACTTGAAGTGTCCTCTCATCGAATGATTCACTACAACCCCTATTTCATTATAAAATAATATATAAACAAAGAATTGCAATCCAATTGCAATCAAACTAGAAGGAATTGGTGACGACTCGTGAGCATACAAATGCACCCAGGAGCCAATGAAAAGAACGTGTACTTGAACGTGCAAATGTATATTCAAAAAATTCGACTTCTTGAAATCAAAAGAAATTGAATTTTCATATGGAATTGTTAAAGAAAAGAATGGATTAGATAGCCAAAGCTTACTAGCCCTATAGAACTAGACACATATAGCAATTAATGGAATGCAACCCAGAATTTATACCATTGAAAATCGACCGAGCGTCATGACAATCAAAGAGGGATACAACACTTTGGAAAGACAAAATGGAAGGATAACGACTATTTAGGAAAATGGATGGATTTCTTTCTAGTGTCTCTAACCTGTTTCGACTCAAAGCAAGTCATGTACGCAATAATATGTACTTTGGGGGGCAAGTGTTATCTGGCCTTTTGGCTCGGCTATATTCAGACTGACTAGACAAGTTAGACTAGGCGATCATCGAGAGAGACAGCTCGAACAGATGATTATTAGGCTTAGATATCAAGCCTAGGCGATGATATGAAGCAAAGATCAAACAAGGCCAAGAGTAGACTCTCCAGAATATTCTAAATATGGAATAATGCATCCTCTAGGCGAGGGATCAGTACCTAGCTCTTTCCCTAGGGGATCGTTACATATCCTCAATTTTTGTCCCAAACTTGCTAAGATTGATATCAAGTGACAAAGAACGCTCTATGAGGCTACATTTCAAGTTTCAAGTCATTTGGGATTCGTATGCTCAAGTTATTGGCAAATTACTTCACCTATTAAAAGGGATCGACATAAAAGAGATCGTCCATATTCAACTTTCACTACTATTGCAACAATAATTGGTTAATAACTCAAAATCTACAGACACTACGAACATGAAACTTAAAGTATAAGCTAATTATAACATATGGAACACACCATAGGGGTCGCATGGCATTTGGAGCAAGTTGGAGGGATCGGTACTTATCCCTCCATAGGGATCGACAATAAACAGCCTTCACAATATATTGCAACAAAGATTAAACAATAACTCGAGTTCTACTAGTCCGATTGGCATGAAACTTGAAAGCTAAGCATAATCAACATGGATAAACTCGCCTAGGGATCGCACGACATTTGGAAGAGATTGGAGGGATCTGTACATATCCCTCTAGAATGATCGATAGAAAAGGGAATTCAACCAACACTACTTTATGGAAAATGCGATCTCACAGACCGTATGTCAGAATTGCACAAAATTTAGGGATAAAGTAGCTAACATCATGGGACATCCCTCATTGGGGTTGCAGCCTATTTAGATGCATTAATAGGGATTGGTACCGATCCTGATTGTGGTCTCCGATGGGCATGCAAATTTTTGGGTAGCCTCGTCTTGGTCTTCCGAACCTTCTGCCAAAATTTCAGTCTGATCCATGCACATCTTCCCCTATAAATACAACAGGCATGGCATCAGAAAAGGGATCCTGCTTTCTCTGCCATTTTTATTCTTCACTTTTGTACTAATGGATCCTAGCTAATCCAAACATTCTTATAATCATAATGAAGTGGATGACCAACAAAAATATGAAGTGGACGTAGGCCAAGATTGCCGAACCACTATAAAAATCTACGTGTTCCTTTATGATTTTTACTTTCTTTTATTCCATTCTTCATTTAATCTCCACTATATTCTATTGGGTGTTGATGCCCATTTTTGATGTCAACAAATATGCGCTTATACACACACATATTCAACTCATTCTAAGGTGTTACTAACCCTATCTGTAATGAGTCTATCCCACTAAGGCCTAGGTGTTCGCTCAACCTAAGCTATCATACCATGTTATAATGACCGCCTTTTGACCCTTAGAAGTCTACACTAATACATTCGTATATTCATGTGTCGAGCATCTGAATACCAAAAAGATAGATTGTTGGGGTGGAAAAAAAAGACAGAACATAATCTTACATCTTGATGAGTAACATATAATATACACATGATCTTTTCAAAATAAAACTATAATATACAAACGTCAATCTGAGAAAATTAACGTATCATCAGTTAAACAGTTATAATAACCTATCCTCTCAAATGCAGGTTAATACAAAACAAGAATTGTAGAAAAAATAATAGATATATGAATACGTCTTAGAGGCATCTAGATCGTTTCTGAAGTTCCAAAGCATCCATAACTAAGTCTGAAATATACTGGGGCTGACCCAAGTATTATAATAAAATATCATCCAAATCAATCTAGTAAACTAGCATGAGAAACTCATATCAAATCGTATGGATTTTATATTTATAAAATCTTTGAAAAAAAATATCTCATAAGACCATGCCGCACAAAAACATGGACGAGTTTTTACCATACAATAACCAAACCATTTTGTTAGAAAATCTTGTGATGTTATAATAACGTCTAAGACTTACAATAAATATATATTAGTTGAAATGCTCGCATCTCACATTCCAACATATTTGATATACAACTAAGTCCGTAAGGCATGTATTGGAAAATGTATTTCATAAAATGACTAGGTTATTGAGGTAACTTTTGCTATAGTACACCTATAGACAAATGCACCGAGGGCCATACGTGGACCCTCTGCCAATACAGAATCGGTCTAACCGTTCCTGGATAGTATCAAATATGATCATCCATTGGTTGAATCCACAACCATACTGGTCCCGAAGCATACATCCAAAAATAATATCAATCTAGATCAGGGATGATCATATTCTAATGGTATTAAACCACATAGCCTTGCCGCATATCCCATGTTTTAGTTTTACCGATTGTGAGGCTTGAGTTTAAGTTTTACCTTATTAGCAAATCCCACTTGGAATGCTAACACGGCCATCTAGGCAACAGCACAATGCCATCATTCATCCATAAAAGTTCTTCAGGATACGAAAAAAATGAAGGCAATACTTCTACTACATCCATTTTGGGATCATCCTCATGATTAGTAGCATGTAGCCCACGCACTTCAAAGAACTCCATCTTTAATTCCATCATCTTCAAGATGTCTCAAATTTGAACTCTTATGCGGTTTGAAGTGGTTTTCGGATAACATATTTGATTCCATTCTCTTTGAACCGATGATGAATAGTTTCAAAATAGGCCAAGATTTGATAATCGGTTATCTAACTATCAAATAAGCAAACTATCCAATCAGAGATTTAAGTTTATATAGAAATCTAGCATGATTAAGCACATAAGAAACCATTAAGCCTCTTTACTAAATCCTTCATTAATTAAAATATCTGTATTAAAATACCTTTTTCAAAAGATATATTCACGAATCCTCTCTTCTCTTTTCAATATTTGGAAAAATATTTATATTCTATGTGTATTCCCAAACCATTTCACTGTCAATACTTGGAAAAGTATTATATACTTATCTCAATGGTACAAATCATAAGAAAGATTACATTTCCAAAAGCATACTTAATAGGATTAAATCCAATGTCATTTTAACATCAATATAATAAACCCAAAATACTTTTGGTGTAATTACACGAATAATATAGAAATTAGACCAAATGTACTTACCACCACTTTCTAATTGCAAGCTCTTACTACCCCTCGACTAACAATGTAGCTGGACAAGTTGGCATACTATCCTTGTGTCGACGTACATTCTTAAATTCTCAGAGGTAGAGATGAGTTTCTCTATCTCAGAATTTGGTGTTAAGTATGAAAAGAATACTTTCCATACCACCATAAGTCAAAATGATCATTTGTAGAAATCAATATAATTTCCATTAATAAGATCCCTATTTTATAAGTCATTTTTACATTTACAAGCATCTCTATCCTTTCTATTTATAAAAATTGTTTATAAATTCCTTTTCTATTTATAAATCTCCTTCCTATTTGTAAACTCCTTTTAGAAATCTCCTTTCTATTTATAAACTCCTTTTATAAATCTCATGATTTTAAATCTTATATACTTGTCACAAATCTTCTGTTTCAAGATTGGACTAAATACTATCTATAAAGCAATTGTTCCATATATCACTATGAATACACATGTGTAGTTTATTATTCTGATTTATCAAAATGATATCATTTCCCTTTTATAATATAAATATATACTTTTGTTTATAAAATACCATTTATTAATACATCTTTCTATTCAATATTTTACATTAAGCATATAACAAATAAATATTCCAAAATATTTTTATCTTCTTTTGAAACAGAATCACTTTATTATTAAAGATAAACCTCATGTTTCTTTATAATAAACATCTGTTACTATATTAATTTTCTTTAAGATAAATACACCTTGAAATATTTGTAAAACATTTCCATATAAATTAGAAGCGACTGAAAAAAAAGATTGGAGTAAAATAGAGAAGTTCAGTAAAAATCATTTCTAAATAAAATGCCATCGAAAATTTCAAAAGTCACATTTGAAATTATTCTAAGAATCAAAACCATTTTCAAATCAAAATAGCAAAATAATAGCATTTCCAAAATACTGTAATGAGGCCTAAAGCTGTTATAGCACTTAACAAGTGCTTTCTATGTAAATGTAACAAGTGTTACAACAATGAGGCCAATATCAAAGTCACATCTAATAAGGCTAAGCTATCAAGCTTTTAGCATTCGATAATTTGTACCAGAAATATACAAGTGAAATTAAAATCAATGGTGATGAGGAATCTGGATCCTTCTACAAAATTTCTTGTATCCCCTTTATTTAATTTTGTAAGTCATCCACTTTCCAAAGTGGGTATTCAAATCAACCCAACCAAAAGAAATCATTTAAGCATGCTAACGATAATGTATATCAACATGTATATTATATATTTTTCATTTGAAGGTTAACTCACAAAAATTCCAACCAAACTTGTGTGTTCCTGCTCGATCTAAAACTGAACGACGTTGATTTTAGCTCAAAAATAATCTTGCTACAAAAATACCAAAATCGGCTCTAATATGTGGATAACACTCCTACGAGAACAATGCAAAAGACCACATTTGATTTGTACCTCGTATGCAAGAGTTATTTACTAAATAAGAGTTGAGATTAATTATTAATTAATTAGATAATTAACTTAACTAATTACCATGTTTGCACACCATTGCCGTGCTTTTCCTCCACCCTCCCCCATTGCCTTAGACTATCGAAGAACTCCTATTGCCATCGTCGTTCATCTCTTCATGAGCTGAACTCGATGATCCCACGAACAACATGTCTACGCCTCCATATCCATTTGCGGCACCTACTATAATCGTCGCCTTCATAAAGTTGCAATGCCTTCCAGGCGACCACACGCCACTTCGGAACCACCATACCCGATGTTTTCATCTCTTAAGTCCTTCCCTAAACTCCAATTTGCCTAACATCGCCTCTAACTTTGTCGTAGTCGATCCCTTATTCGACGTCATGAAAATCAAGTTCGACCAAGCACTGTTGCTCAAGACCCCATCACAATAGATTAGCTCCATTGTCGCCAAGAGTGTAACAGATTCGATCTCGCTTTCCAATATGGCCCATAGCTCTCGATTAAATTCAGAAAGGTGGCGGCTGATATATGTTTAGTGGAGAAAGAAAATGAAAGAGGCGCGGGGGGAATGAAAGATAGGTTTAGTATGGGGGGGTTTATTTATAATAGTTAATATATTATATTTAGTTCCCCAAAATAAATCATAATGCCTTTCGAGCTCACACGACCATACAGTACATCTGATCCCTATGAAACTCTATTAGAACCTCCAACTTATAGTTCTATGATAAAACTATACAATCATATACATATATAGAATTTATCAAAATTTCGTGTATATACTACAAGTAGACACCGTGATCAAAGATATTACCGGAGATATTAAGACTCAAAGAGGGAAGAAGATTAATTGACCATACTAAGGTTATTCTATTGTAAAAGAATCCTAGATAAACTATTGTTATAGTCTCGCTGAGTATTTATGCATGCACAATTTTATATACATAGAAAAATAAGTAGAAATCTGCATTTTCACCTCACATACGTCGAAGGTGTACTCATAGACGTCTATGAAAAGTTTCAGGTTAAAAAAATAAAATAGTCACTGACTCATAGACGTTTGAGGTATACTCATAAACATCTGTGACAAGTTTCGGGTTAAAAATAAAATAGTCGCAGACGTCTGTCATTATACCACAAACATCTATCAAGGCAAAAACCGTCATATTTGAAAAGACACTTCTTTTTTAAACCAAAGGAAACCTTCTTTCATAAAGAGTTGCAACCATTAAAATGAAAAAAATTCTTCAAAGAGCAACAACTCTTCATCTGCATCTCTCTAACTCTATAAATAGCATCTTGATTGAGAAGTGCAAAAAAACTGAACTTGCTTTGATCTATTCTATACTCACTTGATTTCTAAGAATTCTCTTGCATATACACTGTTTACATACTCTAAATCCATTATAACCTTTTGGTCAAAATTCACTTCCTACAACTCAAAACAATCATATTCATATACTCAAAGGAGATCATAGGAAGATTTGTACTGTAAGTCCAAAACTGTGTTATTGGAACATAAGATTGTCAAAGATACTTTTTGTATTAAGCCTATCTTCCTGGCGATGTAAGTGTAGTTTGTTTGAAGGAAATACTAAAGAGGAGCTTCGAGGCTGGATGTAGGATGGGAGGTCCAAACCAATATAAACACTTCAATTTGCACACTTTTTATATTTTACTATTATTATCCACTATTGCATTAATATATATACTTGCATATTATACATGAGTTAGATAGTATACGACCCACTAGACTTTCAATTGATATCGGAGCACGGTTATTTCAAGTTACATTACTACGTAATGTAAACATAATTAATATGGAAAGTACATTTTAAGAAGGTCCATTTGCGGCACGTCCTCCATCACTAGATCTAATTACGCTTACTAGTCTACACATATGCATATTTTATGGAAGCTAATAGTCTAGAAATTTGGTTAGTAACTCAAAAAAAATATGAAGCACCTAATAGTGATATAGGCACACGGACTGATGCACAAAAAGTAGAGTCATCTAACAATGCCAAAGCTTTGAACATTTTATTTTATTCACTCGATAAAAATGAATTTTCTCAAGTCATGTTGTCCACTACTACTTATGATATATGGCGTACATTACAAATTACTCATGAAGGCACAAATAAAGTCAAGCAAACAAAAATTTCCATTCTACAAAATCAATTTTCATCTTTCAAAATGAATCAAATGAGTCAATTATTGACATGTATGCTAGATTTCAAACTATACAACATGATCTTATGGTACTAGGAGTTAAATTCACCGATTTAGATTTAGTCACATGAATTTCAAACTCTTTGACAAATGAATAGAAAAAAAGTTTTTGCCATCGAAGAAGCTAACGATCTTTCCCAACTTAAAATCGGAGAGTTAATAGGAAGTCTGATGTCATATGAAGCTAATTAATAGGCAATAAAAGAATAGAATCAAGAAAGGAAAAACACTCGCATTTCAGGCAAACAATGACAACTACGACTTGGAAGAAGATGAGATTGTTTTCGTCGCCAGAAATTACAACAAATTCAAGATGTTCAAAATATAATGAAATTTCAAAATAACACCAGCACTAATTCCTGAAATCAAACATGAGTAAAATGCTTCGGGTGTGAAAAATTCGGCCATATGAAGAAAGACTGTCCACTACTCAACAATGATAAAAAGAAAAACAAATTTGAAAACTTTAAGAAAAAGAGAAGAGCATTTCAAGTAACTTAGGACGACTCCGACTCTTCCTCTTCATCTGATAGTGACAGTGACTCAAAACAAGTAAATGTTTGTTACATGGCTAACATAGATGAGGTACGTCATGAATTAACATTTGATGAATTTCTTGAAATTAATATGGAATTAGGTGAAAATATAGAGAATTAAAGAAATTAAATAAAGAAAATACAGGAAAACTAAACAGAGCTGAATTAGAAATTGAAATGTTAATAGGTGAGAAAAGTATTTTAGAAGAACAATTAGAATTGGCGTAAAAAGAATGCAAAGAATTATCATCTCATAGTGCTACTATAAAATATGATATAGAGAATAACAAAATAGAGAATTATAAACTTGAAAAAGAAAAATATGAATTAAAACAAAATTTAGAGTTAGCTAATATAGGAATTTTCGATCTTAGAAGTAAATTAAATAAAATTACTAACAATGTTTTAAAATTTAATAAAGGAAAGCAAAATTTAGATAATTTGATAAAGATTTCAAAACCATCAGGAAATTGAATGGTTTAGGATTTAACAAAAATAATCATAAACATTCTAGAAATAATCTAATCTCTAAATAAATTTAAAGAAGTATAGTAAATTATGTACAAATTGTAGAAAAACAAAACCTAAATATGAGAATAAGGAAACAAAAATGATTAAGGTATCAATTCCTAAAACAAATAACAAATTGATTAGAAAAAACACAAAAATGATTAAGATATGGATTCCTAAAACAAATAACAAATTAATTATCCAAAAACACATAGATATGTATATAAAAGAAATGGTTCATAATGAAAATTACGTTTCTAAAGGTTCCGAACCCTCATGTGTATGCCTACCTTCTACTACTAACCCATAGGACCCTCAAAAAGATATGGGTACCAATTAAACTTTTTATTATTTTGCAAGCACCCAAAAACAAAAATAAGTAGAAATGGATACTCGATAGTGGATGTTCCAGACATATAACGGGAAATGCACACATGTTATCAAATATCACTTACATGGAAGGTGTCACGGTCACTTTTGGGGATAATTACAAAGGATATGTTATTGGGATTGGAAACGTCATTAATGTCGGTACATCTATTTCTCCTATTATATCAAATGTTTTTTTAGTTAAAAATTTAAAATCCTATGGTTTAATTCAATTATCTCAACTGCTTTTCTAAATATAACTATACTTTATCTTATAAATTTAGTTATGTATTACTTAGAAATAAATAAACATAGATAAATTTTCTAAAAGAAAATAAAAACAATGTCTTTCGATCACGACTCCACCAATTCAGTTATTGACTATAAATCCCCATCGTCCAGCAGTACAAACTACTCCTACATCATCTCCTTCTTTAAACATTATCGCTTCAACAACATATCATACAGGCATCTCTCTAAAAGGAAAGTAAGCTAAACACACAATTGATCTAAAGTCACCATCTCTTTGTAACAAAGTCGATGAGATACATCATTGCCAACAAAAGATGATCGGTGTTCAACGTGAATTGTATTTCAAGCAACGTCGTCAAGGATCCCATTTAAATTTTCTCGAAAAGAGCATTCTCACAATTGTGGACATTCGCTAATAAAAGATTACGTACATCAAAAGTCTACACGATTATGAGAAACCCCTACAAGAGCACACAACATTACTCCGAGAAACCAATGCAAACCAGGACCCTAAAACCAACCTTGGATTGACTCCCCATCTCATCCAAGTTGGTCTCCAGTCAAGCCATTACTTGATGATATGAAAGTTGAACCAAATTTATCCCAATGATCATAAAGATGTATATGCTATATTTTCTTATTAATGGGTTAATTGGGAAAAATTTATTCGTGACCAAATTAAAGGATTTTGGTCGCAGCATCACCATTCCATTGTTTATGCTCCTTTTATCATGCGCATCCTGCAAAATCTCAATGTTCCTTCGTATACATCACAATACGAAGAAATTCCCACAAAGGATAGTGGTCCACGATATTTATCGCTAATGCATCTTCCAAAAAGTCCTCCTCATATTATCCCTTTTAGTCAATGGACTCAACGCCATCAAGAAGAAGAACACCATGACTGCCTCTACCTAGCACTCCTCGACAAAGCTACTCTCCCAAGTGAAAGATAGAGCAACCTCACATATTCTCCCCCTAAGTATACTTCCCGACAACCACCTTCATCCACTCATCATGCCGAATATTTTTCAACTTTGAGTTATAAGAAGCTCGTCTTGAACAAATGTCGGATGAATTTTTTCTGAATTGGCCATCAAAAATCAAAGAATAATCATGGAAAATCAAAGAAAATTAACTAGAAAGATGACAGGATTAGAACATTCTTTCTCCACTAGAATGACAAAGATAGAGAACACGTTGGACAAAGTGGTCACCACTCTAGGGAATGTAATGTGCAAGGTCTGTGGCCACTCTTCCTCACGATCATCATCCTCACCTTCCCCAACACCTCCACCTCGGGAACAAACACCAGTCTATCATGCACAACACTCTCCCATAAGTACATTACACGACCAAAGTGCTCGAGGGAAGACTCCTATACAACCTGAGGAAGAGGAAGAAGACGGTGATGAGATGTACATGTCCAACACTCCATATTTACAACAACCATACATGGCATTTCAAGGTCTTTCTATTCTAGAGGATGAGGAGTACAACGATCAGACACAATGGTCAGGTTTGTATGAGCAGGATCCATCTTCCTACTGGGAATATTATGAGAATTAAGGAGGATTATCTTACTCGCACAATCAATATAATTAGTCCTTATGTTCTATTATTTTATAACTCCTATGATTTTGTTTTTACAACTTTTATCTTTCATGCTGTGTTGAATATACTTTGATTATTTGATGATTAAATGCTTTGGTTATTAATATTTGATGGTAAGTTTATATAGTTCACCTCCATTTTGATAATGACAAAGGAGGAGAAATCTATGCATATACATAAGGGGAGAAGCATATACATAGGAGAAGTCAAAACATAATAATACTTCTATTGTTGATATCCGAATAAATGAATAAATAGTTGATTTGTGATTATATAGTTATCATCATCAAAAAAGGGAGATTGTTAGAACCTCCAACATATGTTTCAATGATAACAACTATACAATCATATACATATATAGAATTCATCAAAATTGCAGGTATATACTATAAGCAGACACTATGATCAAAGATATTATCGATGATATTAAGACTCAAATAGAGACGAAGATTCATTGAACATACTATGGTTATTTTGTTGTAGTAGAGTCCTAGATAAAATATTGTTAAAGTCTCCTTGAGTATATATGCATACATAATTTTGTATACATAAAAAACAAGTAGATAACTGCATTTTCACCTTATAGACATTTGAGATATACTCACAGACGTCTATGACAAGTTTCAGGTTAAAAGATAAAATAGTCACAGATGCATAAACATTTGGGTTAAAAAATAAAATAGTCACAGACGTCTGTCATTATACCACAGACGTCTGTCATGGTAAAAACTGTCATATTTGAAAAGATGCCTCTTTTTGAAACCAAAGGAAATCTTCTTTCATGAAGAGTTGCAGCCACAAAAACGAAATTATTTCTTCAAAGAGTAACAACACCTCATTTGCACACCTCTAACTCTATATGTAGCTTCTTGATTGAGAAGTACAAAAAAAACTTAACTTGTATACTCACTTGATTTCTAAGCATTCTCTTGCATATACACTATTTACATACTCTTAATCCATTATAACCTTTTGGTTAAAATTCACTTCCTACAGCTCAAAGCAATCATATTCATATACTCAAAGGAAATCATAGGAAGATTTGTACTATAAGTCAAAAACTGTGTTATTGGAACATAAGATTGTCAAAGACACTTTTTCTATTAAGCCTATTCGTCTAAGTGAAGTGAGAGTAGTTTGTTTAAAGGAAATATTGAAGAGGAGCTTCGGGACTGGACATAGAATGGGAGTTCCGAACGGGTATAAAAACTCTAGTTTGCACGCTTTTTATATTTTACTATTTATTATCTGATATTACATTAATAAATATATACTTGCATATTATACATAAGTTAGATAGTATATGATCCACTAGACTTTCAAACTCATCGACATACATTATCTTATTATTCTAGACCTGATGGCACTAGTATCGTAAAAATTCGAGACAGTGCCATGCGATGATAATTTCATGCATTTCAATACCGTTCAATAGTAAACATTTTCAGTCACACTATCAATATTAATTGAACTATTTACTTTTGTAATATTTTTAATAGAAAGTTCACCATCATTATTTAATGATTAATAGGATATATTAACCTTATAAAATAAATTATTTCAATATTTGAAATTAATTAAATAGCCAAAACAAGAACGATAAAATTTCGGGTCGTTATAGTACTTATGTCAAAATTAGTAACAACTTGGTTGTTTAATACTCGATATTGGATTTGTAAATTATATCCTTTATATTATGTATAAAGGATGTTAGGAATGTCCCAACGATGTGAAAAGATACCTTATTAAAATGTTTAATACAGAATATGTAGATGATTCCTTATGCATTGGTAACAAGAATTATCATACATGATGTGTTGTCAACAATATCGTAGTTTTCTAATTTATTCTATGCATAAAGAAAATATCAAATCCAAATTAAGATCGCTAAACGGTAGTTGAGAGTATTCTTGAGTATTTACGAAATATTAAAGAATTGTTTACAGAAACAACAAATTCTTTACAAAGGAGTGTTCAAACTTGAATTTCATAAGTGATGTTGAGTATAATATATCAATATGAAATTCATGTTGAAACCTTAGTTAAGAAACCTTAAGTAGGAAATGTTCCAAACAGGAAGTTGTGGCTAATTCAATGAAAAGGCTAAGTACATCGCCTTGAATAGCGCCACAAAAAGATCAACGTGTATATATATGCACAAACACATACACCAAAATGCACAAATTTATAACTGGGCTAGGATGATTCTATGTATTAAGAATACTAATCATTGGTCTATGATACCAATGTAATAATAAATGCATACTAGAAGTCGTGAAACATACTTCGAATAATTCCATATGATAAAAAGTAGTTTATCAACATCGGAGAAGTTGATTGACAAAGTAGGTAATTAAACCAACATGGTATATCCATTCATGAAGGGTCTAACTCGATCAGTCCTCATCAAATTGATCGAAGGGTTGAGAGAGAGATTCCATAATTAACCCCAAATACAAGTGGAAGATTGATAGAGTTGATGTATGCCTAGGGACAATTATGTAATTTGTTACAACTATCTAACTCGATAACTAATCTTGATCAAAATAAATGGTGTTTTATTTTTATTATATACTTGATTTAATGTATTATATTAATTAATTAATTTAATTAAAAGTATATTATTAGAAAATTCATAATGGTATGTTTTGTTATAGTAGTTACAAAATGTCGTAACCATGAGTAATTTATTACAATGAAACTAAACATACCATTTTAAATATTCCCAAACAAGATATATCGAGATCAGATATCAATGCAACCATAATGACTATAGTACATAACGTTTTCTAATGTTGGAAAGTGTATTACTCATGACTACTGAAAGCACCAAAGGGTTACTTACTAATGGTTATTGTATAACCGTGGAATGACTCACTCGATAGTTTTCTGCTGGTTAATGTAACAAAGATCAAACAAAAAATATCGATAAGAAAAAATTACATAGTTCTCTTAACTTGAGAATACTGTTGATTTTCAATGTGGAAGCTCCACTTTGATTATAGTAAAATCGTGGCACTACATCCATCGAACGACTATAGTTGGGTCAAGTGGAAGCATTAAAAGTGAAACACTATTCAAGAGAGGATGCATCTCCTCGGTTATATTAGGTTAGTTTCATGGTTAACTGAAGTCAAGTCAAAGTAAAAGTCCCTGGGCAGAGTGGTATAGTTAATAATAATTGTTATAATTGAACTAAAGACTTTGTGTTTGGATTATAGAGTTGAATATGGACAATATTTGAATTTTGACCATTACCAAATTCCATAAGTCCAAAGTGATACAGTTTTGACAAAGAGAATTGGTGTAAATAATTTTCACTACTGGGTAACGCTTAATAAAGTAAAATTGGATTTTACCGCTGCCAAGTAAGAGATAAATTTGGCCATAATGTCACATCACCTATTAAGTGACGTGTGAATGTTCATATTCGAATTGATCAATATTAATTTCTGACCAGATTTACACCTAAGGGTCACGCAACCGAAACATTGTATACTCATATTACTGGCCAATTTAATTAAATTATCATCATTGTAATTTAATTAAATTAATTAATATTTATAAAGTATTAATCATAAAATTTTATTTGATGTGTATTGAAAAATATTAAATAGTGTGCATATAATAGTTATACAAACACTAATCGACATACATATCGATGCACGTTTAATTTGGATTTAAATGCAACAATTTTTTTTGAATTGAAGTGGATTTGAGGCCTATATGTGTCATGTAATTTTTGGCTATTAATGGAGCATGGTGAGTCAACCATGTTTAACATGGTGAAGCGGAATTATGAATTAAAAGAAAAGGAGAAATAGTAAGAGAATTAAAGGGCTCAAAATCCACATTTTCACTCTTTTAGATCTCCTTTAGTTACCCTTATCCTCATTTTTGCCTGAGCTTTTGGAAGTTTCCTCCTCCATCATATTTATGGCTAAAATTTCCATCCCCTTCCTCTACTAATTTAAGCATTTTAAACATCAACATTAAAGTCTATTCGATCGTAGGTGGCAGCTGCGTTTCAGAGCTTGCAACTTCTAGATATAAGACAAATTTCAAGGATTTTGGATTCTTTATTTCAACGTATTTCTTCTAGGTAACAGGCAGAGGTATGTTTGGAGAAATCAGCATCATACAACTTCACTTGGGAGACTGCGTTGCTTAGAATCGGATGTATGCTTACTTAATGTCGATGATGTAGTATTGCATAGCTTGGAAAATGTGTCTAGGATGGATCCGAAGATGGGTTGCTTGTAGGTTGCGTCGGTTTTGAGAGGTGAGCTTGATAACTGTTGTTGAAATAGCCTAAGATGTGAAGTGTAGATTCGCTTGCTCTTTCTTTAGTTGAAATGTTGAATAGGTGTTTATGAAGATTATTGTCTAGTTTAATTCAAGGAATTTAGTGGCTACTATCATATCTAAAATAGACTTTAGGTGAACCACGGTTCAGCTGATTGGTGATGTTCAGTTTGAGATTCATTACTTATAGATTTCTATGAAATGGTAACAATGGATATAGACTAATCAGACTATCATGGTTATGCTCAATAAATTTTGCTCTGAAAGTTTTATATCCAAGTGAGATTTTTACTAAAAATATTTATGTTTGTGATTTGAGTTTATATAACACCAAAATGAGAAATATCAAGGTAAGAGAATACAAAGGAGAGAGAATATGTCTTCATTAATTTGAACCATGCTACTTAAAGGCGAGTAGAAATATAGACTTTTCATATGTCTATTGATACATTCATCTCTAACACACTTAATATAAATATAAGACATGCCATCAATATATCCATCTGCAACACACTCAATAAACATTTCTATCATCAAACAGATTCATCGATTCTCATACCCCACAATCTCCCCATTTAAATAATAACAATCATAAAGTTTGGATTTCAAAAGGTATAACATGGATGTATTGAGTGAGTATTCAAAGTCAATATCATAGCACAATGCCTTAGTATATCACATGTCCCTATTTATTTGATCCCCCAATATGTGGTGTATATCCAAAAAAAATATTTGACTAATAATATTTTATAAATATAATAAAGAAATTCACTATGACCAAAACTTAACCTCTCTCCCTTTTTTGTTTTCATCAAAAATATATATGTTATATTAATATAAAAAATGAGTAAGGCATTTTAAACATAATTAAATAGTAATATTGAATACACAATGAATTATCAAACATAAAATTATACTAATTATTGTTGAGCAAACACATATCCCGTAAGACTAAAGAGGGAGAAAACGAAAAAAATTCTATGCAGTGTTATTTCCATAAACAATTCTCTAGTATTTCATAAATACTCAAGATTACTCTTAACTATCATTTAGCGATCTTAATTCATACTTGATATTCACTTGATGGACTGATTAAAAAGCAAATTGCGATATAGTAGATGTTATCCGGCATTTTGACCCAGCAATATTTGAACTGAACGGACAAATCAGACTCAACTGTCATCAAGGTCAATAAACCCAGAGCGGTCGAATAAAATTGAGAGATAAGCTATATAGAATGTTCCAAGTATGGAATATAATCTAATCTTGAAAAGGGATCGGTATGATCCCTCTCTAGCTAAAGGTATCAGATTACTTCAGCTAAACAGATGCAACTCAATGAAAAACAAAGATATTTCATAATCTAGAAGTCGAATGCATATGAAACGTTGGGAACAAGATATAGGGACCCTAGGGAGTCCACCCTAGGGATCGAACCCCAATAAGAGCAAGCACGAGGGATCGGCCCTCTTCCTTCTATAGGGATCGCCCGAAATTAGGCTATACAACATGTTGCAACAAAGATTTATCGATAACTCAAGTTCTACTAATCCAGTTAGCATGAAACTAGGAGGCTAAGCATAATACAACATGGAGAAGCTCCCATATGGACTGTAACCCCAAAATTCTCCAAAATAAGGATCGTCCATGATCCTTATTTCTTGGAATATGGGCCATACGATCCCTCTTGTGGGCCTCTATGGTTTTGGAGGTCCTTCTACCGAATTTTCAAGGAGATATTCCACCATCTTCTTCTATAAATACAGACTTGATTATTTATTTTTGGTATCATGACGCTGCTTTATTTGCTTCATACTCTTTTGTAACCAAGGATTTTCATCTAAACCCTCCTGTACTCAGTTAACAAAGTGATTAATAAAGCTATCACTTTAAAGTGGACATAAGAAAACAACATTGAACCACTATAAATTGTTGTGTTTCTGTTATTTACTTGTTTCTTATCTTTAATGTTATGTTCTCTCTGTTTACATTTATTATTCTTCATTTATTCCTCTACAAAATCCCTATTGGGTCGTGCTAACTTTTAGTGCTAACACTTTGGTGCTTTCACTGAGAATCAAGATTCCTAGCTCTATTTGGATCCCACTGCTGTTGTTGTATTACATAGGTCCAAAGAAAAGATGCAGAACTATCCTAAAATAGTTTGTCCATTCAACTTAGATTTGCATAAGTCTAAGGAAAACCATCGACAATGGTTAGGAACACAAGATCTTCCTCTTAAAACGCAGAAGGAAATGAAAATGCTAGCATCTATCAAGGTGGCTAGAGAAATCACCAGCAGATGCCAATGCTGCAAATCTAGTTGATGTCAGAATCCAACTTATTTCATCACAAGAGTCGATTTTCAAAATCTGTTGAGAGAGCTCATGGATAGCCGCCAACAATTGAACCAATGGATTCAAGCTAATATCGATCTAATGAATCAACTAAGGGATTAACAACGTGGGAAGACTATGAAGGAGTCGACTCCATTTTCTACCTCGGAGAACTCTACTTCATCATATGATAATCATAGACGCAGACATCGCAGAACTGAGGGATATCACGTGGAAGCATCTAAACATCAATAAACAAACTTACTTAGGATACCAGGGACGATCGGACTCGATCCCTTCTCCAAAGGAGGAAATTTGCCTCTTTCCAGTGGAACACAAATTGGAGCCACCGTGGTTGATTTGGGTGTTGGAGTTCAGGTGGATGCATACAAGTTACCTTCCTAGAATGACAATGAAATGAACGCATGTGATATGCATTGAGAGAATGTTGAGCCAAGAAGGCGTGGAACAGTCCGTGGATATTGACCGGACCATTAACGTAAGGTGGAGCACGACTACCGCTTAGCTCCAACTATCCAAATGCCAGACTTGACTGCTATAATCAAGCAACTAGTAAGGGAGAGCCAAGGATTAAACAATAATGATTGGGGGTTCTCAAGGAGCTACACCCTGTTCACTAAAAATATCCTACACATGGAGTATCCAAGGAGGTTCAGCATGCCATTGATGCCTACCTATGAGAGAAAAATCAACCATAGGCAACACATCATGGGATATGAATGGATGATGGATTCCACATCTGTTGATGAGGCCACAAAATGCAAATGTGTTTGTATTACTCTTTGGCATAGCAACGATGTGGTTTATGAGATTACCCCCATAGTCAATCTCTAAATTTGACGGTTTGGAAACAAAATTTGTGGAGCAGTTATGTATGCATGCAACTTGCCCCATAGATGGAATGTCTCTGTCAAGCATGATCCAGGCTCTGGGAGAATCGTTAAAAGTTTATTTGGAGAGATTTCATACAACCATCACAGAAGTCAATAATCCAAATGACCGTTAAATATTTATGCTGATGACAAGAGGGATTGACCAAGAACCCGACTTTGATGATTGATTAGCTAGCAAACCACCTACAATGTTGGAACCTTTCTATGCAAAAGCAGCTTGGTATTTGAGGAGATAGAAAGCTAGATGCTCTTGGAAGAAGAATGTTGTGGGACCAAGTGGGGAGGAAGTGTAGAGTGACATTGATGTGTAAAAATCTTAGGAGAGTTGCAAAATTTTTTAAGTAAATGTCCAAAGTAAACCGATCAGCAAAAGAATGACGGTGAAAAGAAGCGTGAACGAAAGAGGGATTCTGGAAGAGGAAAGCCTACGATTCCAATATATACCTATACAACACCGAATACTTCTCTAGAAAATGTTTACTTGTCTACATGCAATACCATGTAGTATAGGAAGCCACCTTCGATAGAATCGATGGAGAAACAAAAGAAAACTAGAAAATATTGCCGGTTCCATGAATACTATGGTCACAACACGAACGAATGTAGGCAACTCTAGGATGTTATCGAGAAACTGATTCGAGAAAGAAAATAACAGCAATTTGTTAAAGCCCCTCAGGATGGTGGGCAGGGGACATCCGACCCTAATTGAGGACAAGTTCCATACAGGGCTAAGAAGCCCATAAGGACTGGTGGAAGATTAGTGATCAGGGCATGCCTATACAGAAATATGCCCCGGGCATGCCTGCTATGTTGCTAAGCTGAGAGATGTTCAACGGAATGAGAAAGGTAAGGGTATGGACAAATCTCTCTGCATCCAAGACACTGAAGATAGATAACCAGCGACTGGGCGCCCCTGGCTTGGGAGCTACAGTCGGTTCTATAAAGACATAGATCCAAGTGATGATGAGGAGGAGCCTAAACAAACAAAGGCCGCACCGGCTGAGCTGACGATTGACATCACGGTCAACCACGACGATCCATCATAGGTCCTAAAGATCAAATCACAGCTCAACCCCTTGATAGTGAAAGAACATGTTGGTTTTCTCTAAGCGAATCTTGATGTGTTCTCTTGGACTCATAATGATATTTCTGGGATCTCACCTTTCATTGCAAGCCACACATTAAATATTGACCCAAGGCATGTCCGGTGAAATAGAAAAGGCATGGCATGGATTTAGAGAGATATACTGCCCTTAAAAAGGAGGTGAACAGGCTCAAAAGCAGTGGGTTTATTCGCGATGCCCTATACCCAAAATGGGTATCAAATCCTATACTTGTGAGAAAGGCAAATGGAAAATGGCAGACATGCATTACTATTCGGACCAAAATAAGGCATGCCCTAAAGACATTTTTCCCCTTTTGAAGATCGATCAACTAGTGGACTCAAGCGCAGGACATGAGTTGCTATCTTTTATGGATGCGTACTCAGGATATAATCAAATCGCGATGCACATACCTAATCAGGAGCATGCCAGTTTTATTATCGATGTTGGATTATGCTGCTAGTGGTAATGCCATTCGGATTAACTCTTGGTCAACCGAATGTTTAAAGATCAGATTGAAAAGACGATGGAGGTATATGTGAATGATAGCTTATGAAGTCATGGTAATCAAGTGACCATATTAGAGACTTAGAAGAAATATTTGATATTCTTCGATATTACAAAATGAAGATCAATCATATGAAATGTTCTTTTGGCATTGCATCAGGAAAGTTCTTGGGTTTCATCATCAATGCTCATGGAATCGAAGCTAATTCGAAGAAGATTCAAGCAATTCAAAACATCCAAGCGCCAAAGACCATAAAACAAGTTCAGTGCCTAAATGGGAAGGTTGCCGCCCTAAGTCAATTTATTTTCAGAGTCACTAATAAATGCATTCCTTTCTTCGTCTTGATTAGAATAGGAAAAAAGAACTTTAAATAGATACAGGATTGTGAAGACGAATTCCAAGCTTTGATGAACTACATGGAGAGGTCTCCTATCTTATCATGGCCAGTGGATTACGAAGACTTGTATATCCACTTGACCATGTTGGTACAAGCTATAAGTGCCGCACTACTTCACGAGGAGAATTAAATCCAGAGGCTGGTTTATTATGTTAGCAAGTGGTTAACAGGAGCTGAAAGAAACTATCTGAAGATAGTGAAATTGGTGTACTGATTGTTGATTGCTTCATGAAAGCTTCATCTCTATTTTTAGGCTCATCCCATCAACGTTTACCACAATCATCCGTTATGATAGGTCCTACAAGAAACTGAGATGTCTGGAAGATAACTCAAATGGAACATCGATTCAAGGCAATTTGACATTACGTATCTCCCTTGGAGAACCATATAAGGACAAGCATTGTTGGACTTTATAGCTAAGTTCACAGCATAGAATGATCTCCCAGAGAGCAGTGAAGCTCCTACCATCTAATGGAAAATGTATATGGACGGATTGTCCAACGATCACTATTCTAGGGATTAAGTCGTACTAGTAACTTCGGAGGATCGATCAATTTTCTACGATTTGAAGCTTGACTTCCCTGCAATGAAAACGCGGTCGAATATGGAGCTCTAATTACTAGATTCAAACTTGCCAAAGAATTAGGAATAAAATCTATTGAAATCTTTTGTAATTCTCAGTTGGTGGTATACCAAGTCAAAGGAGATTACCAGGCTAAAGGATAGCGACTAGCTCCATACCTTATCCAAGTCCAATAGCTATTTACCGACTTGAGTATTACGACATCATGCATATTCCTCAGGATCAAAACAAAAAGGCCGACTCATCAACAAAGTTTGCTAGCACCAGGGATGCATAATAGAAGGCTTGGTTCCAATCGAAGTACTAGACATTCTGAACATAAATCAGATGAAAATCGGCTGGGTTCTAGAGATGGAGCTTGAGAAACAGTCGTGGATGACTCTGATTAAAGGTTATTTGCTACATTTATTCCTTTCTAAACGGAGGAATGAAAGAGGACAAATCCTCTGCAAAGCTTCATCATATATCATTCAGGAAGGAGTCATGTATAGAAAGGGTTTTTCCGTTCCCTTGTTCCTGTGTATCGCTCATGTTCAATAAAGTTATTCCTAAGGGAATTTTATGAAGGGGAATGTGGCGATCACACTAGGAGGCAATCCCTAGCAAAGAAAATAATATGTTATATGTACTACTGGCCAACTGTCAACCGAGATGCTGCTGATTACGCTAAGAAATGCGGCAAGTACCAGATGTATGCAATAGTTTTGAGAGCTCCACCGATGGAAATTACACAAATGGTCAATCCTTGGTCATTTGCCACATAGGGCATAGATTTTATCGGTTCGTTACTGATCTCAAAAGATGGTGCGAAGTACGCTATTATGGTAGTTGATTACTTCACCAAATTAGCCGAAGCAGAACATTTGACCACAATCGCGATGAAAAAAGTAGTTAACTTCATTTTCCATAACATCTTCTACCGTTTTGGCCTTTAACAAACCATTGTAATTGATGTTGGAGCTCAATTCGGTGGCGTTGAATTCAAAGACTTCTGCTATCGACATCATATTGAAAGAGATTTGCATTAGTTGCTCGCATTCAATCAATTGGACAAGTTGAAGCTGTAAACAAAAGCATAAAGTCCTTTCTGAAGAAACAATTGAAAAATGCTAGAGGCATGTGGGTGGATGAACTTCCAGCAGCATTATAGGCTTACAAACCACCCACAAGTCCACGATTGGACATACTCCATTCGCCCTTGCTTACGTAGCCAAAGCCGTCATTCCTATTGAACTAGAAATTTCTTCCCATCGAGTGACCTAGTAAAACCCCAAAATGAACAGAGATACCCTCTTAGAATCTCTAGCCTTTGTAGACGAGAAGCGCAAAGAAGCTGATTTGAGGGCAGATATAAATCAACACTAAGTCACCTAATAATACAACACCATAGTCCAATCTAGAACTTTTGAAATCCATGATCTCATCTTGAAATGAGATTTTCCTATCCTGTCATACATGAATCCTACTTGGGAAGGACCATACGTCATTGATCATAGGCTTGGAGAAGGAACATTCAAGCTAGCAACTATTAATGGCGTCACACTCCCAAGGGCGTTGAATAGCGAGCATTTACGACGCTATTTCACTTAGTTTGTTCCTTTTTATTCTGCTGTATTCAATTTCCAAATTTTCTTTAGCGTATGTTTTTCCTAATATGTAATACGACAAATTATGTCATTTCTTTCCATTTCGCAAATAAAGTTTGAAAGTTCCTTCATATCTGTTATTGTTGTACCATTACATATTAGTTATGATACCTGACTAAGTAATATTGGCATGTTCGAGCAGGTTCTCAAAGTTTGGTGTCGGCTAATTGCATAAGTACATGATTTAACTAAACAAAATAAACGTGGTCGGCAGTTCATTTGATGATTCTTGCTCACAACCTATTAGACCCAATTAATTCCACCAAGCGGTAGGACAGACATGAATCAAAAGTGATCGTGACACAACCAATTTCTTGCTAAGTCAAACACCAGATTTAGGGGAAAATTAATCAATTGAGGAAAGTATTATCCGACTATTTTCTGAAATAACTCTAAGTCCCCAAAGTGTGGACTGGATTATAAACACAAATTAGGTGTGATCCGATCACCGGCCAACTTACTCTTATCCCTAGAATGCGGATATGAGTAAAACAAATAGATGAGTGTTGTTCGACCACTCACTATTCCATAAACTTCGACTTGAAACTGACAAGAGGATGATTATCTGAATCAACGAGTAACAAATTACAAATACACAGAATGGAAATGTAAAATCTCGACTACTTAAACAAGTTCACATAAGAATTCAGCAGAAAATAAAGAACTTTTATTTACACGTTAAATTTAGAAGTCATAATACAAGTATATCCAAAAGTGAGGGACGTACCCGCACATACACGGCCAAGCAAAAGAAAAATAGCAACATAAGCTATATACAAACTAAGTCGACATAATGGCTACTTCTTTTGCTTTTTCTCCCTTTTGAGTTTTTTAGGAGTGGACCCACTCGAGCCTCCAATCATTCCTTTCTTCGATCCTTTACCACTGCCCTAACCACTTTAGCATGAGAGTATTCAGATGTTGGAGGAGTCCTTCGAGAATCGACCCGCCTGGTGTAATGACTTGAAGTGGGATAAGGTTTGGATCATCGACGTCCATACCAACCGGTTTATTTTTAGCTTTCTTCTTTAATAACTCCTCCCTCTCAATGCGCTCCTTTACGCTCAGCTCATTAGCATGTTTAGAGGCATACGTGATCACAACATCATTAGATTCATCTTGCATCAGTTAATCTTCTGCCTTTCCTTTTGCAAGAGCTCCAATAAATTAGGCATCGGGCCCTGGAATGTCAGTAGCCACTAGAACATAAGTAAGTGGCGGTTATCACTCCACGGTGGCACCATTTCCTAGAGTAAAAATTAGGAGCCAAAAGACCTACAAATTCACCGAAACAAGAAAATAAGCTAAGAACTATTGGGCATAAATAACGAAACCTCTCGAGTAATGGAGAGTAGAGCGGAATACCTATATCCAGCTGACTTTCAATTGTTGCCAGAGTGCTCCATTCTTGAATAGGAGTCAACACCTTTGATTTATAACTGGTTCTATCTAGATCATACCTTGATCTTGTCCCAGGCCAAGTGAAACTGATGCTCTAGCTAAAGGGGAACCTTTGGGATTAAACTCTGAAGCTTCAGCGATAACTTTCCCTTTATTCGAGGGTGCTAAAATATCAAAGTATCAGAGCCTTGCAACGATAAGATATAAAGGTTCGTTTCTATGAAGGATCTCTTGTACCGGTTTCTCCTTATCCAAATCAGCTTCGCCAAAGGCTTTCTTCTTCATTTCAACGATATATTCCCAAGCCTTGGTAAGCGATCGAGGTAGCTTCCTCTAAGAAAATTCAAGTCGTGATGGATTGGGACCTTAGCATTGTATTCAACTATCAAAGGCTCGAACATGTGCTTAATCTCATTCTGGCTAGCCTCTTTAGCATCCTCCAACTGGTTTGCCTTTAATTTCATTATGGATAGTTTCCCTTGCTTCTTCCTTAAGGACTTTGATTTGAGCGAGTTGCTCATCAAGATTAATTTTCAGCTCTTCAGCCTCAACGGCCTCTTCACCATACTTTTGAGACTCCTCTTGAACCTCAAGTTTTTCTTCCTTCTCTTTCTTAAGGAGCTCTTCGAGTTCCTCAATGCAGTAGGATAGAGTGTCTTTCTCTTTTTGCAGTGTTTCCTTGTCTAGAGCAAGCACACTGCTACGACTAAGGGCAACATCCAACTCCTTTTTGTGAGCCATTTCTGATGGTTTACCGCTTCGGATGTGTCTTTACCGCTCTTTTTTTTTTGCAGATAACTTAATGGTCATCTCCATGATCTCATCATCTTGGTGTTTTATTATGAATTTATCATGGATCGCCTCTAGCTTAAGGAAATCGATTTCATATTGTCTTTCAGTAGGCAGCTTAGAAATTTTCTCAACTAAGGGCTAGAATGCTTCATGCTGCACAAAAGCGTCGTTGACGCATGAAAGCGAACTTGCTTTAACACTCCCTTGAATTGTATGGATGGAAGGAAATCAAAGCATATTTTTGGAAATTTGACCTTAATTTTGACTAATTAATCTATTGTAGAGACCTCAGGAGCTATAGTAGTCAAAGCTGGATCAGAAGTAACAATAGGACGTTTGCTCGACCAGCGATCGTGAGGCTGTCGAGAATGATGCTCGGGTGCACATCGGTTTGGGAACATGAGAAGAGGTCTGAGTGCCACTATATAAAGGAGGATTAGGCTGAACTTCCTAATGAGATGACTGAGATTTGGACTTGCGTTTAGAGGATGAAGACTCCCTTGAACAATGGCTTCTTTCCGGCTGTCATCCCTTTCTCGACACCTGCTTGAGTCTGGGCCATGACTGTATCCATAATGTGATGAGGAGCCCCTCAAGCGATCAAAGGCACAAGAATGAGACATAGCACCTCAAGTCAAACAAAAGCATGTAAGTGACAATTAAACAAAAGATAGGCAAATATCCTGCAATAAAGTGCACGTGAGTGTCCTAGTGTCCCCCTCGATGGACCGGTTACTATAGCCTTGTAGATGGGAGAAATTTCTCCTCTAATGGTAGGAGGAACGCCATCGCCCGTCCTGGTGGTAGAATTAAGCCCTCTAACGCTTAAATTGGGAAAGTCATATGCCATGATATCGTCAGGGATCGGGAGACTTGAGAATCCTTTCATCAAACTTTCTAAAGGCTGAGAGGAAGACTATTCTTCAACAGAGGTGATGATAAACTTAGATTTTTAGCTTTTTTCTCCTGTGAAGTTTGTACACTAGCCTTCTTTCTTTTCTTGCTGGCACATGAGATTGCATGTCTTGTGATGCTTCGACCACAGGCGCATTGTCCGGACATGTATCATCATTGCCAGGCTCATTGGCGTAATCACCTCTAGTTTTTTCTTCTTCGGCATCATTCTGATCCTCCTTGACTAGGTGACCTTATTCTAGTAACCTAAATGAAGATAACCACTCATCGGTTATAGGCAATCTAATGTCTTTGTCCTCAACTGGAGTGGCATGGATTGCAGAAACCGCCCTCGAAAATTATCTCCATCGGGTCATGGATGGACATCTATAAATTTTCAAACGATTTTTTAGTTTAAGATATGACTTGAACTTAATAATTTGAAAATAAAGTGAAGGCAACACTAACGTCCTTTAGACCATCGCCTCGCGAAGCTGAGCAGATGGCGAATGTCGAACCACTCATGCTTAAAGACATTGATCTTGTTCCAAGCTCCAGTCAGAACTTGATAGTTGGGCGTAGGCTCGAGGAAAGTATAAGAAAGGCTTTCCATCCATCGCTTGAAATTATAGACGGTCCTGATGTCTTCAAGTGATGGCAAGTGGAACAGAACATCCATAAATAGCAATAAAGTGCTATGTAGAAAAGCATACATGTTCAGATGCAGCTTACATGATTTAGCATCTCTCGGATAAATGAATTAAAAGGCGACACACATCTGGCTCAGCACATAATTTATACAAGCCTATAACACTCTGGGGGCAAGTGGGCCTTATCATTCCCTGAAGGGACTAGAACATCTTCAAATAGAATCCATCGGGTTATCCGGAAATACAACACCCTTTAAAGTGTCAGGGGCAGAATTTTTCTCTTCTACGGAAAGAATGGGAACATAAGAGAAAAGGTCAACCAATGAACTGGAAATCCAGTTGTTCAGTATGGTGTTCAAGAAAAAGTCGACCAGATACAGTCGTAGAACTTGACTCGACACTTAGATTTTTATGCTATGAAGGTTGTCCAGAAGACATTGCGGCCAAATGCCCTAAACGTTAGGAGCCCATATCAACTAAACTCGGTAGATAATCAAGATTAGGAAAACTTACCTGTCCCCCGTGCGAAATGTAAACTTGTGTGGTGCAGTGCAATGCAGTGTAGTGACAAACAATTGAAAATTAAAAGAAAAGGTTGTGACGAGACTTTAGATTTCAACCAGAGTGACTGTCATCACTGACCGTCTCAACCGGCATTTAAATTGATCGGTTATGTAAGTTTTAGGATCAAGCATTGACATATCGAAGTATGAAGTTCCTTATTGAAGTCCATATGTTAAGTTTTAGTTCATATTCTAAATCCCAGCAGTTTAGTCGTTCAGTTTCAAGTTCGATATTGGATATGCAAGTCCTGTTGTCTGTTAATCTTCATATGCTCAAGTTCAACATATGTGATTGGTTCTAATTGTTTGTACAAGTCTACATGGATTGATTCATTTGTTCAAGCTCGGTTCAAAGGCCTAAAATTAGTTAAGTCCCCATAGTCAATCCCTTGTAAAAAGCAATAAACCGATCCCTCTTAACCAACATGACCGATCCCTATTCCTATATCTCGATATAGCTAATCCCTATGCCAAAATCAATTTGACTAATCCCTTTAAGCTACACCAACATTGATCCCTCCATGCTCCACAAACAACCAATCCCTCGTCCACCAATGTGACCTATCTCTTCTTTCTTATATTCACACCAATCCGTATGACATGCATCAGTACTGATCCCTATACTTAGCTATTTTTACACTTCCCTCCAATTTTTACTTTGATCCCTCAGGCAATACGCAAGACCGACTCTTCTCCTCCATACTTCATTATAACTGATCACTCTACTTCCTTCATGTTTCACTCTTCTCCTTTTCCCTCCTCTACTACCTAACTGAACCCTATATCTCCACCGTTCGCCCCCATCCATCTCGAATTCTCCTAATTAAACCCATGCTCAAAACAAGAAAATGACTGAATCCGTCATCTCATCACAAATCGAAGTTAGATGGAAGAAAAACTACCTAAATGCTTAAAATAAGAGTTACTTGAAGGGAGATATTGAATTTTGATTCAAATTGAAGGTGGAGTGGTGGCCCAGAGCAAGAGAGGGTGGCGGATCTAAGGATGGAGGCGGCAATTGATTTGAATGGAAGGATTCAGAGTTCAAACTCTAGGGGGAGGGTTCAGAGGTAAGCTGAGGGAAATAAAAGAGAATGAGAAATAAAGTAACGTAAAGAGATGGAGGATGGAGTTTCGGTTTATACATGAAGGTTCAAAAGATCGGTTTGCTTAAGCTTCTCTATAAAGCTGAAAATTAAGTCCCTAATTGGAAGGGATCAGGTACGATCCCTATCCAAGAGGTATCCATCCGATCCCTGTATATATATAAATAAATAAATGAGTAAGAAATGAGGGCAAATGGGTCAGTTAGAAAAATTCCAATCCCTATTATTAAAACCGAAAAGAAGGAGATCAGGTACGATCACTAAGTGTAGAAGGGAAAATTCCAATCCCTATTTTTTTAAAAGCAATAAAATATGAACACAATGAAATTGCATCTAATTCGATGAAAATTAGCAAAGAACTGTGAGCATGCAAACGCATTCGGGAGCTAACATGTACCTCAACGTGTACATGTATGTTCTAAAAATTCAATTTTTGAAATCGACAGAAAATGAATTCTCACCTGATGCTTTCAAGTCGAGATTGGATCAGATACCCAAAGCATACTAGCCCCATAGAACCGGACATAGATAGCAACTAAAGAAATATAATCCTGAAATTATAATATTGGAAATCGACCAAGCATCATGATGATCGAAGAGAGATATGACACTGTGGGAAAATAATTCGACAAAAGGGTAGCGACTATTCAGAAAATTGGATGGATTTCTTTGCGGCAACTCTAATTTGCTTTGATTCAAAGCACATCATTTTTGACACAAGACATACTTTGGGGGGTAAGTGTTATCTGGTATTTTGACCTGGCAATATTCAAACTAATTGGACAAGTTAAACTCGACTGTCATCAAGGTCAACAAACCCAGAGCAATGACTGTGGGGTCCAGAAATCAAGTACAGATAGAACATAAAGTCGTGATTGAAAGGAATTAAGAGATATGCTATACAGAACATTCTAAGTATGGAATATAATGTAATCTACAAAAGCGATAATGTATGATCCCTGTCTGCCAAAGGATCAGATTACTATAGCTAAACAAGTGCAACTCAATGGAAAACAATCGATTACTCAAAATCCATAAGTCCAATGCATATAAAACTTTGGAAATAAGATGTGGGGACCCTTGGAAGTTTATCCTACGATTGCACCCCAAAAGTATCAAGCAAGAGGGATCGGCACTCTTCCCTCTAAAGGGATCGGCCGAAACCAGGCTACACAACATGTTGAAATAAAGATTGATAAATAACTCAAGTTCTACTAATCTAATTGGCATGAAACTAGGAGGCTAAGCATAATACAACATGGATAAGATCCCATAAGGATCGTACCCCCAAGCTCTGCCAAAATAGGGATCGACTCTGATCCCTATTTTTTGGGATTTGGGCTATGTGATCCCACCTGTGGGCCTCTATGGTTCTGGAAATCCTTCTATCGAATTTTCAGGGAGATACTTTGTCGTCTTCCTCTATAAATACAGATTCGATTGTTCATTTTTAGAATCTTAATGCTATTTGTTGCTTACTCTTTTGTAACAAAGGATTTCATCCAATCCCTTTTGTATTCAGTTTACAAAGTGATTAATAAAGCTATCTCTTCAAAGGGGACGTAGGCAAGTAATGCTGAACCACTATAAATTACCACATCTCTGTTATTTACTTATTAGTTATTACTTTGCTGCTATATTCTCTCTAATTACATTTATTATTCTCCATTTATTCCTCTACAAAATCTCTATTGGGTGTTTGTGCCAATTTTTGTGCTAATAGTAAACAACATAGCATATATGATAATTCATGTTGTCGATGCATAAGGAATTCATTATGCCTTATGTTAAATATTTCAATATGGTGTTTATGTATATGTTTTAGGATAACGCCGGCATCTTTGCTTATAGTTTTAGAAATATTTCGGTACATCTTCATATTTATTATTACTAACACACTCTTTCTCTGCATTCTGACTGATAATCAAGCTATTTGATTTATCTATCAAAATATTTTCTCAATTCCGATGCTTGTCGAACGATACTGTCATATCAGCTCCTTGACCTTATCCAACAATTATAAACACATTCATTGCTTCCACTGAAGCCATGAAATTTTGGTTATCATATGCAAATAATTTATTCTAAATAATTATTTATAATTTTTACCATTGTCGTTAAACACATGTCTGCATCCTCGATATCTAGTTCATTATCACTTGAAGTGGTATATGAATCATCTAATGTTGTTGTGTAAGCCCTTTTTCCTTTTGTGGATGAATTGATAACTAGGGAGATCTTTGATTTATTATGATGCAGACAGCCTTTTTCCAAATGACTGGGTTCATCACGGTTGAAACATTTAATTACAGTTCCAATTTCAGGAGTCTTGTTTTTAGGTCTTCGAAAGTTTTCATCTTTCTATACTTTAAGAACTTTTTTAAATTTCGAGTTATGAAAGCAATCTCCTCATCATTATCGTTGTATGAATCTTGACCATTAGTTATTGAATGCAACAGATTTCTTTTTCGTTGCCTTGCTTTCTCTTCTGCCCCGCAATTGTGCTTCATAGGACATTAAATTACCAATTAACTCTTCAATTTTTAGAGCGTTAATATCATTATCCTCTTCAATTACTACGGTCTTTTAATCCCATTACGAGGAGAGTGAGTTGAGAATTTTTCAAGCTTGGTCCTCTTCAGAAATTTTTTTACCCAATGATATTAAAGAATGTACTATATCTTGAAATCTACAACACGTGCAGAAATAGATTCATTCTGATTCATTTTAAGTGATTGAAATTAAACATTTAGCATGGAAATTTTAGTCTTTTCAACTTTACTAGTGCATTCATGAGTGACTTGCGATGTTCTCCAAATATCATGTGCAGACTTATAGATAGAGAGTTTATTAAATTCATTTTTATCTAATAAGGAAAATAAAATATTCATGGCTTTACAATTATTAAGTGCTTATTTCTTTTGGTCAACAATTCAAGTTGAAAAGTCCATGTGGGATTCAGTGTACTCACTTTGTGTAATATTCCAAACCGTTAGACTACAAATAAATCTTCATCCTACTTACAATTGATGCCATTAAAAAGTAGGGGTCTGAAAGTAGATTGTCCTTTGAAAAAAGTGTTTACAAGTGTACTGACAGTGTTGCTGGTCATTTAAACTTATCAAAATCAAATTACAAGTTTTTGAAAACTTAGTGCTTTGATACCAAATGTAGGTTGAGGAATTACGGATCTTAAGGCTAATTAAACATTAGAGGGGGGTAAATAGTATTTACTAACTTATGTAAATCATTTTAATTTTCTTTCAAGATTGATAATAAATTACAGATTAATAGTACAAAATTATACTAATAACCAATCATAGATGTAACCACATATAAAACTAAAAGCAGAAAAGTAAATCAAAAGGTTGGAGAGATGACATCAAAGATTTTATACTGGTTCGAATTTCTTCTACATCCAGTCCCATACAATTGCTTGTACATATTTCTTTTGAAATATCAAGCTTTAACTAGGCAAAAGGAAAACCCATATGCAATCTTGATTTCAAGGCTACAAGGCACATCCTCTTATATTCCAAGTACATGATAAACCCACTTGATTTGATCGGGCTATAAGCACACCCATTATATTTGAATCGGCTACTAAGCATACCCACTTGATTTGATTGAGCTATAGGCACACCTAAGCAAACAAAAATAGATATGATAGTTTTTTCAAAGACAAATTCTTGTACTTTGGAACAATGGATTCTATAACCTCACTTGGATAGCGCTTTAATCTTTGAAATAAGGGAGAGAGATGTTTCCAAAATAGTAAGAAAGTAGTACTGAATAAATACAATGTTGTATTAATTGATTCTATACGATTTTGAAGAGCATAGAGTATATTTTTCAAGAGTGTAAGAGGAAGGAAGTATGTAAGTAATTAATTATGAAAAAATTCGTTTTCACTCCCCTTTATATAGTAAATTAACAGTGTGCCCATTCATGAAAGGTTGTGTCGAATAGCCACTTCCATTTGAAATTTGAAAATCAATTGGCGGCATATGTGTCGACACATATGGACTAGGTTTGTCGACATACCTTAGTGTATTTTGAAAATTTATTTCTTTTAGTATGTTTTGAAAATTCTATACTTTGGCAAATAATTTGAACATGGTTTTTAAATATTTTGAATTCTAAAAAAATTTTACAAAATATTTTTGAAATTAAAATAATTTTATTTCGTTTAAAATACCAAAGATCATAATTTGGAAATAGAGATCATAAATTGCTTTCAAGTACTGTAACAATATATGTTAATAACTTTATACAGTAAATTATAATCTTGAGATCTTCATTTCTTTGTCTTTGAACTCATGAGTCTTTATATCTTTATCTTAAGTCTTTATATTGTACAGTCTTTGATTTAGCATATGTGTAATACTGTGCGCTATATACAATACAACTTGGTAAAACAATAGTATTTATATTTTTTATGATTTTATGTAGTTGTTATCATCAAAACCAATAAGTAAGGTAATAACAATCTCCCTCTTTTTGATGATGACAACCATTATTATTCCTGTATAAAATAAAATATAACTCCTCCTGAGTTATATAACTTTCCCTGAATATATGCATGTGTATATTTTATATTTTTATCCCCTTTGTCATCAACAAAAATGGATGAAAAAATAAAATTCCCCCTAAATGAAATACTTATAAACTGTAGAATCATAATTAATAAATATGGATAAAAATAATAGAGACTAAGACGAGAATATGATTATAAATGATGATTAACATATGGAGACTTTTATAAATAAGATAAGTTATGGAACTTAGATAAAACAATAATTATTTATTTAAATTCAACTATACAAATCAAACTATCATTCTAAACATACATGGCCAAATATGAACAATCCGAACCCAATCACATCCTAATAAACCATTATTTTATAATCCATGCTTAAACCAACACCAATTATTTACATAGTACTAAAAAATAAATAAGTTTAATATATGAATTAGAACTAGTAGAAGTCTAAATATTCCTAGGGACTCCAACCCAACCTTTAGATCCAAAGATTGGATTTGCTTTGATGGCATCCCAACCTTCATTGCCCTTGGTGTTTGAGCATTCTGGATCGTTAGTTGATCGTCTTTGATCAGATAGTGTTTAACCATCAAAAAGCATCAAAGTGCTTTTCTTGTTCTTTTATCAAAGGCATTTATCATAATTCAAAATGCCTTTGGTACTTTAAAATAAAATAAAAATATCTTTGAAAGATCGAAGATTCTTCAAGGTTTTCACAAAGCTTTTAGTGCGAAAAAGACATTCTTATGTCAATACTTATTTTCAATCGCTTAAGGGTAATGAAAATATACCATTATAAAATTATTTTATAATGAATATTTATAACATTCGTAATAAATAAAACTATATTTATTTTAATTCCATACTTAAAATCAATTATTATTTTATAAATAATATTTGGTATATATATGAAAATAATCATTTGTATCTAGATGATGCATAATCGTCATATAGTATGCTCCCATTATTTTTGCCAGTACACTAACAACACTTGAAATTCGAAGCTTCATTCAACTACTTATTGTGGATAACTTATTTCATTTATAGTTTATAATCAAGAGTTATCAATCAAATACCTTAATTTCATATACATAACTTTTATAGAAATTTTTTTCTACAATATAACATATTTGGAATAGAAAACACATTTCTCATTACATATTAAGTGTATTACTAACTTTTATACAATTCTCATTACGCATGTCCTTTGTGAAGGTGATCACTCTCTCCATTTCAATTGTGCCCATTGTAGAATATGCTAGTATATGATTTTTGTTTGATGATAACAAACATATATATATATATATATATATATATATATATTCATTTAAATGTATTTGTTATTGCACTATTTTATTTTCACATAATTAAATAAATACTTGCTGAATAAAATAAATGACGCAGGATTTAAATTCAAATAGATATTTTATTCAAAAAAAATATTTTATTACAATTTTTTAAATAGTAAAAAATTTGAGCTCTAACTATATACACAATTTCCATTACAATGCAATTTCAAATTATAATACAAATTTTCACTATACATACATTTGCACCTCACTACATATCACTCAATCACTCGTATTTGATCTTTAACTGTATTCCAATTTGTATCCAGCATCTGAATTATCTATAAAATAAACACCGATGCGGTAAAATTAAAAAAAAGTAGCAGTGTAAAATAAATTGTGTACTTTGAAAATGTTATTTGCCTCAGTTATTTGGGTTGTTCCTCATCATTTTTGAATTCAATCGAAAATCAGTGGCCAAGCATAGCACGAGAAAATTCAAACAAAATAAATACGAACGTAAATATAAGGAATTTATCCCTATTTAGCCCATCAGCATTCAAAGGCATTCGAGTTTAAGCAATATCACATAGCACGGTTTCAAATCAATAACCCGAATCGAATCGAGTTCAAAGCATATCAACGAGAATAACAATGGAAACCACATACTAGATTTATTCAAATCAAACTCGACGTATTGAAGAAGTCAAAAGCAAATTGAAGATGGGGGACGATTAACAGAGCAAAGCGAAGCAAATCACTTCAATCGCTCGAAAAACAAGCGGCAACTTCAACAAATTTCCAAATCCCTAAAATTTTGAAAGAGGAAAGTACGAACAAAGAGGCAGCCATTTTTCACAAAAGCAAAGAATACAGGCCGAAGAAATAAAAAGAGGAAAGGGGAACTGATTCTTTATCACTGTTTTTTCTTTTGGCCAGTTTTGATAAATACTTTTGGGCTTAATATTTAAAATTAGGGTTTTTGTGTTTAATTTTTTTTATTTTGTATTTATCTTTTAAACTTTTGTAAATTCTAGTCGTGTGACTAGGGGACGAACTACGGTAGTGTAGTTCGAGAATTCGCAACTCAGTGGCTGAGTTATGGCAGGGTTTTGAGCGTAGAGTTAGGTTAGTCGATAGAGGGTGTCGCAAGTTTACGCATGTAAGCGTCTGACTACTTAAATTTTAGTAGAAACCTTGGGGCAGCACGTAGGTAGGGTTTTGCCGAAGCTGGTTAATATGTGCTGTTCTATTTCTACTTTTATTATTCTGCTATTAATCTATGCTGTAATTATTTTATATATTTCCACATTAATTTTTATAATTATTAGTATCACCACATTCACCCCCACTCTAGGGTGAAATCGATCCTTCACCTATCTTATGTCTACTCTCGAATATTTAATTTCTTTTGGAATGGTTGAACTATTCAGAAAGGTAATTATACTACAAGACTGCACCAAATTATTTATAAAAATGCATTCGAATATACTTAACAATTTAAGAACATTGAACAGATTTCACTTAAGTAAACCGATCAAAACTGGCATTTCAAAGATCGAACTCCTAGGTCGGTCTTTAAGCCCTTAGTCTTTTATTATTTTCAATACAGTAAATTTATATTATATTTAATCATGTTGAACACATGATTTTGCATTATTGTTTATTTGCACATCAAGAGCAAACAAATGTCATCAAGATTTCATATATTACAAAAAAGATCGTTCACCATACACTTTTGTGTGATCTAATATCGATAGAGTATCCTTATATCACTTTAGAGTTCAAACTCATAGAAGACAATACACAATTTTGGACATATAAAAAGTTAAGTGAGCTAGTTACAAATGCATTTGGTGGTTGTATAATTTTTGGCACTTACATGGGTCTTAAAATATCAAAGAATTACAGCATTTTACCGACGGTAAAAAGTCTCCGGTAAGTCATTGGGAAGTCCTTTTACTGATGACTTTAGGGTCGTTAGTAAAACCTTCATGACAAAACAAGTGCGGTTACAACCTATATTTTTAACGATAAGATATGTTAATAATTGATTTGAATATTTAATCATTGATTTATTTGAAGGTCTAAATATGTGGTTTTTTTGCATACAACCAAATCAGGACATGAGACCACTTTCATTGGTTTTGGATCAATGTTATGAATTAAAATGAGTATAAGCATCGTTATATTTGAAGATTGGATGCCCAATAGCCAAAACAATCTCGAAAAGCGCAAAATTATCATCTTAGAGCATTGTCTTGGATAGCAATGAAATTTTTATCATTAGGACTGGCAAAAATGAGGTAATGTACACAAACGATTTTAGTTGTGATCGAACGCGTCATGTGATCGTGCGAGCTTAAAAAGTATGACCATTTATTTGAGAAAATAAATAAATGGAGCATTTTATTAATATAAACAAAGTCAAAACTCTCTCTCCCTCTTTTCTGTTATTGTTCTATTGCCCAATGATAAATATATGGTCGCCAATTTTCATTTCACTTTAGAAAATCAAATCAAGAGATCTGTTCCACTAAAGATCATGAAACTAGTTTCGTTGAGCTCATATCGAAGAGTGCTTCGCATTGATCGTAGTAGGATTGGGTGCAGCGTTGATTAGCAATGTTCCACTTTTCCATGACAACTAGAGTTCCACTTTTCTGTTGATTGAAGGTAAGATAGGCCAAGGCATTTGTGGCGTTGGATTTCTCTTCGCGAACGACGCCTTTCCATAAAATATGGTCACGTCTGATCATCCAAGGCAAATTGCATCATTATAAAGTGGAAGGCTCGGCTTCCAGTCGCTTTTGTCTATGCATGATTGAGCTTTGAAATTTTATGCTCGAAATGGAAAGGACGTAAAGTGGAGTCCATTTCAATTGACGGTTCGCTATTTCGTCGAGAAATGAGGAAGAATCGAAGAGAGGAGTGTGCGTGTACGGGTTGTACACGACATGTACAGACGATTTCATAAATTGGGAAAGAAGGATTATCAAAAGGGATTAAGGTAATTTAATTACAAATTGAGTTAACTAATTATTTAATTAATCTCGTTTCTTATACTATGTGTACTTTTGCATACGAGGTCTGTTTTGGACGTCGTTGCTGATGATGGAGAGCATTACGACTTGGAGTTGGTTTGGTCAGATTTTATTGAGGTGAGTAATATTTTCTCTCATCGTACTGTGATTTTTAGTATAGTATTAAAATGATGTTTTGGAATGATTTCTAACTATAAAATATGATTTCTAATATATTTAACCTACATCTTAATTTAAAAGTGTTTTAAAATGATTTTAAACTAAATATCACATTTTTCTCATTAATGCACTATTTTAACGACATTAATAGATTTATGCTATTTTGGTATTAATTTAACATCGGTTGCATGGATATATTGTATTATGTTATTATAGATGTATGTAGGCCATTATAGATTTTTTTATGCTTGTTGGTTGCATCTATGTTTATTTGCTTGGATTGGTTGAAAATGTCATTCGAAGGCGATATAGTAGTAGAAATATCCCATAGGATAGGATTTTATGCATAGAGTTTCATGCATGCCAATTGCTCTGAAGATGAAAGATGGACCTGGAGATGTGCTTCGGCTTATAGGATAGATGTCGGACGTTTTAATTTGGTTTGTACTTAGCCATTTTTGGCTGAGTACAAGATCAAAGTGGTCGTTGTTGACTACTCTAGAGAGGACGATATCTACCACAATTGATGATGTCTAATTTGGCTAGTTTCGATGTGAATGATGGAAAGGCTTTGAGGAGCATGATGTGATGGTTCTTTTGTTCGTTCGACGTTCAAATTTATCATATGGCTCTTCAACAAGTGTTTTTGGTTTAATGCGAAGAAGTGACGCTTCAACATGATGACTTCATGATTCGATGATGACGATTCCATGATGTAAAATGATGGCTTTGACGAATGATAGCTATACTTCGAGATGTAGAGTAGGCGACGATGAGTCAGACTAAAAGAACAGTTAGAGGAAGGTTGTGAGATAAATGATGATATTCTACGACTAATGATCATTGTCTAGAATAGCTCCCAATTGAAACGACTTCAAACGGGAGTAATAAGGACAGTTCCGGGATGAGCTCTGCTGAGGATGATGTGTGCAAATGGATCATTGATATTCATAGGTTTTGGTGAGTACTTAAAAAGAAGGGGTATGTGTGATGATATCTGTTGGGTATAGGGTATGCCCTGGATACTTCACTTAGGTTATGATGTATGCCCTCAATCACATGATGTTTCCATCCATTTACCTTGGATTGTTATGGGGTATGCGGTCTAGTTTCTGGCCTAGTGAGTGGCATGGATTCGAGTACCGAGAAACTGGGATGTTGAGTAGTCCTTGACCATATAGGGAGGTCATACGAATATCATATATCCAATAGACTAAGTGGGTGAATGTGAGGATGGATGCTACGCTTGCTTTGTTTACTTATTACCTTAGGGATGTCGCATGTCATAGATTTCATTGATGCAAATATCTAGACACCCATTAGTACTTTGATGTGTAGTACACCCATGATGATTATGATATATGGTAGTATATCATCGATGTTATGTGATAATTCTTCGAATGCAGATTCATTTTAGGTATGATTCTCTATTCCCGCTGTTTAATATACTATATCGACTTTTATAGTAATTTGAGTTTGTTTACCTCTCATACAAGACTGTTGTCTTAATCGTGGTTTTATGCTTTGCTTCTTATTACCTCAGGTACTCTTAAATGAGTAGACTGGAAAGCAGATGTAAACGTACATGGAGTTCTGCAGATGGACTAGCAGGAGGCGATGTTTTCTCATACTTATATTTGGGCTTATTGTTGCATATTCCACTGTGGCACTATGGAGTCTTAACAGTGTTGACTAACTATTATTTGAGATAGTTCATCAATGAGTTTATTTATCATTTTTATGAACTCTATTATCATTTTGTATAACTATATAAGCCTGTGTACTCTAATTTTATGGTTCACGTAGTTATTATTGTCTTATGCGTTTTATATATGTGCTAACTATTTTATTTTATTTGATGTGTTATGAGATATATGATAGGTTATGTGATTGTTTGATGTTTTGTTTCTTTATTTTCTGTTCTATTTTCTTCTCCTTTTTCTATTCCTCTTCTTTACTTCTATTTCTTTCCCATGACAATCGTCCTACATCAACCGGATGCTCAAACAACACACTATTCAGTTATATAAACATCGAGGGTATAGGGCGGTCATCACATTTGGTATCAGAGCTTAGGTTACGTGATTAACCTAAGTTAATGCCGAGATCCATTAGAGATAGGGTAGGAGTTTTCACCTTAGACTATATCGAGAGTGTACCTATATACAAGAGGATGTTTACTTATTATATATTTTGATTTTCAAAACTATATAGTAATATATATAGTATATAAGTAGTATTACACACACGAGTACCATTGATGCAGTTTTTCCGTTTGAGAGATTGGTCATTCTTATCATGTATTAGGAGTGATCTGGCATATGAGAAATACTATAAATGACTCCATCTCTACAGTGAAGGAGTGGGCGGGATCGGTGAACGCTAACCCTGATTTATAGAATATGTTTGCTAATATGTTGTGAAACATTTCTTGAAGGCCCATGTTGCTCCAAATAATTATGGTGCTCAAGTGCAAATGCCTAGAGTTGGCTTTGCCGAGCCGTATAAAGACTATGTGACTCTAGGAGGTAGACTTTTCCTTGGAACGAAGTCGGCTATTGAGTGCAAGACGGGATGGATACTTGTGAAAGGATATTCGATGACTTTGAGTAAGATGACGCAACAAGGTAGTAGTTGGCCTCTAGATGACTCCAGTGATGAACTTGAATTAGTGGAGTGCCCTTATAGCTTTGATTCCCAAGGATCATTTTACTTAAGATCAGTTCTTAGGTCGCATCGTAAAGAAATTTATCTCGACTTTTAAAATGTTGATGTTATTTAGGAACTTCGCCAATTTGAAGTAAGGTGATATGTCTATGTCGAATTATATGGCCAAACTCGATGTGCTATTAAAGTACAGTCTATCTTCCAATGATATTCCACTCAAAAAGAATAAAGAATATACCATTGGGTTGAGTAATATGCTTGGGAAGCGACTAATTGACCATATTAACGAGGGCTTCGAGAAGTTGGCCGAGAAGACTTTACGACTTGAAAGCCTATACCCAATGTAGAAGGGTTGTCCTAAACTAAATAAATAGGGACAAAATATGGAGGCATATGCATTGATTTCCATTTATATTTCATCGAGTGCCATCGACGAAAGAGAAAGGAAATGGCATTATCATTTAAGGTGTGCTTTCCACTTATGGCGAATCCATACGTATTATATTCGACATTTAGGTTTCATATTCCTTCATATCTAGTGATTTGATAGATTTATTGGGATTGAGAACCGAAATAATTAACTGAACTTTAATTATGACGAACCTTGATAGGGGCTCAGCCAACCTATACATGGTGCAATAACCCGCACCCTAGTGGGCCTGAAATTTCACTAAATCAAAAATCCAGGTCTACCAAAGCACGGATCGTTGGTTTGGTATCTTATAAATAAAAAAAAATAATGTATATCATATCTTTAATGAGATAACTTTCAGTGGAATAATTTAAAGTATAATAGAACACATAAATACCAATCAAGCTTTGACACTTTCAAAATCAAGTGTCCTTGTCAACACCAAGCACGCAAAACACCAGTACCAATCCTTCAACCTATTCTGTGGGTTGTAATGAGGAGGGGGTCAGAACAATGTTCTAGTGACTAGTAAATTATACATCCAATCGACATGACACTAGCTTATGTCGATTGTCCGCTATTACATGTTATGTTTGATTGTTTTATTAGTCGTTTCAGCTCCGTATCTATGTACGAACAGTTCCCATCTACATCCCATAATATATATATATATATATATATATATATATATATATATATATGCGTACATATATATACATACATACATATATCCTTTGGCCCCTTAATGGACCTAAATATTATGCCCGCTAGTATCTCTCGCTTGGCACTTCGTCATCATCCATCGCCTCGTTGTATCACGATTACCATGTAACTCAAGGAAATCCTATATTGCGCACCAACGACCTTTCTTTCAAGAGGTCCTATTATCTTTAGGGATTTTCTACTCTATCAGCTTCCTACAATGTGGACTCGGCTCCACTAACCACCCTGTTCATATTTTGAAGGAATCTCGTTATAGATTAACTAGCCTTGCCCTATCAAATAAACTAGCAAAAATTATGGTGGTTCATAACCAAACTGAATCAACCCTGGTAGGCGGCATAATTCAGTTAGGTGTAACCCTATCCTTCTCATTGATCGCGAGGGACAGTTAACGAACTCGCGACCTATGCAACCCTACCCCTAGTTTCGTACTGCATGCGTTGCATAGAATTCGACCTAACCCATTGTCCGTTTAGATTTCCTAGTGCAACCAAGGCAATACCCCCTCTAATAAATTTGAAGCAGACTACTCTGACTATATGAGTCAAGCCACGACATCTGCCTAACGATCAGTGTTCACTATTGGGATTCAGCCTAAGCTAATGAACATATGATTATTTACAAAGCTTCTATTTCAAGCACAGTCCTGGGGTATGCCTTCCTTTATACACAAGCGTATACTCTCCACGAGTCCTTTGGTTGGATGTTTTTTGCATTCCAACCTATTCTAATGACTTATGCGTTTACATTATATAATTAATATATTAAATTATAGTTAGCCACACCCGATATAAATGCATATCCGAGGCTACATAAATACTTATTTATTTTGTAATTCCATTCCACTTAATTTTTCTTCATTTCCTCAACATATTTTATATCTGCCACAAGATTTTCATTCTATTGAGCGTTTACTTTTCTTCAACAAATTCATTTATCGCTTCTTATTTCACTTATCAATATAGTTGCTACTATGTTTATTAATTTCAACTTTAATTTCTATTATATTTTATTTCCTATTCCTTTCTATTCTTGTTGGTAACTTCACATTATCTATTTCATTACTTCCTATCTTATTGGTACTTTTATTTTATTCTTATCTTAATGTTCAACTCTTGCGATTTATTATATTTTAATACATTGGAATCAAACTCCTACTCAATATATGTTAACACTTTAATTTTCATATTTTATCAAAGTAGAAGACATTTGTGCAGTGATTGTAATTACATGAATTTCCTTTTAATTTCTATTGAAATAAAAAGTACAGAACATAAAAAATTTCCTATGTTTTGTACATCTCTTTCCTTTTATTTTCACATACACATTTCTTGCGATTACAAATGCCATACTTTTTTGTTTTGAACTTGATTATATGCGGAAATCTACTTGCAACAATTCAAGTTCTAATATATTAAAATATCACATAAACCTCAAAGATCTAAACAAGTTCTTATATCAACTTTATTGATATTGTTAAATACATTACACACATTTAGATTTCATTCAGTTCATTTATCATTAAAATACTGGTTCAAATCATTATGCAGTTAAAGAATCAAATCTAATCATTACGCAACTACAAAATTAAATCTAAACATTATGCAATTACAGAATTAAATCTAATCACCATGCTTTTGCATTATAAATTTCATAGGCCAGTTTAACATCTTCAACATTTCATATTCATGAATTCATTTGCAATTTAAATTAAATTCTTAGGCATACAAGAATAAATCTACAACAATATAATCTAATATTATGTAAAAAAAAACATATAATATTCTCACTCACCATTTGTTAGCGCTCAAAAATCTTTAGATCTAATCCAGATCTAAACCCTGTTATCTGTATTATTCACTTTTGACTCCCTATTTAGGTCCACAAATGACATTTATACAGATCTATTAGAACTTGAATTAGAGAAAAGTGACTTAGATTTAATATAATTAATTAAGATATAATCTACAATATACCTTTGATGCGGTGACTTGGTTTGAACCAATTATCTATTCCATGTCATCTCCTATTTCTCCTCCAAAGTACGTCGGTGCAATATAAAACTATTTTTGTGTATTTAGAAATTCTGGAGAAGAAAAGAAAATGGCAAAGCTTCCGAGCTCATAAGAAAATTATGAGTTGGAAATGAAGCTCTAGGTCCTAATTTATAGAGGTTCAAATTAGCGTTAACCATCAAATCGAGCCATATTAAATCTGGTCCATAATGCCAAAAATTATTGCTACACAAAACACATTTAAGGTTGCCCGTGACTTAGCCTAAATCGGCTGCTCATGATCAATCTAGGCACTTCTATGGTCGAACCGTGTTGTTTTTTTGGTGCAATATCAATGCTTATTGATTCATTCGATTTATTTCCTTTATTAATCAAATAACGTTAAGTCAAACCCTAATTACAGTACTTAACTGTTAAGTAACGATTATCTTAATGGCGTTCAATTAACGTTAATTGATTCTTAATTATTTTCTTAATTACATATATATTTATTTCCGACTTCAATAATTGAAGCTTTAATAACTTTTACATTTGAACTCCGATTGGAAAATTTTATATATGAAAACTGATTAGGAAATCATCACGAATCCAATGGTGCAAGTTTCGTGACCGTCTTTTTTCATTGTTCTATTATTTATTAATTAATTCCCACTTTAATTCATTATCATAAAAATCATGGGAAGTTATATTCTCCCTCCCCACTTAAAAGAATTCCGTCCCTGAAATTCCATAAGGGTTTAATCATGTAAGCCATGGCACATCCATTCTATGCTAACGTTCAATTAGTGTGCAACCAATTTTGCAATAATATGTGTACATGTTCACGGTGTATCACAATACAAATGATATGCATGAAAAATAATTTCTAATTGGCCTTTCCTATATAATTGATTTCTTTTAAGCCAATTTCGAAAATATGATGCTAACATCCTAAATATCCTGACAGCTCTATATGAATGAAACTTCTTGAATAATCAAAAATGATTTTTCATCCAAATTTCACCAAACTTGAAAAAATAGAAGCATAGTTCAACAAATTTTTCATCCAATTTCTACCACCCAAATTCCTAGCACACCGTTGCTAACATACATATTTTGAAAAATTAGATTTTCTAAACCTATGGCTTCATGCTGGGAAAGGGTATAAATGGAAATTTTCATATTTCTATCTATTTCTCTTATATACCCAACTTTCCACTGTACTTTGGAATCTTTTCATATGTTTAGAAATCTCCTGCCAACTTTTTCAAGTACAATGTACATAGATGATTTCATTTTTAAAGTTCAAAGCATTAACGTTTCAAAAATCATCTTCTTTTTAATTTTCACTCATCGACAAGGTACATAAAAAAACATTCCATGGATAAAATGCTTAATTTCCTTGTTCTCGCCATACTAATTTTACTATCACTGTTGTTGCACAGTAAAATCTATACTAACCCACATGTCATATATTCCCCAATGTCAGTATGTAGTATTCAAAATCTTAAAGTGATTTCTTAGTTTTTTGAATATTTTCTAAAAAAATTTCTCAAAATTGCGCTATTTATAATAAAATTATTCTATAAACAATTTTTTTGCAAAAAATTCTTTTCAAAATATGCATATTTAAATTTCATAAATAATTTTTCTCCATGTCTGATAATAGGATTTAGCTAACAACGCAATGTCCATAATGGGCTTCACTTAATTGTATGGTTAAATTTCAATCTTTGAGGAACAAGAACATTGACCCATGGCTCGCCTCATCTTACTTTTATCCCTCGTTTGCTGAAACTTATTTAGTAGTTAGTTATATAAATTTTTAATTTATTACTTAACTTCCAGTTTCAATTATTTTCTTTTCCCTGGCATTATTTAAGCAACTTTCTAAAATTTATTATTTTTTATTATTTTCAAAATCATAACAGTCCGCATAAAAACGAACATTTCCATAAATGTGCGTAGTCTTTATAATAACAACTAATGCTTATAACCCATAGAAAGAAAACATACTGAAAGGAAATACAATACTATTAACTGCTATACTACTACTAATCTCTCAGGGCTAGGATGTTTGGAACTAGAATTCCCCTTATAGAGAAACGTCCTAAGCATGGAATCTATACATCCCAACTGATGCCCCGCCTCCTTTGCTCCATCAGCATCTCCAATGTGTCCGCCTCGCATGTGATACCTCTACCTCAATCCTATCCTTAGACTCTGAAATCTACTCTTAGGTTTTAGGCTGCTACTGATGTCCACCGGTCAGTTGGTAATACCCCTAGCCTATTGGCCGGGCCAGGGGTACCAATCCATCTGTGTCAGACCAGCTCCATGTTGTGGCTGTTGCTGCTCCTCCTCTCCCTCACTATCCTCACTCCCAGTGGGCTGCTTATCTATTTCTACACCCATCCTCCTAAGAGAGGCCCTATTGCAAGTAGAGTGCCTCTCAACACTCGTCGGCTCCACTCAAAAACTAACCTAAAACTATGTGAAGACACTTGTCCAAAGATGGAAATAAGGCAGAGAGGCCCTCATAGTATTGCTCACTCCAACTCTCGCAAAATGGGCCATAATCACTCAGTCCCAGTTCACTTCGATGCCTCCAATAATGGCATAGGCAGCTCTTTGAATGGCAGGGTAAATGTAGTCATAACTCCCCGTCACGAGATGAGATTGTACTAAAGAATGTGTGCAATCAATCGAGCTCTAGGAAGCAAATGGTTAGAACACCAAATATGATGCTCAAGAAGAAAAATCTGGCATAAAATAGCGGGTCGGCCATCTCTACATCATCCACATCCAATCCCACCTCTTAGATGTTCAACATCCCTTTAAGCTATACATCCGCAAACTCAATCGTTATTCCTTCATCTTGGATGCGAATATAACCTCACAGGACGAAATCATAAACTAAGTTGGCATTAAAAAGATGTACCAGTCTCGGGTAACAGACCCATTTAAAGCTGTTCCAATGAAAAGTGGTTCCAATCCAAAATTGGAAAGCTTTCCAAAATTAATCGCTCATCCTTGTAGAGTCCTACGATGAACGATTGTAACATAAGTGTTAACCTGCCTTTTGGCAAGGCCATATACATGTGGATTTAACTCAATAGATTGCACGGTTGTTAAGGTTGGAATATTATGGATTTGGTTCGAATGAATGGATGGATGATCAATTATGGATAATAAATATGAATATGAAGCTAGGATTCAATATAGTTGATGGACAAACGATGTAAGGTACTCGGGATATGGATTTCGTAAGGACGGAAGTTGCTTCAGGTTAGATCGGCATCTGCTCCTGGTCGCCATGTTGTTTGCTTCGAGTCGGCATAGACATTGCCTCGGGTCGCCATAAGCTCTAAGTTGTATCACTTCAGGTCGATAGTAGTGGCATTGCTTCTGGTCGATGTTGATCTCGGTCAGGTTTGGCATAAGGAATGGCTAGGGGTCGGCTACAGCAAGTAACTTCGGGTCGGTATAGCTCCAGCTTTTGGTCGGCATGTTCAACCACCGGTTGGCAAAGAAGAAGGAGCTTGGGGTCGGCATTATCTTCGCTTTAGGTCGGAAGTAGGGGTGGTTCGAGGCGACAAGGAGGTACTACGGGTCGGCATTGAAGAGCTTGGGTCAGGTCGGCATTGATTTCACTCAAGGTCGGCATAGGGTCTCACTTCGGGTCGACATTGAGAAGGGGATGGATCGAATTGGCCTAGGCTAGGGGTTGTATGACTTAGGATCAGTTAAGGAACTACTTTGGGTCATCATACGAATTACTTCAGGTCAGCATAGGATTTAATTCGAGTCAGCATACAAGCTTCTTCAAGTCGGCAAAGATGGACGAGTTGGACTCATCGGTTGCTATGTTGGGCCCATGTTGGTGAGAAGGCCCTGTAGTCGGAGTTTCGCCTATAAATATAGCTGGATGGCTTCAGAAAAAGGGGATCTTTACTTTGTTCCTCTTCATCTTCCACTTAGAGGCTACTCTGCCAATTTTATTCAGAAATTCCAAGCAGTAACTGTAATCAAATTACTGATAATAAAAAGGATTTTTCTACAGTGGACGTAGGCCGAAGTTAGCCGAACCACTATAAATCCTGTCTTTTTTACTTTCTTCCATTTTAATTTTGGTTACTCTTCATATTATATTATCTACCTATACTCTATCTGTGATCTATGACTGGATATTGATGCTTTCACTTATAATTGGGTGTTGGTGGCTAATTTTGGCGCCAACATTTTGGTGCTTTCACTGAGAAAGCTAGCACTCAGGGATTTGGAAGTTTGGATCTTGGATTTGAAAGCTTAGAAACTCGGATTTAGGAAGCTGTGGCTAGGAAATCAACAAGGAGACAGAGGATAGAGAGAAGTAATCATGAAGGAAGTCGGGAGGCTTCCCTAGGAGTTAATTAGACTTCAATCTTCATCACTAGAGACGAGATGGAAATGATGATGGATGCTATGTAGAAAAAGATGCTGAAGAGACAAGTAGATATGATGCAAAACTTATTATGGCTGATTGGACAAGCTGGAATCCAAAATCAAGGGAATAGAGCTGTATCGAATACTGAAAATATGGATCATGGAGTTAGAGCAGCAGGAACAGAGGTAGTCCATAATCAGAACCAAGGAAACAAAGCCAACAGGATGCGGGATAGAGCGAAACCACCGGGAGTTGCCTCTGAATGTTCCACACTCGGTGGCATGCCCCCAGATCATATTAGCTCGATTCCAGACAGGATACCAGGTAGTGCAATGTAATTTGGTGTTGATCAGGATATGGATGCTCGTCTAGAAGAGAAGGTTTCAGGTTTCCTCATGTACTCGGAGGGCAGGTTGGAGACAATGGAAAAAGACTACCACTTAATGATAACGAAAGGTTGGCAGATATGATCATACGGGCCATGAGAGGAGGATTGGTAAATAGAGATTTGGAGGATGTGAATAGGAACCCCTTCGCTCCTATGATTAGGCAAGCTAGGAATGCACCGGAAATCAAACTACCAATACGGGAGATGTATAATGGATGGACAGATCCAATTGTTCATCTAGAAAGGTATATGAGGCATATGGAAGGACTGGGGGCATCAAAGGAGGTCATGGTACGGTGCTTCCCTTTGTACTTGACGAATATAGCGGCACTATGGTTCAGACAACTGGAAAGTAGCTCCATTGGTACGTGGATAGAATTAACTGAAAGGTTTATGAGGTAGTTTAGAATTCACATGTCGAGACCTAAGAACGTGATGAGTTTGGAAAAGTGAAGCAGAGGACCAGAGAGTCTTTGAGAAGTTTTCTAACATGGTTTAATGTAGCAGCAGCATAGGTGGATTATCCAGATCCATCCATGGATTTGATTACGGCTGTGTCTGGCATCGCTAATGGCACAGAGTTCAAGGATTCGCTAGCATGGGATCCACCTATGGATTAAGGGGAGTTTTACTATGAAGCAGAAAGATTCTTGCGATAGGAAGACGCACAAGTAAACAAACAAGAGGTGAACGCTGTGAGAGCTGGAGGATCATTAGGAGATGTAAATAAGAACGATAAAGGGAAACGGAAAATGAATGACAGCAGTAATACATCGAAAAGGCAATGGAGAGAACCAAAATACTCTTTTTACATGGATTTGACCAAAACTCTGGAATGGATCTATTTGGATACTCGAGGGCGCCTCCAGTATCGAAGGCCAACAAAAAGAAAACTATTCGAATATGAGCGAGCATCAGGAAAGCATTGCCTATTTCATGAGCTGGATGGGCACAATACGAATGACTACAGACATCTGAAGAATATTATTGAGGAACATGTGAGGAATGGTCATTTGCAATAATACATAAGGAATCAAGCTGTGGTAGAGGAACAGGAACAGCCACCACCTACCTCAAACGAAGATGGCACTGGATCAATGCATTGTTGTCATCTTATTATAAGCGGATTGGATTTATGGCATGGAAAGTAAAAAATCCTGAAGTAATGCAGCTAAGTCACTTACATGTGTACGGGATCGAGAATGATCCCTAGGTATGTTCTGAGATGATGATGAACCGTGGTGCTCGGATTTATGAAATCTTGTTTTTTATGTTTACTGCAAACTTTGGTTTCTCTGGTTCTATGGCTATTTAGCTTTCTTGGTTATACGGAATTTTATTTTTTCAGTCGAACTCTAGAACGATTGGATTTGGATTAATGTAATAAATAACATAGGTCACGGTTACGGCCCCAACCGGAGAGACGGGGCAATAACCGCGAGTTATGAGTCCCTTCGCCGAAAGGTGAAAGGATGGACTCGAACATGGATTAAGTCCTCGATTGGGGACCGAGGTCAGTGTAGGATACCCCACAGATTAAATCCTCGGCCGGAGAGTCGAGGCAAAAGAAGATATTCATGGATTAAGTCCTCGGTCGAGGATCGAGGCCCCACAGATTAAGTCCTTGACAAGAGAGTCGAGGCCAAAGAAGGATATTCATGGATTAAGTCCTTGGTTGAGGATCGAGGCCGGAATAGAATACCCCATGGATTAAGTCCTTGACCAGAGAGTCAAGGCCAGAGAAGGATAACCACGGATAAGCCCTCGACCGAAGAGTCGAGGTTAGAGTAGGATAAAAGGACCAAGAGGTCCCGGATTTGGATATGGACCCGGCGAGGTCTTAGATTTCGATATGGACTCAGCGAGGTCACGGATTTGGATATGGATCCGGAGAGGTCCCGGATTTGGATATGGACCCAAAGAGATCCAGGATTTGGATATGGACCCGGAGAGTTCTCGGATTTGGATATGGACCTGACTAGGTCCTGGATTTGGATATGGACCCGGAGAGGTTCCGATTTGGATATGGACCAGGCAAGATCCAGGATTTGGATTACAGGACTCGAACTTGGATAAAACGATCCGAAGAGATCGTGGATTCGACTAATGGATTTGGAATGGATTAGGAATTGGATATCAACTCAGAACAGTCATGGACTTCACTACTGTTCCAGAAAGATCAAGGAATTGGACTCTAGGCTGGATGATATGGTGATCAATGGACTATGGACTTTGGATTTGGGACTTATGGCAATTCAAACATGCCTTCCAATAGCAAGGCATGTTTTGGAGGGCAAATGCTAACCCGCCTTTTGGCAAGGCCATATATAGGCGAATTTAACTCAATAGACTGCACGGTTGTCGATGTTGGAATATTATGGATTTGGTTCGAAAGAATGGATGGATGATCGATTATGGATAATAAATATGAATATGAACCCGGGATTTAGTACAGTCGATGGATAAATGATGCAGGGCACTTGGGATATGGATTTTGGCAAGGACGGAAGTTGATTCTGTTAGAACTTAGTATTTTGATGTTTTGATTGTGACAACTATATAGGTATATATTATATGAACTAACCAAAATTGTAGGAGAAGATATTATTCTACTCGATAATAGATCGAAGACTAAAAGGTTTCGAACACAAGTTTCAACATTTAAATTTGGTTTGTTTATAGTCTAGTTAGTAGTTAACAGTTGTTAAAATCTCTCCTCAGTGGTATAGACACACACGAGCTTTTAAAACTCATTCAAACTAATCTACATAAACTTGGTTTTAATTATATAAATTTATAAAAATCTTGCTTTTAAAACAAAGATTGATAGGCTTAAAGTAGCAGTTTCAATCGACTAAACTGGGTAATCCAGTCGACTGAAACGTGTACAAATGCACAAAAATATTTGAACATTTAGTCGACTAAACACCCCAGTTCAGTCGGTTGAATGAAGTGTCTTTTCAACATATTTTTATTTTTCAATTTTGTTTGAATTTTCAGTCTAATAATCATAACGGCTACTTTTCTGAACGGTCACCACTTTTCAACAAACAAAAACATCTGTTAATTCAACTGTTGTTTCCGTATCTCTTGATCGAATTTTTTACAAATAGTTACAACTTTTTAACTTTATAAATAGCCTTGATTTAAGATTGCAAAACATAACATTATTCTCTAAATCTATTCTATATTCTTCCAAACTATTTTCTGCCATTTGCTTTCATAAACGCTCTCAAATCACTTGCACATTCAAGCATAAATTTATTTATGATTATAATTACTTCCAATCTTCATGTACTACACTATATACCATAAAGGAGAAGATTATAGGAAGGTTGTACTCTAAAAACTCATCTGTTCTATCTACAGAGCACATTCAGTCAAGAAAACTTTCTAAATTGTAGAAGTCTTGTTCGGTTGCTCAGACGGTAGGAGTCCTATTCAGTTGTCTAGACGGTATAAGTCTGTTCGGTTGCTCAGGCGGTGTAATACCTATTTCTTTGGGTTAAGGGAGGGTTGCTAGTTTACTTCCAAAAGGAAGTCTGGGACTGGAAGTAGAATGGAAGTTCAAACCAGTATAAAAATCTCTGGTGTCATTTACTTTACCGTTTATTTATTATAATCATATTCCGCATTAGTAGATAACTTAGTTTATATTCTATATTACGCTCCATAGTAGCACTTTCATTTGGTATTAGAGCCCAGGTCATCTTATAACCATAACACAGTTATTTGATACTCTGATAATATGGAAAATAACACTAACACAAGTTTTATTTAAGGATAATCCACTACACGACCACCACTATTTAATGGTTTAAATCGTAATTACTGGTCAACTAGAATGAGAATTTTCATGCGAGCAAATGGATATGGTACTTGGAATATTACTCAAAATTAATACACTATACCCACTAGACCATTTGCAGAATGGTCAAATACACAAAAGACCGATGCTACATCAAATGCAAAAGTTATGAATACGTTATTTTGTGCATTAGACAAAAATGAATTTATAGAGTTAGCATATGTACAACTGCTTATGAAATTTGGAAAAACTCTTAAACTCACAAATGAAGGAACTAAAAAAGTTAAATAAAGCAAGTTTTCTATGCTTAAAAATCAGTTCCAAAATTTCAGAATGAGAACAGATGAAACCATAAATGATATGTACTCCAGACTTCAACAAATACATCACTCACTATTAGCATTAGGAGAATTTTTTTTAGATTTTGATATTGTTTTTTGATATTCTAAACTCTTTAACAGATGAATGGAAACGGAAGATCTTAGCTATTGAAGAATCTAATGACATTTCTACCATCAAACCTGAAGAGTTAATTGGAAATCTGATGTCGAATGAAGTAAATTTGCAGGCTAAGCAAGATCAAGAACAAGGTAAAAGAAATATTACATTCAAAGCTACACAAGAAGACTCAGACTTAAAGGAAGATGACAAGGCAATGATCGCAAACAAAAAGTTTCTGTAGTACAAAAAGAACAGGAAATTTGGAAAAAAAATAGAAAAGACAACTTAAGCAAATTGCCAGTCTCAAATCTTGAATGTTACGTATGTCATAAAAGGGTCATAAGAAGAAAGACTGTCCAAAAAGAAAAGGACATAGATTAAAAAATAAGAAGGACAAGTACAAGAAGAAATGGGCATTTTCAATATGGGATGATTCAGATTCATCATCGTCATCAGATAGTGATACAAAAAGTGATTCTGAACAAGCTAATGTCTGCTTTATGGCTTCAACTGACGATATAAGTGATTTATCTTTTGAAGATTTAATTGACATAAACTCAGAAATATTAGATAAACTAAAGGAAACTAAGAAAAAAAATATAAAGATTCATTAGAAAGATTAAAGAGAACTGAAATAGAAGTTGATATGCTAAGAGATGAAAAGAAAATTTGAGAGAAGAACTTGTTAATACACAAGAATCTTTATCTAATGTTTCTTCTCAACTTACTATGCTATCAAAAGAAGTAGAAGTGAAAAAAGGAAATAATATGTCATTAGCATCAGGAAACCTTGAGTTAAAATAAAATATCAAAATTCTTGAGTTGAATAACATTAGTCTCAAAAATGAGTTACGAAGTATTATTAAAAATGTGACATATTTCAATAAAGGGAGAGAAAATATTTCTAAAATTATTAGTAATTCTCAATCTACTAATAATAAGAATGGACTAGGAAATAAAAAATCTTCAAAACCAAAGAAAAATGACACATCTTATAAAAATTATAATTTGCAAAATAATTTTGTGAAAGGAAAATCAAAACCAAAAGTTGTTATTCCAAAGAAAGAAGTTTGTAAAAGTAGTGCTATAAAAATTTGGGTACCAAAAACTAACAATGATCTAATCAAAAATAAATACATAAATTTTTTATATCTACAGTTCATAAAAATAAATATTTTATTTATAAAGGGAATTATAAACTCTCATGGGTTTGGCTTCCTAAAATCTAACTCTTAGGACCCTAATAAAAAGGCGGGGTACCAACGTTATTTCTATATTTTTTGCAGGTACCGACTAAGAAAAGAGAAAATTGGATATTAGACAGTGGTTGCTCAAAACATATGACAGGAAACAAAGATATGCTGACAAATATTATCTACTCGGATGGAGGATCTATCACATTTGGAGATAATTCCAAATGATACATCATCGGCAAAGGCGATGTGAGCAATGACGGTACATCTAGTTTACGTTTTATTATAAAATTTTTATTAGTTAAAAATCTAAAACATAATTTACTTAGTATAAATCATCTATGTGGTAAAGGTTTTAATATAACTTTTTCTAAAAACAAATGCAATACATTTTATTAAAATAATAACCATATTTTTGAAGGAACAAGAGAAAGAAATATTTACATATTAAATATGAAAGTCAATTAGAACACAAATATGTGTCTAGTAGCCAAAGATAATGATCCTTGGTTATGGCATAAAAGATTTTGTCACATAAAAGTTAAAGCTATTAACAAATTATCGTAGAATAATTTAGTTAGAGGTTTGCCAAAAATGAGTTTTAAATTTAAAAATATTTATGATGATTTCAAGTTAGGAAATTTAACTAAATCTTCTTTTAAATCAAAGAAAATGATTTCTACTTTACAACCACTTAAGTTATTACATTTGGATCTTTTTGGACCAACTCAAACTCGATCTATAAACCATAATAGATATGTTTTTGTAATAGTAGATGATTTTTTCTAAATTTACATGGACAATATTTTTGAAAAATAAAAGTTATACTTTTGAACACTTTAAAATATTTGCTAAAAGAATTCAAAATAGTAAAAATATAAAAATTATAAATATTCAGAGTGATCATGGTGGAGAATTCGAAAATGAGGTTTTTGAAAACTATTGTAATAAGAAAGGGATTGTTCACAATTTTTCATTTCCTAAAAATCCATAACAAAACAGATTTGTAGAAAGAAAAAATAGAGCTCTTCAATAATGTGCTAGAACTTTATTAAATGGAAGTACAATACCTAAAAAAATTGGACAGAAGCTATCGCAGCTGCTTGTTATGTTTTAAATAGAGTTTCCATAAGGCCATTAACTAAACATACTCCTTATGAGCTTTTTAATGGAAGATAACCGAATATATCCTATTTCAAAGTTATTGAATCAAAATGTTATATATTAAATACAAAAGATAAGCTTGACAAATTCGATCCAAAATCCGATGAAGGAATTTTCATTGGATACTCGAAATGAAGCAAAGCTTGCAGAATTTATAATAAAAGAACTAAAGTAATCAAAGAAACACTTCATGTGTCATTCGATGAAAGTTTCAAAAATAATCATAATATAGAAATTAAAGAAACAATTTCTAAATCTAATGATTCAGACGATGATCTTGATAATTGATGTGTACATAAATGTGCATATTTTTACTTCCATATTTAATCTAATTAAATTAAATAAATGATCATATTAGGTTTTTTAACATGTTTAAACCAAAATTCAAATTATCATTAATTCATCTTTGTTTAAGGGCAAAATGATCATTTTTGTGTGTTAATTAATTTAAGAAAATTCACTTACACATTTTATTTTTATTTATAGAAAAATTGGTGGAAATTAGAAGAGGCTTCATGTATTTGTGCATGCACACAAGATAAGAAAGCAAATGAAGATGGAAATAATTCAATTCATGCATCATGGAGGACCCCACCTGCCCACTTATCATGATCCTCTCTTAAGAGCTAATACACATGATTAAAGCTACATGCACATTTAAATGGAGGGTTATGCTAAAGCTAATGATTATTTGGAGGTTACGTTTCCTAAGAGGGTAGTTTGGGTGGTTTTCAAAAGATGGATTAGGGTTTTAAACTTATATAAATACCCCTTATGTTTCATGTAAGGCTCTCTTCCTCTTAGCCTTTTAGTTTAGAAAAATAAATCAAATCTCTTCTTTCTTTTCATGGCTACATAGCCATTTCTTTTATGTAATTTTTTTCACACAATTTTAAATCAAGTCTTTTCTTGTTTATTTACTTTCATCTTAGTAGTGTAGATCTTCTTTTATTTTATGCAAGTAGAATAGCTCTTCCTTTACTTTCCTTTCATCTTCTTCTTTCTTGTGTTTCATGTTGCATGCTACTTGTGTTGATATGATAACACAAATGAGAGGCTAATCCCTTCAATTTTGGGGTAGTGAAGTCCCTAATCATGTAGCTTCAACATTTTGATCATTTATATTCTCTTTTTATGCTTAATGGAAACATTTGAAGTGGTTTAATGTTATTGTTTAGCTTTGAATGTGATAGTCTATGTTGTTCATAACAAATAAGCTATGCTTAAACAAGCAAAACACAAATTGCATCTTCATCTACATATGATTGTGACAAAGAAGTGAATGTTGAAATTAAAATTTGATGGCCTATATTTCTAAACAATAGTTAATAGGCCATGCTTAAAATAGTTTTTGCTTTCAACTTTGTTGTTATATTTCATAAGAGTAAAATGTGTATTAGTGGTTGTGTTGTTTACACATATATATCATACTTATGATAAGCACATCAACTAATCTTACTAATGACCAAAAGAGAAATCATAACTTCATTTTGTTGATTTATGTGATCTAGAGAGTAGAAATTACCTCTAAATTGTCTTCTACTCTCATATTTTTATCATTTTCTTTTTGTAAATTTTCTTATTTCTAGTTTAATTCACTTCTGATTTTGGTATAATTCGATTGAATAGGAAATTTAAAATCAACAATTCCATACGGATCGACCCGTACTCACTATGTACTATGATAGTACGATGTGTGTTTGCAGTTAAATTTTATTATAAACTCGCTCGATGGATTTCTAACCGATAGAATTTACATTGACGAAGAATAGTTCAGAAAATAATTTTCAAAATAACAGTGAAATTAGATCACCACCAAGACTTTTAAGAAATTGTCCAACTGAAAATATAATTGGAGAAATTCATACCAACATAAGAACTCATAATCAACTAAATCAAATGGGTCATGTAGCTTTTCTTTCGAATATTGAACCTAAAAATCCTAAAGAAGCTTCAACTAATGATTACCGGATAATAGCTATGCAAGAAGAATTAAATCGGTTTGAACGTAATGATATTTGGGACTTAGTTCCTAGACCAAGTAATCAAGCTGTTATCAGCACAAAATGGGTTTATAAAAATAAAGCTGATGAGTAAGGAAATATAATTAGAAATAAAGCTAGACTAGTTGCTCAAGGTTATAATCAAAAAGAAGGATGTATGATGAAACTTTGTACCGTAGCTCGTCTAGAAGCTATACGTATTTTATTAGCATATCCTTGTTTTAATAATTCTAAACTTTAGCAAATGGATGTAAAAGGTGCTTTCTTAAATGGTTTTATAAAAAAATGTTTATGTAGAACAACCTCATTTATTCACACATGAAAAATATCCAGATCATGTTTACAAATTAAAAAAGCCTTTATATGGTTTAAAATAGGCACCTCATGCTTGATATGACCGTCTTAAGAGTTATTTACTAAATTCAGGTTTTAAAATTGGTTAAATCAAGCTCTTTTTATAAAACAAATAAAAATGATATTTTAATGATTCAAATTTACGTAGATGACATTATTTTTGGTTCAACAAATGCAAAATTATGTCAAGAATTTTCTAAAATTATGACAAGAGAATTTGAAATGTCTCACATGGAAGAACTTTCATATTTTCTTGGATTACAAATTAAACAAATAACAAATGGAATTTTTATTAACCAAGAAAAATATTGTAATAATATCATAAAACGATTTAGTATGGAAAATACATGTGCTACTCCTATGAATACTAAATTACATCTCGAAAGAGATGAAAATGGAAAAAGTGTTGACCAAAAACTACATCGTAGTATGATTGGTTCTTTACTCTATCTAACTGCTAGCAGACCTGATATAATGATGAGTGTTTGTTTATATGCACGATTTCAAGCAAGTACCAAAGAATGGAGCAGTGAAGCGAATTTTGCGATACTTAAGCAAAACTAAAGATTATGGTCTCTTTTATCTAAAAGAATGTCCTTTTAAGTTAGTATCCTACAATGATGCTGATTTTGGAGGATGTCGGATGGATCAAAAGAGTACTGATGATACTTGTCACTTTATTAGACAATATTTGGTATCTTGGTTTAGTAAGAAAAAAGATTTTGTTTCACATTTGACATGTGACGCGGAATTTATCTCTGCTGCTTTGGCATGTGCTCAAGTAATCTATATGCAGCAAACACTTCAAGATTTTGGAGTTAATCTTTCCAATTCAACAATTTATTGTGATAACACAAGTGCAATAAATTCATCTAAAAATCCTATAGATCATTCTAGAACTAAGAATATAGATATAAGACATCACTTTCTCATAGATAATATAGAAAAAGGAAATATTTCACTAGAATTTGTTTCTTCAGAAAATCAGATAGCTGACATATTTACAAAATCTTTAAATGAAAATACTTCTACAAAATTACGACGAGAATTAGGTATAATATCTTTTCATGATTTTTAGTCTTAATTTTTTTAAATTTTTGAGAAAATTATAATTTTTACAAAATTTGTTCATGCTAGCACTCGAACTTAGGTTGCTAGTAAGGAATTCTCATGTCTTTCAATTTTGCTATTATGTTACTTGCTGCACTTCACTCTATCTACCTCTCATCTTATTGAATGGTCGTTATCTCTATTCATTTCCTACCACAATATGATTTCTGGTTGTTATTTTTCAAACCTTTTGAACCTCAGTTTTCTTTAACTAAATTTAGCCTTATTTTTATATATAAAGAGTATATCTATCCTTTGTTTGTACTCATCCTCTCTGAAAAATTACTTTTTCCAAAGCTTAAAAGATTATTTATTCTCTCAAATATCAGAATGGCTTTATAAAATGATTCAAACCAATCATCAATCAACTTTCACACTCCCCCATCATCATCTTCGAACCACTCCAACACACCTACCTCGATTTATAATGTTGTAAACATCATACCATCCCGACTCACCATACAGGATACACTCCACAGGGGAAGAGAACCAAACATACTTTACATTTTGGCTCTCCATCAACTAAGGAGAAAATCGATGATATACATCACTATCAAAATGACACTCTGGAATTACAACATGAACTCTACTACAAACAAAAAGTAAACGCTAAGCGTTTAAATTTTCTAGAATAGGCCGCGTTGAAGTTGTGTAGGTCTTCGTCAAAGGAGAATGTTCATTAACCTTCGCCTATTCGTTCTCGAGCTCCGCATCCTTGGGAACCAAGTCTATAATGTCCTCAAGTGTCACGACACTCCTAGGAACAAGGAAATGGTTGCTCTCCTATCCAGTCATTACGCACGAAGATTGAGCCTCCCTCTGATGGCTCTCACACTTCCAAAAATTGATTTTTATGTTTTCTTTATATGTATTTATATTGTATTTGTTTACATTAGTAATAAATATTAACTTCTAAAAATTAATAAAAAATTTATCTTTGCAAAAACTTTGCTTTTGAAGCAAAATAGGCTTCCAGACATGGGAACAGTCGACTGAAGATTCATACTTATTTTTTTAATATATGATAGTCAGTTGACTGACCTTACATATCCAGACGACTAAAATATCCCATTTTTAGGCTATTAGTTGTGGGTTACTTCTTGTAATTTTTAGTAAACTGAATTATAAATTTAGTCGACTAAAAATGCATATTGCCTAAAATTTTCAAATTTCAGTCGACTGAACAACAAATTTAAGTCGACTGAATTGACCAATTTTTAGACAAAATATCTCGAGTTTGAAACCCTGCGAAATTCAGTCGAATGCCGCCCTAAATCTAGTCGAATGAAATGCTATTCTTTGGTTTTCCAAAAGCTTTTTGCATAATAACAATTACACCTTTTAACCAACCCAATATATACATCATCTTCTCAACTAAAACCCTACCTCTCTTCGACAAAAGAAACCCTAGCCTTAAAATTTTCAAATCAATTTTTCCACTTCATCTTTCGACAAATTTCCAAGGCTCCAAGATCAAAATGTCCCCTTCAATCAACTAACGAACCATTGAAAACTCAAATATGGTCTTGGATATACGACCAAACAGTTGCTATTCGATTCCAATCGATGCATAGCTCTAGAATTTTTGATGGCTCTTTCACCAACTATTTAGATTTCAATACTTGTGGAATTCAAGAAAGAGCGGAGGCGAGTAGTCTCGCAAACTTGATAGGTATTGATGCTAACAATGTCAAGATCTATCCTCTTCTTATCAGGCTTTTCTTCACGAATATAAACTTGGATAATCGAAATCCAAGGAACAAAGATGACTGCATATGGACTCGAGTATGCGGTGTTCCAATTTATCTTCCTCTCCTAAGACTCAGATTCATTCTTCGTCGTCCATCTGAAGGCCTCAACATTAATGATGTAGAAGTCAACATGGATGAAAGGGATGAGGTCTCTCATCGGTTTCTTCCTAATGATATGACCATGCTAAAATCCGTCGCCTTACGACCAAAGGCATTGATCCTTTACCGTACTCTCATTCGATCAATCCAATCTCGTACCGAAAGCTACAAGAGAGTATACAGGTGCGACTTTCAAGCGCTTTACGCCATCTAATCCTCCCAACATATCAATTAGGCCAAAGTCAAACTTGATGAGTTCCTCACCGTTTGTCACAAGAGGAGCTTTAAGACGATCAATTATGGAGCATACATCATGCGGATTCTCCAAAACTTTGGTGTTCAAATTCCCAATGCTAACTTCATCACCGTCGGCAAGCTTAATTCCAAGACACTAAGTCTAATGGGCTTACCAAAATGTCCATAACCATAAGATACCATTATCTTTCAATACTGGGAAGTTAATAGAGCTCAAGGAGTCCTGCAACCCCATGTACCTCACATTGGCTCCTCCTCCTCCGAACCTTCCCGACAAGCCGAGGAAGAAGAAGGTGATGACATAGTGGAGCTCCATGGTGATTTTCCTCCCAAATAAGGACTTATCACCCTCTCTCGAAATCAACGAAAGCTTAGTCAACGTTTGGTCAAAGTTGAACATACCGTCGCCAAAACCAACAAGAAGCTCAATTTTATGAAGGCCTTCTTGAATAAGACCTGGGAAATGATCTCTTGTACCAGCTTATCTTCGACTAGTATAGCCGAGAATCCTCCCAATCCTTTCTCATGGACCACTTTCGAAGAGGAAAAAGAGGAGAAGAATCTGAAAGCAATGAAGTGTAGTTTTCTTGTTTTCTTATCTATGTATGTTTTTTTCTTTTGTTTTTTGGTTCTTTTTTTAGCTCTTTGTACCCATGAACAATTGTTTTGTTTTAGTGATATGTTGTTCTTATTTATAATCTATAATTGCTATACTTCAAGTTCTCAATTGTCTTGCAATTATTTATATGCTTGCTTTATTTAACGATATTCATTTGCACTATATCGATTATACATCTTAAATTACTTTTTGTCGATGACAAAGGGGGAGAAACAGGTAGTTCATTAATTCAAGGGGAGTTTTATTTACAATTTTATAGTTTCTTGAACTTACATAGTTGTCATCATCAAAATGGGGAGAATGTTAGAACCTAGTATTTTGATGTTTTGATCGTGACAACTATATAAGTAAATATTATATGAACTAACCAAAATTGTAGAGAAGATATTATTCTACTCGACAATAGATCGAAGAACAAAAGATTTCGAAGACATGTTTCAACATTTAAATTTGGTTTGTCTATAGTCTAGTTAGTAGTTAACATTTGTTAAAATATCTCCTCAGTGGTATAGACACACACAAGCTTTTAAAACTCACTCAAATTAATCTACATAAACTTGGTTTTAATCATATAAATTTATAAAATAACTTGCTTTTAAAACTAAGATTAATAAGCTTGAAGTAACAGTTTCAGTCGACTGAACTGGGTAATCCAGTTGACTGAAACATGCATACATGCACAAAAATGTTTGAACATTCAGTCAACTAAACTCCCCGGTTCAGTCGACTGAATGAAGTGTCTTTTCAACATATTTTTAAATTTCAGATTCACTTGAATTTTGTGTTTGATTAATTCATATATTCAGTCGGCTGAATAATGATAACGGCTATTTTTCTGAATGGTCGTCACTTTTCAACAAACAGAAACATTCATTTATTCAACAGTTGTTTCCGTATATCTTGGCCGAATCTTTTTAGAAATAGTTACAATTTTCTAACTCTATAAATAGCCTTGATTTAGATTGCAAAACATAACATTATTCTCTAAATCTATTCTATATTCTTGCAAATAATTTTCTACCATTTTCTTTTATAAACGCTCTCAATTCACTTGCACATTCAAGCACAAATTTATTTGTGATTGTAATTACTTCCAACCTTCGCGTACTACACTATATACCACAAAGGAGAAGATTATAGGAAGGGTGTACTCTAAAGATTCATCTATGCTATCTACAGAGCACATTCAGTCAAGAAAACTTTCTGAATTGTAGAAGTACTGCTCGGTTGCTTAGGCGGTAGAAGTCCTATTCAGTTGTCTAGGCGGTAGAAGCTCCGTTCGGTTTGCTCAGGCGATGTAATACTTATTCTTTCGGGTTAAGAGAGGGTTGCTAGTTTAATTCCAGAAGGAGTCTGGAACTGGACATATAAGGGGAGTTCGAACCAGTACAAAAATCCTTGGAGTCATTTACTTTACTGCTTATTTACTATACTCATATTCTGCATTAGTAGATAACTTAGTTTATATTCCATATTACGATCCATAGTAGCACTTTCAGCTTCGGTTCGGATCGGCATTTGCTCTGGGCCGCCATGTGGTTTGCTTCGATTCGGTGTAGACATTGCCTCGGGTCGACATAACCTCTAGGTTGTATCACTTCAGGTCGGCAATAGCGGCATTGCTTCGGGTCGGTGTTGATCTCACTCTGGGTCAGCATAAGGAATGGCTAGGGGTTGGCTACAGGAAGTAACTTTGGGTTGGCATAGCTCCAGCTTTGGGTCGGCAAGTTCAACCTTAGGTCGGCAAAGAAGAAGGAGCTTGGGGTCAGCACTGTCTTTGCCTCAAGTCGGAGGTAGGGGTCTCTTCGAGTCGGCAAGGGAGGTACTTCAGGTCGGCATTAAAGAGCTTGGGTGAGGTCAGCATTGATTTCACTCTGGATCAGTGTAGGGTCTCACTTTGGGTCGGCAAGGGAGGCAATTTTAGTCGACATTAAGAAGGGGATGGATTGGCTCGGCCTAGTCTAGCGGTCATATAACTTAGGTTCGGTTAAGGGACTACTTCGGGTCATCATAGGAATTACATCAGGTCAGCACAGGGTTCGCTTCGGGTCAGCATATAAGCTACTTTAGGTCGGCACGGATGGAAGAGTTGGACTCGTCGGTCCCTATGGTGGGCCCACATAGGTGAGGAGGCCATATAGCTGGAGTTTCGCCTATAAATTCAACAGGTATGGCTTTAGAAAAAGGGGATCTTCAATTTGTTTCTCTTCGTCTTCCATCTAGAGGCTACTCTGCCATTTTTATTCAGAAATTTCAGATTGTAACTGTAATCAAATTTCTGATAATAAAATGGATTTTTTTAGATTGGACGTAGGTTGGAGTTAGCCGAACCACTATAGATCTTGTCTTTTTTTTACTTGATTTCATTTTAATTTTGTTTATTCTTCATATATTGTGATGTCCCAGAATTTTGGGCTATATTTATTTAATAACTTCCATTAATAATTATTTTAAAATGTGCAATATTGATTTAATAATCTAATTTAACAGAATTTGTCTTTTCAAAACTAATAATAATAATTTAATTTAGCAAATTTTATTCTTTTCAAAAGTTGATAATACTTAATTGGTAAAAATTAATCTTTCTAAGCTAATAAAACGTATTCTGTTTATAATGTATATATATATATATATATATAGATTGTAAAAAGAAAGTTTGGTTTCAATTTAAATTTAATAAAGATGTATTCAAATTTATAATATATATATATATGAATATATTGTGATTTGAAAGATTATGACTGAATTTAATTTAAAAACTTTTCAAAAGCTATTTAAAAATTTGTCTTATACTTACAAAACACTTAAAGAAATATTTATTTTGTTTAAAAATAGAATAGCTTAAAATATTATATTATCATAAAAGTTTAATATGTTTTCTTTTAAAAATTGGTTCTTGAAGTAAATTTAGTTTATATATATATATATATATATATATATATATAAGTACAATATTTTTAGTTTAAACTCTAAAATAAGATTTAAATTTATGTCCATTTCTTTTTAATTTTCTTTCTTTTAAACTTAGCTTTGAAAAATGTATTTTAAAATATAAATAAATAAAACATAAAGATATAAATACATTTCATAATTTATATACATAAGTATTTAGGAAAATATTTAATAAAGATTTAAATCATTTATAAATATAAGAAATTAATTTAATAATGAATTCTTAACACTTGTAACATAAGGAATGAATTAAAAGGGGGGTTTTACATTTATCATTCACCTAAGATTAATTAAAATACTTTTGTAAGCTTAAGAACAATTCAAGTTAACAAGTGGCAAACTTTGTTTAAAGAAAATTAAGTACATAACTAATGTTTTAAAGGGAAAGTATGTTTATATTCTTCAGATCAAATCTTCTTCAATTTTCTTCTTCTTAAAAAATAATAATAAAGGCAAAACAGTAAACCAAAGAAATTCAAAACTATTCAACAGCAGATTCAACTCAACCTGTATAAACAACTGCAAACTTCTCTGGATCAACAGTGGTTCCAAGGATTCAACTAACCAGCAGTTTCAAAATTCAACAACAAAGATTTTAAATTTCAACTGGAATCAAGCCAACTCAACATCAAGTTTTCAAAGTTCCAAATTCTGAGATCAAGCTAGCAAATTTCAATTTCAATTCAACTTAATGCAAGCAAATTCAACTCAACAGCATAATTCAAATAACAGTTCAAATTCAAAGTTTCTGGAAACAAAATACAGCAGAGCTGTTCTCGGCTTCTAAAATTCTGGTGAGCAAACATTTAAAAATAAATTTTTGGTGCTTATTTATCTATGTGATAATGATGAAAATGTGTTCCATGAATGTTTACAACCTTGAATCTGGTTTTGAATGTTGCTATGTATTGAAAATGCCTGTGTATGATAGCATGTATATCTCTGTTGAACTTCTCATTCAAGAGCAACCTTAGAGAATCCCTATCTCCCCAATTAATCATTACTAAACTTTGATCATTGAAAAGGAAATGATAATAACAATAATATCTTGTTTTTAAAAATTATTTTTGGTATATAAATTGGGCAAATATTCTGGAAAATGAAAGATTACAGTAAAAATCAAAATTTTATTAAAAATCAATATCAACAAATTAATCTTTGGATTAAAGATTTTGATTCGTACAAGAAAATCATGAATTTAGATATGAATTTGGTGCTTTTTAATTAAGTATTGATTGTGAATTTCTGTGTTGTTCGATTTTGGGATTTTTGTCATTTGCCATCGGACGGCGGCAATTGGGAGCACGGGATTGGGAATGGAAATGGCTGGGGTATGGAGGATCTCGAGAATAATATGGGGATATTTTTCTGATGACCGTGGTGGCCGTGAAGTGGAGAAGCAGGGTTCGTAGTCCAGTTTTTGTCTACGTTGGAATTGAGGTGATCACGACGACTATGGCACACCGGGTCGAATCGCATATGGGAGAGTGTTTCGAGGATTCGAGGCGCATATATGGTCAAGGCGGTAGGTTCTCTGGTGGTAGGGTTCGCCGTCGGCAGGGGATTTCTTGATCGTGTTTCTGTACGTTGTGCGTTCTGTTGCTCTTTTTTGTTCCTCTGGATTTATCGGTGAGTTGAGTGGTCGTGAGGGTCGATGGGAGTGTCGGCGACGTATAGAGGGTCGTAGCGATGGCCAGTGTCGATCAGTTCCGTTGTGCACGTGCACGATGTCAGATCTGTGCATCTGACTTTTTTTGGGTTTAGGAAGAAGAGAGTTGGCCTAGGGTTTCTTCGTGTTTCTCTCGTGTGTGACTCGAAGGGGTTGAGGAAGGGATGTACTCGTGTGTTGTCTCGGGTTCATAAAGTTTTCCCTCGTGTTTGTAGGTAAGCAAGTCTGGCTTTAAATTTCTTTGGTAACCAGATTTTTGAACTAAAATAAAATGGATAGTTTTATAAAAGTAAAGCAAATTCAAGTTTTCAAGTTTAAAGGAAGGTACAAAATTTAAAGGCGAAGTAAAATAAGTTTCAAATTTAAAGTGTTTGCTAAGTTTTCCAAAAGTAAAATGTTTAACAAGTTTCTTTTAAAAATAGTTATTATTAGTTTTAAAAGGGGATGTTTGGCCAAGTTTAAAAATATATTTAAAGGATTGGAGTTAATCAATTTTTCAAAACAATTATTAAATAAGTTTTTGAAAAATTGCTAAGTTTAAATTTTAATAATTAAATGTTTTAAATTGATTTTGTTAAAGAAATTATGTATTTGACTAATTTTGTAATTAAGTTTAATAATGTAATTATGTGATTTATAAAGATAAAGAGTTTATCTTTAATTGATTTAGGTTGTGATTAATTAATGATAATTAATAAAGATAATTAGTTAAGTTAAATTAATTAAAAATTAATTACTTATTGTAATTAATTTATTTTATAAATCAGTATAATTACATAAGGAAGTAATTAAAGAATTGTAAACGAGTGTAATTAATTTTAAGGATCATTAACTAATGATTAGGGGATAATTAATTAATGTAATTAATTTTAGATATTTGGATTAGTTAATTAAGGATGGTTACTTACTTGGGTAATTAAGGATTAATTGATCTAAGTAATTAAAAGAAATTAATTGAAGAGTAATTAATTAAGTTAATGTGGTTAATTTAAGTTAATTAATTAATTTTAATTAATTAAAGAGAATTACATGATGATGGGTTAAGTATAATTACTTAATGTAATTAATGAAGTGTAATTACTTAGTGAAGTAACTAATGGGTAATTATTGACGTAATTAAGGGAAATTACTTGATGGAAAGTAATTAAAGAATAATTACTTAGTAAGAGTAGTTAAGTGTTAATTACTCAATGTAATTAATTAAAGGATTTATTAATTAATTTAGAAGTTAATTAATTAATGTAAGTAATTAAGAATAGTTAATTACTGAATGTGATTAATCAAGGTTGATCAATGAATGTGATTAATTAAAGGTTAATTATTAAATTAAATTGGAAGAATAATTAATTAATGTAAGTAATTAGTGGATCATTAATTAATATAATTAATGAAATAATTTAAGGTTTAATTGATTAATAAATGTGATTAATTATAAGGTAATTAATCAATAAAGTGATTATAGTATAATTAATTAATGTAATTAATTAAGGAGTAATGTAATTAATTATAGTTAATTAATTAATAAAAGTAATTAAGGTTAATTGATTAAATGATTAAAGATTAATTAATTTGTGTAATTAATTTAAAGTCTAATTAATTAATGTAATTAAGGAATAATTGATCAAGGATGATTAATTAATTAAATAATAATTAAAGGATAATTAATCTATAATTAAAGATTAATTAAGATTATAAGATAATTAAAGAATGATTAATTAATTAAATGGTTGTAATTAATTAATGATTGTTTAAGCAGGGTTTGGTGATTAATTCTCAAGTAATTAATTTAATTTTAGTTAATTAAATTAATTATAATAAGGGTTAATGATTCTTGTTTATGGATGATTGTTTGAGTAGAATGTCTTGATTGATTGATACTTATAATTTGAATAATCTGTAATGTTCTGTGTGATATTGATTATAGCTATGATCAATGTGTGATATTTATCTGTGAATGATGTTGTGTGAATTCAATGTTTTAAATTGAATTAAATTATTCAAACTTATACCATTTGGGCATTAAGATGGCGTTTTGGATTTCGATGAGACCGGGATTGGATTTTCAAATTTGGAATTCCGAAAACCACATCGATCCAAATTAAACGTTAGGTCGTGAATATCAAGTGAAAAAGTGAAGACTCGAGGTGTAAGAACTATTCGTCGTTAAAACTCTGAGGGTGATTCCAACACGAGTTTAATAGGGGTAGTACTTTTAGATTCGAGATGAAGATTCAAAGTTCAAGCAATTTTCGTTAACTCTGAGGGTGATTCCAAAACGAGTGTAATGAGATAGTGCCTTCGGTTTCGTTCGAACCCAGAACGGACTTGTATGGATTAAATGCTTTCAGAACATCGTCAGGTGGACGATGAGTATTCTAAGATAGATATGTTCTATAAAGGTAATTGTGGCCTCAAGACTCATCAACCGGGAATGGCTAAAATAGGGGAGGTGCAGCAAGGCTAAGTGGGTCGCGTCCAAGTAGGACAACATTTACCCTTGTCTAGAGCTCCCTTTTTTATTCGGCTGTGTGGGCAGTAGGTCATGAACAACTACGAGGTTGACTTGTTCGGGACTATCCAGTAAAGGATGGTTCCAGCCTTGTGTTGTAGGGGATTTAGGGTGGATCCTCGGTACGATGATTTAGGCCACGTACTGTGACGGACGGTACCCCAGTAGCCCTGCCATTGATGGAAACCCATTCTTCCTACGTGTCCTTTTACGGTTTTGATTGTATAACCCACTTTGTGGCTAGTATGCTAGAATTTAATAAATGTAACAATTTAGGCTATTTTCTATTTACTTGAAAACCCTAAACCCTATTATAATACAAGTGGATTTTCTATCAAATGTTTTAGTTATCGTAAGGTAAAAACTTTTCCGTGTTTATGTGCGGGAAGTCTTACGAGATACCTTTTGTTTCAAAGGATTTTCAAAGTTAAACAACTTTAACCCGTTTACTCACACCAGACCCATGTCTGACCCGTAGTTTATTTTCTGTTTTTTTAAACTCTTGGGTACTCAAATTTTTATGAGTAGCCAAGGGATTCAGGTTAGCTTTGATGAACTCTGGAGGAGAATTGGAGCATGAGGCTTCAGCGTGTAGATATATAGTGGTTTTGCTGTGCTAGTGTTGTATTTATATCTTTGTGATGTACTTGAGTTGTAATAACTAAACATGTGTATTTAACTTACTAGTTTGTGATATAAGCTGTATAACTCTGATGTATATGATACTATGTAATATCTTATGTGATATAATATAATTTATTCATTCCACTGTGGGATTATGATGTTGTTTTGTTTTCTTATTTTCTATCTTTTCTCTTTTCTATCCCTTTCTTTCTTCTTAATGATGCATCTTTCTGTGGAATGAAAGGCGGGTCGTTACATTGTGGTATCAAAGCGCTAGGTTCAGTGAAAACCTAGGCTTTGGAGTGATTTCTGTCTTGAGTGTGCGTACGTGTAATACACACACACACACACACACACACACCTAATCTGTTGGGTTACCTGTTCGGATTTTCTAACATATGTTAGTAGTGGTGTGTATAGAACGACCACCACCAATGGTAGAGGTCCATATGTTGAGGTTGGAGGTGTATCTATCGAGACTGTAGACCTAATACCATCTCGAGTAAGCTTGGCAGCATTAAGTAGGGATTTTTCCTCTCTTGAAGGGGAGTATTTTTCAAGGATCAGAATCCATCATTTAAGTGTAAGCTTGGTTGCGCTCGTGCAAGCGGCTTTTCAAGAGTTTGGATCAGTCGGAGTACTGAAGCAAGTAATGGTATTTTGGCAACCATAGGAAGGAATTTGTCTATATTAGAGTTGGGACTCAGTTCAGCAAGATGTTTGTGCTTTTGAATCCCGAGTTTCTTGAGAAATAGCTGCCCATCTTGAAGGCTCTTTTGTAGAATTGGTTGATATAGCTTTATGGTTCAAGGAGCTGTTGAATTAGGAGTCTTTGGCATCAGTGGAAGCTTGGAGGTGTTGAGTGTGCTGGTAGGAAGGTCTCTTGGCTTAGCAGTATCCTAGAGGCGGAGTTCGGAAGTAGTTGAGTGGTTCATTTCTTCGATGCTTCAGGAGTCTTTGTGATTCTTCTGTCAGTAGGCCGGGCAGATGGTGAAAGCTTGACCACTTCTTCTGGAAGCTCAGCAGGGTATGATGTTTATGGTTAAGGGAGGACATCAGTTTCTTCTTTTGGCTAGTAAGGTTTAAGCTGTTCTGATTTGTGAAGGGAGAACTGTTTCTTTGGAATCTGAACTGGGTAGAACCGCAAAAGTGACTAGTGATGGTTTGGAAGTTCTCTTAGTAATCTTTGCTTTGGACTACATTCGCATCAGGAGATTGAGTTCTGTATCGACTTGGTTCCTGGAGCATTACCGATGGATCAGCCTAGTAAGGGGATGGCTCCTTCAGAGAGAGGTTTTTGTGAAGCAGCTTAGGATCGATCAGATCTAGTTTTCTGGCTGAATTTCTACTGTGGTGTATGTAACCGAATCAGATAGGTCACTAGGATTTTATGGAATTTGAGGGACAATGTTTTCGGGATGATTTGATCAAGTCTGTGCTTGTGTTCATCAACGGCATTCTCATCTTCTTCAGATCAGAGTTATGCAGCGGAAGCAAGATGGTAGCTATTCCAGAATATAAGCAAGCTCGGGCTCCTTGGAAGTTTGTGTTTGTCTTGGATTAGAGGATTTCTACAGGAATTTAATTCGGGATCTGAAGGCTTTTGGATGTCTAGTGCACCTGTTCTGTTTTTCCAGATTGTAGAAGTAAGTCTGAAGTCTACCGTTGCTTGTCAAGTAGAATTTGTGTTCTAGATTTCGATGGATCTTGGGAGAACCATCTTGTTGAGTAGAACCAGTGATCATCTATTTCTTGGTCCAGATTTGATTCGAGAGGCATCTATGAAGATTGAGTTGTTCAAAAAGGTTGAAGGCAGCCCAGGATCGACAAAAGAGTTTTGTGGATAAGGAACAAGGAACTCGAAATTCAAAGTCAGAGATTTAATTTTGGATAAGTTTTCTCCGATCATAAGAGCAATAAGATTTGGGTAAGATCGGGAAGCTATCTCAGAAGTGTATGGGATCTTTCTGTATGCTTATAAGGATAAGTGTTTGATCTACAGGATTGAGTTGCCAGTTCTGATGGCTGGGATTCGTAATGTATTTCATGTATCTCTGAGGGAGTACGTGTATGATCCATCATTGGTTTTAGAACCAGTAGTTCAGGGAGGAATTGGAAGTTGAACAGGACTTATCTATGGTCTGATATCCTGTTCAGATTGTAGATCTAGATATAGGAGCTCAAGATCTAAGTGGTGTGGCTAGTTTAGATTCTATAGAGCGAGTATCTCGGTGTGTGTACTTGGGAAAATCCAGATAATATTAGGAAGTTCTATCCAGAATTTTGTCTGGATAGTTAGAGTTGTTTATATAAATTGGTTGCTATGGTTGCTAGTATATGGCTAATAACATATACTTGCTATTTTAAAATTTTAATCTGTGTGGGATTATTAAATTTTCTTAGCTTTTAAATTTCGGGGAAGAAATTCTTTTAAGGGGGGAGGAATGTGATGTATCAGAATTTTGAGCAATATTTATTAAATAATTTCCATTAATAATAATTATTATTATTGGCAAGGCCGACGGGGTTGGATGGTCCCCGGCCACTTTATTGCAGCACCAAGAAGATTACAACACAGACAACATAGAGAAAGCTCAGAGAATACAGAGGTATACATAGCGCTACAAAAAACTGGAAACAAAACGGAGAGAAGATAGAAACATATATAAATTAAAAATAGCACTCTTAGAATGAGTGATAAATGCCTGGATCAATGTTGAAAGTGAGCATACTCAGTGTATTCTTGATCTCATGCATCACCCAAGGCTTAAACATTGTTTCAGATTTAGCGTTGTTCGGTTCAAACACCCTGTTATTTCGTTCCTTCCATACTGCAGCTATGAAGCTTTTCAAAACTTCCAGATATAGTCTCTTGTCTTTTCGTATGTACCCTGTTCTCGCATGTACAAAGTTCCATTCATCCAAGTTATCATGAGAAGTTTCATTCCTACAGAGCTTAGCTTTGACAAGCTGCCATACATGCTTGATGTCTTTACAGTCGAAGAACAAGTGCTCTGTGGTCTCAACCTGATCCTTGCAGAAAGTACACATTATATTAACATCCATCCCCATGCACACAAGTTTAGCTTTAGTTAGTATTGCTCGGTGTAGCACTTTCCAGTGTAAAAGATTGTCTCTCATGCTACTGTCCTTATGCCATGCACGCTTGCACCATTTCCACCTTGGCTATGCTGTGTTCTTCATCAAATGTTCATAAACAGTGCCAATTTTGAACTTGGTCCTTTTATCGCCCCCAAACAAGCTTTTCATTGGAAGATAGCAGAGGAGTATTGCTTCTGATCAGGTTCCAAATACGTTGAATTCTCTGATTGGAAGAGAAGGAATTAGAACTTTGAATATTATTGAGAACATCCCTTATCTTAGCAGCATGGTGAATGCCAGTTTGCATAAGCTCGTTGTACGTTAGGTGCCTTCTAAGAATCATCCCCTTAACGAGCCAAGGATCATCCCAGAAGCTAACACTAAACACATTATTGATGCTCATTTGACTGAGAGGAAGAACCTCTTCCTTTATCTTGAATATACTCTGCCAAGTCCAACTAAGATTCTGCGGGCTGCTCATTTTCCAAAAGCTTCTATTTTTAACAACATAATTTCGTGACCATTCTGCCCATATGCTTTCAGTATTGTTGAAGAAGGTATCCACATGTTTAGCAAACGTCGCCTTATTCCATTGCTTTAAGTTGATGATACCAAGACCCCCTCTATTCAACGGTAGTTCAACTCTACTAAATTTAACTGGGGCAATATATCTTCCATTTGTTCTTCTCGTCCATAGAAATCGCATAAATGCACTAGTAATCATTTTCGTAAGCTTTATGGGCAACACATAGGTTCTTGCCCAATATACTTGCATAGAAATATTACATACTTAATTAAGGTAAGTCTACCTGCTTGGCTTAGTTTAACCGTCGTCCAGCAATTTAGTCTCACTGTAATCCTCTCATATAAAGGTAGGCAATGATTAGTTGTTATTCTAGATGTTGTCATAGGGAGCCCCAAGTATGTAACTGTATTTGGATTAGAATGTAGACCAGTGACATGAGATATTGCTTCCTCCTGTTCAACGCTGACACCAGCCAAGATGAGTTCAGATTTTTGAATGTTAACCTTCAGACCGGTCATAGCATAAAATTGAGCAAGCGTATTCATTAAATTATTGACAGTTGTGATATCCGACGTATAAAACACAACAAGGTCGTTAGCAAACATAAGCGTAGAGATACTCGGTTGACTGCACTTTTGATGTCGCATGAACTCTCCTTGATCAATAAGCTTATTGATCAATCTAGTCAGGAGCTCCATCACCATGATGAAAATATAAGCAGATATCGGGTCTCCCTGCCTTATGCCCTACCTATTGCGAAAAAAACCAGCAGGAATTCCATTGACAATGACCGAATAACTTGGGGTTGAGATGCATTCATATATCCAAGCAAGAAAATGAGGTGCGAAATTCATATAATCCATGATTCGAATAATGCTATCCCATTGTAACGTATCAAAAGCTTTCATGATATCAAGTTTGAACATAGCCTTTGGTGATGCATTCTTACGGTTATATCCTTTAAGAAGTTCGTGTGCGAGAAGAATAATGTCTAGTATGTTCCTACCAGGTAGGAACGCAGCTTGATTTTTAGAGACCAGAGTAGGAAGAACATGTTTAAGTCTAGAAGCAATGACTTTGGAGATGCATTTGTATATGGTGTTGCAGCATGAAATAGGTCGATACTCATTAATATGATGGGCATTTTGTAACTTGGGAATAAGAGCTATATTTGTGTAGTTATACGACCTGAAAAGCTTGGATTTTTTAAAGAAAAGCTTAATGGCATTGATGATGTCAGTAGAGACAAATGGCCAACAAGTAGTGTAGAATTTGGCGTTAAGACCATCGGGGCCACCACAAGAGTTACTGTTAAGAGAGAACATCGCTTTCTCAATTTCATCAGAGGTAACTTCAGTGCATAGGAAGGTAAAGTCTTCGTCGGTAATTCTAGGAAGAATGTTAGGTGGAATATCTTCAATGCTAGGTTTGAAGTTGTTCGCATTGCCATATATGGAAGTGAAGCATTGTACAAATGCATCCTGAATAGCAGGAATAGTAGTATGTAGCTTATCATCCTTATCTTTAATGTTAGCAATATTCTCTCTATGGTGTTTGTTTCTGAGACTAGCGTGAAAGTACGCACTATTTCTATCACCATGTTCATGCCATTTAATCCTGGACTTTTGTATAATCATGTCACTTTCAGATGATAAAGCTTCACAATATTGTTGGGTTAAGTTATACTCAGCTGCAGACAGGTTAGTGTTGGTAACGTTGGACATCATCTCTTTTTGTACCTCAGCAAGCTTCCGCCAATCAAAGAGCTCAATTTGTCACCTTTGCCAAATCTCTTGAACGACCACTGCTTCAAAACATCTTTAACTTATTTTATTTTTTCCTGCAATATAAATAAGTGATTACCATTCTTTTCTTTACTCCAAGCATTTAATACAGTATTTTTAAAGTCCGGTTCTTTAATCCAAGAGTTAAAAATTTTAAAATTTGTTTTTCCTCTCTTGTCTGCTCCACGAAGATGGGTAATTTAAGGACAGTGGTCTGATAGTAGTGGAGGGGGAAGAAGGCTGAAGAGAAGAGGCCATTTGGTAAGAGCAGCAAGATTGGAAAAGGTGTGGTCGATCCTGGAGAAAGTCCTACTACCATGCTTTCTTTTATTGTTCCATGAATATTGCATTCCTACTGCTCTGACAGGAATTGACTCTGCTAGATTCAGGGTATTAGCAAGGGGTTTTATTTCATTCAGAGAAAGGGGATTACCACCAGTTCTATCAGAGAGCTTATAACAACAGTTGAAGTCTCCCATAATTATCCAAGGGTGTGTGTTTTTCCGTAGAGCTGGAATAACATCCAAAAAGGTTGCTCTGGCCGCTGCAGTGTTAAAGGCATATACAAAGATCACATAAAAGATGTATTATCATAGAAAGATTGTGCACGGCAATGTATCATCTGAGAACTGGAGAGGATAGGAGTAATTTGAATTTGGAGGGGATTGTATAGTATTAGGATCCTACCATATGGTGCATCATCGAGGTTGTGTACACAGTTCCAATCAGCTTTAATGTAATCGGCTGCCTTGAGTGTAAGTTCACGATTTAACTTAGTCTCAAGCATAGCTAAGATGGATAACTTATGAGCATCGATAAGTTCTTTACATCGGTCAAATTTGATGACGTGATGACCCCCATGTATATTCCATGCTCCAAGATTTGTCATCATTGGAGAGCACGGGCATTTATCATTTCAATTTTCATTCTCCTCGTGACAGCTTGTGAAGAGGATAAGTAGTTTGGTATTGCAACAGAGAGTGGAGTAAGTTCGTTGCTTGTATTACCATCTTTTGTTGGGGGGGTGGTCAGACCGGAGATTATAGGAAGCTTTGGAGCGGTGGAAGGTGTGGTAGGTGGAGAGTGGGACGTTGTTGGGGGTTGTTTGAAAGCATTTGGTGGTTTTATGTTGGTGTAAACAAAGAGCGGAGATGATTCTTGAACACTTCCTGTAGCAGGAAGGGGAATTGTTTGTGTTGTGCATGCATCAACGTGCATGCATGTTTCTGCATTCAGCTCTGTAACCTTACTGAGGGAAGAGTTCTTTTTTCTGCACTTTTTACTTTTCTTGTCACTTGGATCTAGTTCTTCATTACTTTTGTTTTCAATGCTTAACATGCCTTCTGTATTTCCAGATACTGCTGCTGTATTGACTTGTATATTTTCTACCCTCTCATGCATTTGCTTTGTATGATCAGTCTTTACTTGCATAGAATTTTTGTTGTTTGTTTCCTTTTGCTCTTCTTGATCTGTAGTGCCAATTTTATTTGTTCCTTTGATATTATCATTTATTGCTCCATTTATTCCAATCTTGTCATCCACTTTCATACTATCATTAACTCTAGCACATGTATTATCCTCCTCGTCCAGTTCATAGAGTATATCAAATTTGTTGGATAACAAACAACTATCAACTAATTCAACATCTGCACTAAATACTGCTTTCAGTTTGGTTTGCTCCTCATACTTTTTATTAATAATTCCAGATGGATTGTCTGACTCAGCTTCTCTCTCTTCCTCATCACCCAGTTCATCAGACTCATCATTGAATTGTTCAGTCTCTTTACCCATTGATTCTTTCTCCCTAGTATTCATCATATCAAGTATGTCATTATTACCTTTTGCCGAAACTTTTTCATCGCACCCCTCTTCTATTTGCTCCACATGAAGCTCATTTACAGTTTTATCTATTTTCTTTCTCGTAACACGTTGCCATTTTCTAATGCTCTGCTTCTTGGTTGGTCTGATATATTTATGGGCTTGCACATTCTCTATATTTTCCTTCTTTCCTACCTCTCTATCAGTTCTACTATTTTCTTTATCGCACTTTGTCTTACTTGCATCATTATTTTCACAGTCCTTAGTTTTATGTCCGAATCTCTTGCACATAATGCATACATCTGGCCTCCATAAGTACTCGACATAAATTTTCTGCTGTCCTCCCTCAACTAGTTTAACCAAAAATTCATCAACTAGTTCTTTTTCCGGCCTAACTTCAATCAAGCACTTCACAAAGTTCAACCTATCTTGCTTCTCTGTCATCTCATCCATACATAACAGTTTACCTAAATGACTACAGAGCCAGTTTATTCCTAGTGGAGACCATGCAAATAATGGAAGATTATACAAATGCACCCATACTGGAACAGCGGTGACTGTACCAGTAACATTACTTACAATTGCATCATACGGTTTAATTATGAATAGTTTATTATTCATAATAATTGGATCACTCAGCAAAATTGTTTTCCTGTCTTCACTACAAGTAAATTTGAATAAGAAAATGGTACCATCTGATTTAACTGAAACAGCGCCTTTAAGTTTCCATATGAACTTTAACTTCTGGACACCAGTTGTGTACGACAGTGGCTTGTCTAGGAAGAAGCCAACTATAGTGTCATTCCAGATAGCAGCACCAGCTTCTATCACTTCATTAGGAGGCACTAAAGCTTCTTCTTCATACACTGGTGTCATGTCAACGGGTATGTACTTGCCTGCATTCCTCGGTTTGTGTTTAAACAGAGAAGTCCATTTCCGTTCACTCGTACAAGCGGTGAGAGAGTTGCCGACCTTAGCTGGGAGAGTATGGGTAGCAGATTGTAAAGGAAGAGGGTCAGGAGGGTCGGGATGTGGGATGGTTGGAGGAGGAGGAGGAGAGACTAAGACTGGTGAGTTCAAAGTTACATTAGCTCTGAGGGATGAGGGGACTGGTGAGTTCAATAATTATTTCAAAATATGCAATATTGATTTAATAATCTAATTTAGCAGAATTTATCTTTTCAAAATTAATAATAATAATTTAATTTGGCGAATTTTATTCTTTTCAAAAGTTGATAATACTTAATTGGTAAAAATTAGTCTTTCTAAGCTAATAAAAAGTATTTTATTTATAATGTGTGTGTATATATACACACACATTGTGAAAAGAAAGTTTGGTTTCAATTTAAATTTAATAAAAATGTATTCAAATTTATAATATATATATATATATATATATAAATATATATTGATTTGAAAGATTATGATTGAATTTAGTTTAAAAACTTTTCAAAAGCTATTTAAAAATTTATCTTATATTTTCAAAACACATAAAGAAATATTTATTTTGTTTAAAAATAGAATAGCTTAAAATATTATATTATCATAGAAGTTTAATATGTTTTCTTTTAAAAATTGGTTCTTGAAGTAGATTTAGTTTATATATATATATATATATATATATATATATATATAAGTACAATATTTTTAGTTTAAACTTTAAAATAAGGTTTAAATTTATGTCCATTTCTTTTTAATTTTCTTTCTTTTAAACTTAGCTTTTGAAAATGTATTTTAAAATATAAATAAATAAAACATAAAGATATAAATGCATTTCATAATTTATATAAAACATAAGTATTTAGGAAAATATTTAATAAAGATTTAAATCATTTGTAAATATAAGAAATTAATTTAATAACGAATTCTTAAAACTTGTAACATAAGGAATGAATTAAAAAGGGGTTTTTACATTGGTCATTCACCTAAGGTTAATTAAAATACATTTGTAAGCTTAAGAACAATTCAATTTAATAAGTTTTAAACTTTGTTTAAAGAAAATAAAGTACATAACTAATGTTTTAAAGGGAAAGCCTGTTTGTTTTTTTTCAGATCAAATCTTCTTTAGTTTCCTTCTTCTTAAAAAAAATAAAGATAAAACAGAAAACCAAAAGAAATTCAAAACTATTCAACAGCAGATTCAACTCGACATGTATAAACAACTGCAAACTTCTCTAGATCAACAGTAGTTCCAAGGATTCAATTAACCAGCAGTTTCAAAATTCAACAACAAAGATTTTAAATTTCAACTTGAATCAAGCCAACTCAACATCAAGTTTTCAAAGTTCCAAATTATGAGATCAAGCTAGCAGATTTCAGTTTCAGTTCAACTTAATGCAAGCAAATTCAACTCAATAATAGGATTCAAATGACAGTTCAAATTCAAAGTTTCTGGAAAAAATATAGTAGAGCTGTTTTCTGCTTCTAAAATTCTGGTGAGTAAACATTTAAAAATAAATTTTTGGTGCTAATTTATCTGTGTGATAATGATGAAAATGTGTTGCATGAATTTTTACACCTCAAATCTGGTTTTGAATGTTGCTATGTATTGAAAATGCCTGTGTATGATAGCATGTATATCTCTGTTGAACTTCTGGTTCAAGAGCAACCTTAGAAAATCCCTATCTCCCCAATTAGTCATTACTAAACTTTGATCATTGAAAAGGAAATGATAATAACAATAATATCTTGTTTTTAAAAATTATTTTTGGTATATAAATTGGGTAAATATTCTGGAAAATGAAAGATTATAGTAAAATTTAAAATTTTGTTAAAAATCAATATCTACAAATCAATCTTTGGATTATACATTATGATTCATACAAGAAAATCACGAATTTAGATATGAATTTGGTGATTTTTAACAAAGTATCGATTGTTAATTTCTGTGTTGTTCGATTTGGGACTTTTATCATTTTCCATCGGTCGGCGGCGATTAGGAGCTCGGGATTGGGCATGGAGATGGCTGGGGTATGGAGGATCTCGGGAATAATATGGGGATATTTTTCTGATGGCCGTGGTGGCCGTGAAGTGGCGAAGTAAGGTTCGTAGTCTAATTTTTGTCTACGTTGGTATTGAGGTGATTGAGACGACTATGGTGCATCGGGTCGAATCGCATGTGGGGGAGTGTTCCAAGGGTTCGACGTGCGTCTGTGGTCAAGGCGGGAGGTCCTCTGATAGTTAAGTTCGCCGTCGACAGGGGATTTCTTCGATCGAGTTTCTGTACGTTGTGGGTTCTTTTGCTCGTATTTGTTCCTCTGGAGTTATCGGTGAGTTAGAGGGTCGCAGTTATGGCCAGCGTCGATCAGTTCCGTCATGCACGTGCATGATGTCAGATCTGTGCATCTGATTATTTTTAGGTTTGGAAAGAAGAGAGTTGGCCTAGGGTTTCTTCGTGTTTCACTCGTGTGTGACTCGAAGGGGTTGATGAAGGGACGAACTCGTGTATTGTCTCGGGTTCATTTGGTTTTGCCTCAGGTCTATAGGTAAGCAAGTCTGGTTTTAAATTTCTTTGGTAACCATATTTTTGAACTAAAATAAAATGGATAGTTTTATCAAAGTAAAGCAAATTCAAGTTTTCAAGTTTAAAGAAAGGTACAAAATTTAAAGGCAAAGTAAAATAAGTTTCAACCTTAAACTGTTTGCTAAATTTTCCAAAAGTAAAATGTTTAACAAGTTTCTTTTAAAAAAAGTTATTATTAGTTTAAAAGGGAATGTTTGGCCAAGTTTAAAAATATATTTAAAGGATTGGAGTTAATCAAGTTTTCAAAACAATTATTAAATAAGTTTTTGAACAATTGCTAAGTTTAAATTTAAATGATTAAATGTTTTAAATTGGTTTTGTTAAAGAAATTATGTATTGACTAATTTGTAATTAAGTTTAATAATGTAATTAAGTGATGTATAAAGATAAAGAGTTTATCTTTAATTGATTTAGGTTGTGACTAATTAAAGATAATTAATTAAGTGAAATTAATTACTTGTTGTAATTTATTTATTTTATAAATCAATATAATTACATAAGGAAGTAATTAAATAATTGTAAATAAGTGTAATTAATTCAAGGGTCATTAACTAATGATTAAGGGATAATTAATTAATGTAATTAATTTTAGATATTTGGATTTAATAATTAAGGATGGTTAATTACTTGGGCAATTAAGGATTAATCGATCTAAGTAATTAAAAGTAATTAATTGAAGAATAATTAATTAAGTTAATGTGGTTAATTTAAGTTAATTAATTAAGTTTAATTAATTAAAGAGAATTACATTATGATGGGTTAAGTATAATTACTTAATGTAATTAATGAAGTGTAATAACTTAGTGAAGTAACTAATGGGTAATTATTGGACGTAATTAAGGGAAATTACTTGATGGAAAGTAATTAAAGAATAATTACTTAGTAAGAGTAGTTAAGTGTTAATTACTCAATGTAATTAATTAAAGGATTTATTAATTAATTTATAAGTTAATTAATTAATGTAAGTAATTAAGAATAGTTAATTACCGAATGTGATTAATCACGGTTGATTAATGAATGTAATTAATTAAAGGTTAATTATTAAATTAAATTGGAAGAATAATTAATTAATGTAAGTAAGTAGTGGATCATTAATTAATGTAATTAATGAAATAATTTAAGGTTTAATTGATTAATAAATGTGATTAATTATAAGGTAATTAATCAATATAGTGATTATAGTATAATTAATTAGTGTAATTAATTAAGGAGTAATGTAATTAATTATAGTTAATTAATTAATAAAAGTAATTAAGGTTAATTAATATAAATGATTAAAGATTAATTAATTTGTGTAATTAATTCAAAGTCTAATTACTTAATGTAATTAAGGAATAACTAATCAAGGATGATTAATTAATTAAAGAATAATTAAAGGATAATTAATCTATAATTAAAGATTAATTAATTGTGTTATAAGGTAATTAAAGAATGATTAATTAATTAAATGGTTGTAATTAATTAATGGTTGTTTAAGTAGAGTTTGGTGATTAATTCTCAAGTAATTAATTTAATTTTAGTTAATTAAATTAATTATAAAAAGGGTTAATGATTCCTGTTTATGGATGATTGTTTGAGTAGAATGTCCTCATTGATTGATACTTATAGTTTGAATAACCTGTAATGTTCTGTGTGATATTGATTTCAGCTATGATAAATGTGTGATATTTATCTGTGAATGATGCAGTGTGAATTCAATGTTTTAAATTGAATTAAATTATTCAAACTTAAATCACTTGGACATTAAGATGGCATTTTGGATTTCGATGAGACCGGGATCGGAGTTTCAAATTTGGAATTCCGAAAACCACATCGATCCAAATTAAACGTTAGGTCACGAATCTCAAGTGAAAAGTGATGACTCGAGGTGTAAGGACTATTCGTTGTTAAAACTCTTAGGGTGATTCCAGTACGAGTTTAACGGGGGTAGTACTTTTAGATTCGAGATGCAGATTCAGAGTGCAAGGGCTATTGTCGTTAACTCTGAGGGTGATTTCAAAATGAGTGTAACGAGATAGTGCCTTCAGTTTCGTTCGAACCCGGAACGGACTTGTATGGATTGAATGCTTTCAGAACATCTTCATGTGGACGATGAGCATTCTAAGATAGATATGTTCGATAAAGGTAATCGTAGCCTCAAGCCTCATCAATAGGGAATGGCTAAAACAGGGGAGGTGCAGCAAGGCTAAGTGGATCGCGCCCAAGTAGGACGAGATTTACCTCTGCCTAGAGGTCCCTTTTTATTCGGCTGTGTGGGCAGTTGGTCATGAACAACTGTGGGGTTGCCTTGTTTGGGACTATCCAGTAAAGGATGGTTCCAGCCTTGTGTTGCAAGGGATTTAGGGTGGATCCTCGATAGGTTATCTAGGCCACGTACTATGACGGGCGGCACCCCAGTAGCCCTGCCATTGATGGAAACCCATTCTTCCTACATGCTCTTTACGGTTTTGATTGTATAACCCACTTTGTTGCTTGTATGCTGGAATTTAATAAATGTAACAATTTCGGATATTTTCAATTTACTTGAAAACCCTAGACCCTATTGTAATATAAATGGATTTTCTATTAAATGTTTTGGTTATTGTACGGTAAAAACTTTTCCGTGTTTATGTGCGGGAAGTCTTACGATATACCTTTTGTTTCAAAGGATTTTCAAAGTTAAACAACTTTAACCCGTTTACTCACACCATACCTATGTCTAACTCGGAGTTTATTTTCTGTTTTATTAAACTCTTAGGTACTTAAATTTTTATGAGTAGCCAATGGATTTATGTTAGCTTTGACGAACTCTGGAGGAGAATTGGAGCAGGAGACTTCAGCGTGTAGATATATAGTGGTTCTGCTGTGCTAATGTTGTATCTATATCTTTGTGATGTACTTGAGTTGTAATAACTAAACAGGTGTTTTTAACTGACTAGTTTGTGATATAAGTTGTATAACTCTGATGTATATAATACTATGTAATATCTTATGTGATATAATATAACTTATTCGTTCCGCTGTGAGATTCTGATGTTGTTTTTTTTCTTTTCTACCTTTTCTATCCCTTTCTTTCTTCTTAATGACGCGTCTTTCTGTGGAATGAAAGGCGGGTCGTTACATATATATTCTCTACCTATAATCTATCCGTGATCTATAACTGGATATTGGTGCTTTCACTTATAATTGGATGTTGATAGCCAATTTGATGCCAACAATAAGCCTTAACAATTTCTCTGCTATTCTCGTACCATGCAACCTCTTGCAGTGTCAATAGGGATATACAATGGCTAGGTTTCCATGAGGGAGAGGCATGGTGAAATCGGTCGAATCTGGGCTTAATTGGCAAAGGTATGAGGTATTAGGAATACGCTGAACGTTTGGAGGAGTTTGGTTGTGATTGGTGGTGGTTTTGGGCTGATACGTGAGAAGGCGGCAGCTAAAATGGAGAGTAATTGGGTTTGGTTAAGAGCAAAATGAAGTTTGCTGGAAGAAAATGAAGCAACGCTTTGTTATATACAATTTTGCACTTGAACAATCGACTCGAAGGCTTATCCGATGGATCGCCTATGGTCTACCGCAACCTATCCTAGGTTGACTGCTCTAACCAAAAAGTAGTATGTGTATATTTTTTTTGGCTCAGGCCTGCTGTTGGCCGAACCAACTCTAATTAAACTCCCTACTAACTATTGTTACTACATTCTACCTCTAGCTTCTTCATCTTGGCTCTATCTGATCTAGAAAAACTCCAGCCTCTCTAAACTATGGAATCTACTCTAACCAAAAATAATTCCACTTTTATAGTTCATCCAATAATACTTTTAATCTTTTCCGTCCAAAATTGTTCACAAAATTTCAAATTTTTTTCCATCAAATTTTCCCAACTGAACTTCTCTTAAATTATAAATCTTTAGATATTTTATCATAATCTAAATAGATATATATAATTTCATAAAACTGAATTTCCTATTTTTAATCTTTTTTTGCAAATTCAATTTTTTTTTAAAGTATTTGTGTGTGTAGTTTCAAACCTTTTCCTTTATCTCTAAATACAAATAAATATTTATATACATATTGATTTCAATTTCTCAAAATTTTCAATCATTAGACCGGACTTAGAGTAGGTTCATAGTCCTTATTTTCTTTAAGAAAATTCCTTCCAAATCCTTGATTTACCTCCTTCTTCGTATCCAAAAGTCCAAAATCCAATCATTATCTTGAGGTAACCATATCACTCCTCTCTACTAGGACACAACTATTATGGGTATTTATGACATATGGGCTTTCCTTTCTCCCTTTAATATGGACCTAATGTACACCATGACCGACATCAAAATGGGGATTAACAATCATTGGGCTATCAAGGCCTGATTAGAGAGTCGTATACCATCCAATTTCAGGGGTTTTCCATATGTAACTACTCTATATTATGAATTCTTAGGGTTAATGTATATTTATAGATAAAATATGAATACTTTCACTAAAAAATTTCTAAATTTTTCATGATCTACTAACCTAAGCTTTGATATCAAACGTAACGGTTACCCTAAATGGTAGTAGCTACAAATGGTAACTTCAGACACACTAGTTTTACGACCAGCCTTTCGACTCTTAGGCTAGTCCTCTGAGTACCTAACCAACCCACCTTGGGACATGTAAGGATAGGAGACAAAGTATCACCACAGTTCACAATGTGAGAGCCCCTATCATGCTACAACCAACTCTGATGCCAACTGCAACATCTCGTCACCTAGTAGGCTTGAATTTTCACTAAATACAAAGCCCAAGCCCACAAAAGTACGGATCGTTGGTTTGGTATCCTATAAATTAAACAAAAGAATGCATATAAGAGCTCTAACGAGATAACTTGCAGCAGAATAATTTAAAATATAATAGATAACAAAAGTATTGTCCACGGTTTGACACTTCCAAAATCAAGTGTCCTTGTTAGCATTGAACACGCCAAACACCAGTACCTACCCTTCAATCTATCCTATAGGTTGTAATGAGAAGGGGGTCGGAACAACAAACTAGTGACTAGTAAATTATACATCTTATCCATAACACCAGCTTGTGTCGATTGTTCACTATTACATGTTATGCTTGATTATATTATTAATCGTTTCAACTCCGTCTCTGCGTATGAACCACTCCCCATCTACATCTCGTGTGTGTGTTTGTGTGTATCCTTCAGTGCCCTAATAGATCCAGATACTATCCCCACTAGTATCTCTCGCTCAACACCTTGTCAAGACTCATTGTATCACGATCAACGCATAACTCAAGGAAATCCTATAGTGTGCACTAACGACCTTTCCTCCATTTAGCCGTATTCCCCTGGGGATTTTCTACTTTATTTGCTTCGTATAATGTGGAATTGGCTCCACTAACCAACCCATTCATATTTTGAAGGAATTTCGTCATGGTTCTTTCCCTATCAAAGAAACTAGCAAACAACTATGGCGGTGCATAACCTAACTGAATCTACCCTGGTAAGCAGCGTCATCTGGTTAAATGTAACCCTGGCATTCATATTAACCACAAGGGATCGATGACAGACTCGTGACCTACACGACTGTACCCCTAGTTTGGTACCACGCATGTTGCATAGCATTTGACCCCATCTACCATCTATTTAGGTTGCTAGGCAATACCCCTTCAAATAAATTTGAAGCGGGCTACTCTAACTATGTGATTCCATCCTCGACGTCTGCCTAACGATCAATGTCCACAATTAAGATTCAGCCCAAGCTAATGAATATATGATTGTTTATGGTGCTTCTAGTTTAAGCGCGGTCCTAGGGATATTCCTTTCTCTATGTGCAAGTGTATACTCTCCACGGGTACTATGGTTGGATGTTTCTGCATTCCAACCTAATCTAATGACTTACGTCGTTTACTTTATATAATTATATATTAAATTATAACTAGCCACACCCAATATAAATCCATATCTGAGGCTACATATATGCATATTTAATATTCACGGAATTCCATTCTACTTAATTTTTCTTCATTTCCTCAACATCTTTTATATATGCCCTAAGATTTTCATTTTATTGAGCGTTTACTTCTCTTCGTCAAATTCATTTACCGCTTCTAATTTCAGTTATCATTATTGTTGCTACTATATTCACTAATTTCAACTTTTATTTTTGTTCCATTTCATTTCCTGTTCCATTTTATTTTAGCCAATAAATTCATGTTACCTGTTTCATTACTCGAATCTTATTGATATTTTTATTTCATTCTTATCTTAATGTTCAACTCTTGGGATGTACTACGTTTTAATACATTAGAACCAAACTCCTACTCAATATATGTTAACCCTATAAATTTTCATATCTTATCAAAATTGGAGATATTTGTGCGGTGTTTGTAATTACAAAGAATTGCCTTTTTAATTTCTCTTGAAATAGAAAGTACAAACACAAAAAATTTCCTTTGTTTTGTACATCTCTCTTGTTTATTGTCATATATGCATTCCTTGTTATTCCAAATGTCAAACTTTTGTTTGTTTTGAACTTGATAATATGTGAAAATCTACTTACAACATTTCAAGTTCCAATATATTAAAATATTATAAAAACTCCAAAGATCCCAACAAGTTCTTATTTCAACTTTATTCATATTGTCAAATAAAGATAAGTTCCTAATAATTATGCATTCATTAAGATTTCATTCAATTCATTCACTATTAAAATACCGGTTCTAATCATTATGCGGTTATAGAATTAAATCTAACCATTATGCAACTACAAAATTAAATCTAATCATTACGCAATTATATAATTAAATCCAATCATTTTGCAATTACAAAATTAAATCTAATCATTATGCTTTTGCAATTATCAATATAAATTTTATAGGCAAGTTTAACATCTTCAACGTTTCATATTCATGAGTTCATTTGCAATTAAATTCAATTCTTAGGCATATAGTAATAGATCTACAACGATATAATCTAATATCACATGAAAACCTATAACATTCCCACTCACCTTTTATTAGCTCTCATGAATCTCAAGACCTAATCTAGATCTAAATCATGTTATCTGTATTCTTCACTTTTGACTCCCTATTCATGTCCACAATAACATTTATACAGATCTACTAGAATTTGGATTAGAAAAAAAAGATTTGGATTTAATTTATTAAGTAAGATTTAGATTATACAAATAACATTTTGACCCAAGAGTGTTACAGATTTGAATCTTTCTTGGATTGGTAAGATATTATATACATTCTACCAAGGACTTCTCAAAGGTAGCGACACCATTAACTGATTTGATGAGAAGAATCCAAATTTTATTTAGGATGTAAGGTGCAGACACGCATTTGCAAGTATGATAAAGAGGTTAATGAGTGCACCGATGTTACTCATCCCGAGCAAGGATAAAGAGTCGATAGTACACACATGTCTGTCGTACTTAACTAGATGCAGTAATGATGTTGAGAGGCAAGGTTATCACATATGCTATTAGACAAATGAAACCCCACGAGAGGAATATTTGACTCGCGATTTGGAGTTGGAAGCTATAGTATTTTGCTTTCACTACTACAAAACAGGCCATTTGCATCGGTTGTTTACCCCCCCTTGCATTAGTTCAACAACCGATGCATATGCAATCGATGCAACAGGCTTAACACTTTTGCATCAGTTCTGAAACCGATGCAAAATGGTCCTTTTTGCTTCGGTTGTTACTAACAACTGATGCAAAATACGGTTGGTTGCTTGGGCACAGCCCTCATATTGCATCGGTTGTAATGAAAACCGACGCAACAAAGGCTTCTTTGTTGCATCGGTTTTTTATAACAACTGATGCAAACTAATCCCTCTATTGCATCAGCTATTTATACCTGATGCAAAAAAGTCATTCTCAAAAATCATTATTACAGTACTCAAATAGACAATATATATATATATATATATATATATATATATATTATTGATTATAACAAACAATTATTGCATGCAATGTCACAATCATTCAAAATTAAATTTGATGGTAAATAAAAACTGAATAACATAATACCAAAATAAACATATATCAATTATAATGTTAATAATCTATACAAACATCAATTATTGCATGCTTCCTCACTCTCCAGTCCAACCCACAGACACACTCACAAGCATTCACAAACATCACTCCCCCACCATCAAATAGCAACAAACTGTCATCAACCCCCCCCCCCCCCCCCAAACCATAACTACATACATCACCTTCACTGCCTATACAACATCAAAAAAACCAAAGACCACTAATAAAGAAAAGGGAATTGCAGTGAAGCAGTGCAGGTGGTATTGGCAAAAATATGTCAACGCTTACTAGCGCACAGCCCTTCACTGACAAGTGCAACTTCTTCCTCCACAGCACTCAAATTCCATTGACTGTCACAAACATCATCACTACAACCCCCAGATTTCAAGCAAAAACTACAGTCACCCCTTCAGCAAATACTACTTCACACAGACTTTCATATCTGTCAACACTTACTTCAACCACCATTCACGTTCTTCTACACTCCACATTACATTCTTATCACCATATCACTCCTCCCATACAATACAAACCAACATCAACCACTGCATTTAGACCACCCTGCATTGATCATTGAACATCTCATTATTCAACCAAACCAAAACAGTAGCCATCATCTACACGCGACCACATCAGCTGCTGTCACACCTTCATGACTCCCCACTGTCAAGTGCCACTGGGCCTTATCACCAAAAAATTCACATACCACCAACATTAACAAAAAAAACAGAAGAAAAATGGAGCACCTGACCTCTACAGCAAAACAACCAATCGAATCCTTCAACAACCGAACTAACGCATAACCGCCTCTACAGCATATACTACATTGCTACGACAACAACAGCAGCCACGACTAACATTCCACAACCCATACTTTTGGGAACCTCCTGCACATATTTTTGCCAATACCACATGTACATTGATCCATAAGGAGGAGGAGATAGTGAAATATATTCAAATGATTACTTCGACGGACCTATATATTAGCATGAGTAAAAAGCCTATTAGTTTCAACAGTAACATAACACTAACAAAGAAATCAAGTGTATCATTAGCCAAATCCCAGTTGCTAGACTAATCATAGCCACTTAATTATGCAAGATAAGATGTCTAGATTACTAAAAATGGAAACAATTATTTTGACAAAGAAGGAAATGGTTCAAATAATTATTTTGACAAAGAAGGCAATGGTTCAAACAATTATTTTGACAAAGAAGGCAATTGCTCGCATTGTAAAATGAAATGATTTCCTATTCAAGGTGACACCTTAGCAAGAATCTACTTAGAACTACAATAAATACCATTAACAACGGAGAGAATTCAATTTGTTCAGGCTTATGTGGAATACATCTATCTTATATTCGAATTTATTACAAATATCAAGATGGATATGTATGATAAGTATTATGATAGGGAGGCAGGAGGTATACACGTAGGACATCCTAGGGACAATAGTGTCAATAAATAGAAATTGAGTTCCCTTGTTCACACGACGTATTTTAACTTGAGTGGATACTAGTCTCTTTATAAGAGTGGTGGAATTTATTTAGCCTTCCATTATTTCTCCAACCATTAATTTCATCACAAAATACAACTCCTAAAAGTATTTCCTTCCTCTCTTCCCTTCGTCATTTAAACAAAGGTATGGCTTTTGCAACTATTTTTGAAATCTTCGATCCTTTTTTTCGTAAGTTGTAGCATTGGTTGTGTTCATAAGAAAAATAGTTTGCTTTTCAATTTTGTATTGCTTAGATTATCATGCATCTACCAACAAAAACAGTTAAGTAATACAGACAAAGTTTTACCAGACTTTCAGTCTATTTTTATTTTAGCAATAGTCATATTTATTCATCCGAAGTAGTTTGAGTGATTTGAAGAACAAACTTGCAACACAAGCTATAACGGATAATAATAATGGCCATACCCTTATATATGTCCCTAACCTTCTGAAAAAAATGAGAAGATAAACAACAGGGTAAGTTATTCAAAATTTGTTTCTGGCTTTTTCTTCTAGGATGGATTCACTAGCATCTGCAATAGTAAGAGCAAAATCAGAGCAATTAGATTTAGCAACAGCGGAAATTATTGTTGCGCAAGTGTGGAAATACTATATATGCATGAACAAAGAAAGCATTGTCGGTTTTATAGTTGTAGTCAATATTTTTTACCAGTGATAGTTACTTCTTTATGCTAATTTAACCTTTTAACTTTTAAGTATGTTTTAGTCATAAAATAAGATAACACAGAGAACATTAAGTGATGACAAAAAAGAAACTAAAACTGATGTTGCACAAAATTACACATGACGGTTTGCACTGATAATGATGTTGAAATTGGATAATTACATGCATAAGTGTAAATATTGCAGTTTAAACTACAAATTATACCTGTACATAATAAGCTGCTAATCTGGCAACAGTTGATCCTGATTCTGAACGAAGCCACGAGAGAATAATTACAGAGCCGACATTTCCATTTTACCTAAAGGTAACTTCATCTAAAGATATCATTTTCTTCTTTCCTTGCCTACAAATACAGACATTTTAGTCGGTACAATACAATTTAATAAACAGTAACAACCCAAATCAATACAAAAATGTACTTCAACCGCTTCCCAATATTTTTCCTCCTTTTTAATTTTCAGTTTACAGAGGTTAAATACAAGGTAATTATGAAAGGAGTAACATCAACAACTGAGAAAGATATACTTCACGGAATTATAGGTTCAGCAAGTCCTCGAGAAGTTTTAGCTTTAATGGGTCCTTCGGGTAGTGGTAAAACTAGTCTACTTAGTCTATTAGGAGGAAGAGTTCGAGGTGGCATTGTTGAAGGATCTATTACTTACAATGATGAACCATACGCTAAATCTTTAAAACGGAGGTAAACTTGTAATTCATATGCAAAAATTCAATTTCGGTTTATATTGTCAATATTTAAGCATTTTTCCAGTTATAATCGAGACCGGGTATAAAGCGAAGTTCGGGTAATTTTTTGGTGATGCTCTTGGTTTGACATTTAGCTATCGGTCTAAATGCAACATTAGTATAGCTTAGTATAAGAAAAAATATTACAGCATGCATACTTGCAATCGATTGCCTGGATATTGGCTGATCATAACTATAATAGCAAAAAAAATAATTTAAACAAATAATTTCTAGCACTGAGAGCTTTCTAGTGAATTACACCATTTTTATCTCCATCACATATATACTGGAGTTCTTTAATGCTTGACCTTCTGTGTTGAAACCTAACATTGAGAGCTTTCTAGTGAATCAGTACTAAAATAAACAAAATTGTAGGATGCATCTATTTTACTATTTTCATATAACATACTGACCAGATTCTATATTTTGACAAGTTTTATTTTTTTGGACCAAATAACAGGGATGAACGAAAAAATCAAGATAGCAATTCATCCTTCTATTCACACTGAAAACCTATAGCACCTATGTCTTTGACATTTAGACATACAAGTAAAGGGTTACCTTATGCAAACAATAGGCATACGCAATAATTACTTTGGGTTAAAAAATTTGTAGACTAACAAAAACGCATGCTACTTACTATTAAGAATTATGCATTAAAGACTACTCACCACAACTCCTTTCCCAGTATGATTATAAGTTGATAGCTTCTATATACTCTAATACATCCTATATTATTTGAAGCAAATACAATTCCACAATTTCCTTTAAACATGTATCATACATGAAAAGATTTCTCACTTTTCATAACTGCCTGGACATTTGTGTGCCAGAAAAATGAATTGCCTCTTCGACCTGTAATGACATTTAAAAAACATATACTAAAGCTAATAAAATATAAGAAAGTTTGAATCTTGAACTATTATTCTCAACTTACAAGATGTTGAAACAAAGGAATCTTTCTACTTAAATCATCACGAACCACGACCTCGCACCCAGACTTCGTCAGCAACCATCACGAACCACGACCACCACCGAAACCCAAAACCACCAACGACTTCAAATCCACATCGCTTCCACAGTTCCACCGCTCCACTATGAAATCCATAGCCACGAGATCATAAGAAACCACCAGTGAATACTTAAGCATCGAATAATTTTGATTTGAACTGGACTTTGAAATGGACTTCGAATCACCCTCCTCAGCCTAAATCCACTCAATTCGAACCCCAAGTCGAACTCGATTCCACTCAAACTCGCGGCATAATTCAATTGTGGTTGTTGAAAAAATGGGTGCGAATTTTCTTTTAACTGTGGTTTTTCGATTTGAAAGACTGGAAGTTGAGAATTTGGGTGTTCTGTGGATTAGCGGTTGTGATTTGGAATTTAGGCTTAAGGAAAGAGGGAAGCGGGACACGAAAATAAGAGGGAGGCAAACAAAAAAATTAATGAAAATAAAGGCAGTAGCATCGGTTGTAAATAAAACTGATGCAATTAGCACTATTTGCATCGGTGTATTTTCTTTGGTTGTTGACGATAACCGATGCAAATTGTATTTTTGTACTATCTACTGCTTTCCACATACCAAATGCATCGGTTGTTAAAACGTAATCGATGCAAATACTTCTATTTGCATCGGTTGAGGTAACAACCGATGCAAATGAAGCGAAGCAACATGCGTATTTTGTACTAGTGTTTGGAGATTTGGAGGCTCTATTTATCAGTAGAGGGTTCAAGTTGTTCACTAATCCCACTTCAATGTCATTGAAGTATCTCTTTTTTGAGAAGAATATTGACGTTCGCCAACAGCGATGATTAGAGTTCTTGTCCTCCTATAACTTTGACATTTTTTATAGCCGTAAGGATGCAGTTGTTGAAGTTTTGAGTTAAAGACATACTATTTAGGAATGATCTTCCTAGACTAGGCATTGCTCGAGTTTATCACTAGTTGTGACTTTAGAACTCGATGCGAGCCAGTGCCAAAGATAATGGCTAGTTTGACTATCAGACCTACGTTGACTTAGAAGATTGGCACTAGTTAGCGATGTGAAGCTAGACTAGTGAAGGTCATGGCTAAGGTAGTAGAGCAGGTAGTGTCTGTAGAGGAGATGTAGTGTGGTCTTGATCGAGATGGTTGGCTTCGTAAGGACGAGATATTGTTTGCTCCCGATGTCGATGGATTGAGGGATGGGCAGCTACAAAAGTGCTATCATTTGAGATTGACTATATATCCCGATGACAATAAAATGTACCATGACATAAGACCGGCATTTTATTGGGAAGTGATGAAGAAGAACGTTGAGGAATTCATTTCAACATGAATGAATTGTTAGCTAGTAAATGTTGAATAGAAGAACCCAAGTGGTTACTACAACCACTTGAGATTTCCAAGTGGAAATGAAAATGGATATCAATGGATTTCGTCGATGAAATGCCAATAAATACAAAAGAATATGATAACATTTGAGTCACAGTCAATAGATTGATGAAGAATACTAAATTTATATTCGTTAAGTCTGGAACAATGACATCAAAATTAGTTGAGTTTAACGAGGAATGGATAGTGTGATTCCAATGTATGCCAAGAGCATTGTAAGTGGCTGAAACCCGTTATTCACTACTGGGTTTTAGGAGAACTTGCAAGAGGCGTTTGGAAATTTGGCACCAAATTGACTAGATGGTATCGAGACTGAACCAAGAACTTCGAGACCACACAGGCCTATTCATACTGATAGACGTAAAATGAAAAAGGTTAAGAGGAAACCAGTGGGTTGTAAATGTTCAATTGAGTTGAAGTGAAGATGGTTGCACATGAAAACTGATAAGAGCATGAGGACTGCTTGTCCGGAGCTCTTTATTAGGGGAGATTTCTATTTTTCACCATCTTTCATATCGAATATCATATTTGATGCCTTGTACTATATAGTTTAGTATCCTACATGCTAGGATATGCACGGATGTTACTTTTTGATGTTTGATCTTATATATACTTGCTTGATGTTTGATTATTGGCAATTGATATTGTTAACAAGAAATATTTTCAGCACCCCATGTAGGATTAAAAGTGAGAACAACATCTTCAAATTGCCTTTCAAATCAGTCAAGGTAATATAAGACTCCTTCGAAACCACCTTTCGAAAGTGGTTGAGGAAATTTAAGATTACAGTCTGATGGTATCTAAGGGTTTTAACTATGTCAGTAGGGTTATGATTCTTCGAAAGGTTAACTTTCGATGAGCTTTGATGTAAGTGCTCAACAGTTGAATCCTTATATGAACATTGATTCAGATACTATGTATCTGAAAACACCATGCACTTGTTTTATTAATAATTTTTCATGAATACAAGAGGCTTAAGTACTACAAAAAAGTGAAATTCCCAATTTGGTTTAAGGATTTAGGGTTTATAAATTCAAGAAAAGAAAAAGTGTAGAATGAGTGAATTCGGATCTCCAAAACAATACCCCTTGGGTCTTATTTATAGGTACAAGTTGGACCCGTTCGCATCAGTCCTTTCGACTTAGTCGAAAGGGTGCCTTAAAGACCTTTCGTCGTTGTTGAATTTAGGGTTCCCTTCTAACTCCGCTTTTGAATGGAACTAGGAAGCTATCGACTCCACTGAAAGGTATAGAAGCATCCTTCACCTTATTGTTAATGTATTGTGTAAGTAGTAATGGATGTTGGCGTTCGACACTGTCGAAAGGGGTATTTTCGGGGTTTCAAATGACTTGAAGCATAGTAGAAGGCTTAGTTGCGGAAGGTAGCTTTCGAAAAATCTCGTTGATTAATGTGGAACCCCCATCTTCTGGTTTTTGAGGAAGAAATATTGGTCATATTCGAGATCTTCATTATATTCGTGCAAGATTTCAATCGATTTGAAAGGCTGGTCTATGCTTTTGAAGGGGTTGCTTTGGCCAAATGTTCTTCTGCGGAAGGTAAACAACAGCGGAACCATCCATTTTGGAAGGTCATGTACATGTGTGGAAGCCTGTTATTTTATACCTTCGAAAGGTGCTTTTAACTCATACGAAACTCCATTATGCATGCGGAATCAACTATTTCGAAAGGGATTAACTAAAGCAAAAGAGTAGCCACGTCCCCTTTCGACCTCTTTGAAATTCTATTGCTCATCCAACATTTTGCAAAAGCAACTCTTTGACTCTTTCAAAAGGTCTTGCTATTGCAATCATTCTTTAGGAAATGTTCTTTTGTATTCTTTAAGGTTTCGACAAAATTGGTAGGATCTCTGATGATAACACTTGCCCCCCTAGTGAGGGATGCTCTTGGCTTTTCAAGTAAACTATTTTGACACCCATCATTATTTCAACATAAAATTTTCCCGTCTTTTGATATTCTCAAATGAATTTTGGTTGTTCATTTAAATATGGTCGAATGGATTTCCTTACATTTGCTTTCCTTATAAATCACACTTCCTTCTTCCCCCTTTTCACATACCTGTGATTAAAAGCCTTGAAGCAATAATTAGAAATTTCAACCTCTCATTAAATTCTTAATTTCAGGAGATGCAAGTTCAGATTTAAGGTAAGCATCCATTGTTCTATATTACAGATTGATTTTTCACATTTAATTTCAATTTCAAATTCTTAAGATTTGAATTTTCTTTATTATTTCAAATGTTTGAAAATTATTTAAATTTATCGTTCGTATAAAATGATTTTTAGATTCACTTTCTGTTGATTTTGATTTATCTATGGTATCAATTTAGGGTTTTGGATTTGAATTTGTCAAAATTGGGCTTATTTGCCGTTGTTGTTTGCAGATTCAAGATTGACCATTATTATATTCGATTTTAATTTACTTTAGAAGATATTAAAAGTTCGAAATTTACGTCTCCTACTGTAACGAATGGGGTTTTCGACCCTCGAAAATCGACATCAATACGTCCACTGTAGAGAATGCCGAGCAATCGAGTGTCGGAAATACCATTTAATTGGGGGTGAAGAAGGAAAGGTAGAAGAAGAAATAGAAAAAACCAAAACATAAAATCTCACGATTGCAGCAGAACAAAATATAATATATAATAATAAAATTTAAATACGAGAACTATACTGTTAATACACAAACCATTATCAAAGTACAATAGACAACAATTAATCTGGATAGTTAAATAACTTGTCCTCACACGGCGGAAATACAAATCAACTACGGAAATATATCTTGTAATCCAGCTCGTATTTCTGAGCTCCATAGCATCCTATCTTGAATCTGTAATACTCGGTCTGACCGGAGCAATATAATAAAACAACACCTGAGTTGGTTTGGAAAACCAGCATGAGAAAACACACTCTATTTGAATTATTAACTTTTATCAAAATTCTTTGAAAATAAAGGTATCTCATAAGACCACGTCCCACATAAAAACGACGGATTTTTACCTTACGATAACCAAAACGTTTTTACCAAAATCATCTGATATTATAATAGTGTCTAGGCAAAGTAAATAGAAAATAGCTGAAATTCTTGCATCTCACATTTCAACATAGCTTGGCACAATCAAAACCGTATGGCGCTTATTGGAGAATGGATTCCATACAATGACTGGGCACTAGGGTACCACCTATCACGGTACACATCTAGAAAAATGTATCGAGGACCTCGTCGGGATCCCCTACAACACAAAACCGGTCCTATCCCTAACCTGAATAGAACTGAATAGGTTATCATCTAGGGTGTTCCCATCCTTATCGAGAGCCCTTTTGCAAGCACCACCATATCGATATTAACAATATATCCGGGGGTGTCTAGAAAGGTGATAACATACCCTAAATTGGTATGACCCACTTAGCCTTGCTGCATATCCCTTGATTTTCAGTCATTCCGGTTGATGAGGCTTGAGGCTACGATTATCTTTCAAGAACAATTTCACTTAGAATGCTCATCGTCCTCCAATGACAATGTTTTGATAGCATTCGTTTATACAAGTTATCCAGTTATGGACAAACAAAATCACTATCTTCATCATCTTTACAGTATCCATTCATAACGCTGAAATCGGATCGAAGTGGTTTTCGATTAATTAAATCTCATCCCGGTCCCTTCAAAACGATTAACGAAATTGGCCAAATACTTGATAGTTGGTTATTTATCTATCAATATAACATCCATAAGCAGTCACTAGGCCCATACTATAAGTTTTCCCAAAATCTTTTTCAAAATATCTTTATAAGATATATATTCAAATCCCTATCAAATTTTCAATATTTGAGACAATTCAAATACTTATATCTATATCAGGATATTTGAATCCATCTCTTATTTCAACACTTACAAAAAAATATTTAAAAATATATTTTCTAAACCCCTTACTCCCAACACTTAGGAAAATTTCATTTATTTCTCTTCTCCCAAAACCCTTCATAATTTATATTGTAAATTCCTTAACTCGTTTATAACGAATTCTATAAGTTCTGGTTTCCTTAATTAAATCTCTTAATTATATACTTATCTCACCGAAATAAGTATATTCACAAACCATTTCCTTCAAAAATATTTGAAAACCTTTTAGGGTAAATATAGAAAGCACTACTGGTATCCACCATGGATTCACAGCTCAATGATTAGGTCTCTATCCCAGAGAAATCCAAACTTAACTGTAGGCAATCTCTGCCTTGCATTTCGCCATAAAAGAATACCATTACTTTTCGAAAACTTTATTTAATAATTATCTCAAAATAATGCTTATAAAGTTTCTACAGTAATTTTCCAAGTCTAATTTAGGCAAGTACCCTTAAATTGAAGTTATTTTATAAAACAATAATAATATTGAATAATTTATCTTTTAATATAATAATACAGATTAATTCTGATTTATTAATATAATTATAATAGTTTTATAAGACTTGTTTATAAAATTTATAATTCTTTTATTTACAATTTAAAAATATTTAATAACTAACTTCTGAAATAATTGTAAATACTTTTAAATTACCTAGTTTAATAATTAAAAATCCTCTTTTAAACAAACTCATCTTCTCGATAAAAGTATATTTTCCAAATTTTAAATTGACCAATCTAATAATTATAAATCTCTCTCGATTTATCACCAATTGATTTATGTCCCAATTTCGTAAATTCCCTTCTTAACATTTCTAAAAGTAAATCTATCATTTATTTTCAATCCGATTTACCCATCTCATTATAATTTCTTACCGTGAATTTACATCTTTAATTATCTACTGATAACCAATTCGCTATATTTATAAACATTGTTTATAAATCCAATAGTTTTCAATTTTAGTATATAACGGTTTTACATCACTTAAATCCATTATAAAATTGACTTCTATGTTAAATTACATTTATAATCAATTTCTTAAATAAACTAAACTATACTCCAAACCAATCAAATCTTAATTTTACTTCTATTTCGTAATTTCGAAATATTTATCTATGTTTCAGTATAACCAATTTTATATCTACTTCCAAATTCACTTTTATTTTCTCAATCTATTAAAATCTCAATTTTTAAAACCCTTTATACTTAATCAAGTACCACTTAAGGATTATTATTTAAAAAATCATTTATACACATTATGCTAAAATATCCACTTTTAAATATCACGAAATAGTTAATACAAATTCAAAACCATTTATTGTATCCAATCAATTAATCCAAAACTCTATATAAATATTTTACTTCAAAAAAATCCCTTTTAATTTCTTTTAAAATTCAAATTTTTTTTTGGCATTTTAAAAATACCAACATATACACTGGTATTACCATAGCATCCAATAAATTCAAATCACACAAAAATCTATCATGCAATACTCAAACATATCATATATCACTATATATGAAATTAAATTCAACATTTTTGAGGAATCCAGTTGAATCCCTTCAACCTGTTTCCCTACATCCATAGATTTTAATACAACATCAAAAATATCAATCCCACTTCAAGGGGGACATCGCGGTATATAGTGTCATCTGCTATTATCCAGGGCTCATACGATCTCATCCGCTAAATATGCGAGAACAATCAATCCAACTACCAATATATATACTACTATATATGTAATATAATCCACAATGATAATAATTATTAAATTCAACCAGGCATTTAATAATTAATTTTAACTATTTAAAAATTAATTCGATAATCCAAATGAGTGAGATTCTCACCTTGATTTTATTTGCAATCCATTCCAATTTTAATTCCATCACGTAGACTTCTCAGCTACGAATTCAAGCGGCTAATCCCGTTTCGATTTAACCTCGTATGAATAAATTACACAATATATAAGACTTTGATTTTTTTTTTAAAAATATCACTACTTTTAAATTACATATTAATTTATGTAAAGTTCAAATTAACAAAACCAAATTAATATCATTTACTAAACATAACAGTAACCTTACCATCTCCATCCTCTCGCGTAAACGTTCAGGACTGCACAACTATCTTCTGCCTCAATCAAACTTCAACGTCGTCGTCCCCTCCTCGAAACCCTAAAATGCATGCCCGCCCAACTTCCTTAAGCTCTAGCAACCCCATCTTTCCCTCCATTCGTGACCTCTTCCAAACCATGTGGCCTCCTGTCCTTGCGCTCACGTAATTCGAGCAAATCCCTATCCCTACTGCCGTTCATCGCTTGACGCTTCATTGCGAACACCATCGTTCCATACACAAACGCTTGACCTCGTCGAGCTTCATACCACCAAACACGACCACATCCCTCCAACTCACGAGTACCGCACAAGACTCGAACCCCACAATAGCCGCATTACGCCTCACTCCACCGTCGATGTCGTTCTGTCGCGATTCCATCTTTATTTTATTTTATTTTTGAATTGAATTGGATTTGATTTCATTTTTTTATATAAGTTTGGTCATATATATTTTTCTTGCTTTTCACTGTACTCCTGCGTGATGTTTTTAAAAAGGAGAGGGATTATGTGAGATAGAAGAGAAAGGCACATCTGATTGGAGAGAATACGGCTATGATTGACCTTAAACAATTTAAATTATTATTTAATTACAAATATCTCAATTTACACAGTTTAAAATTTCGAACCCCTATCGAGGCGTACCGATAGGCGTTTATAATGTTATATCTCTATTTCGAACGCAATGGAAGAGATTTCGAGTCCTAACTCGATCGTATGGAGAAGATAACTTTTTGAACCCAATTATTATATTGAATTTTTGATACTAAATTCAACGCATTTGTATCCCGTACCACCAAACAATAACTCCAAGCACTACGAAATTTGAAATCCGATAATAATACATTATTACGGATCCAATGGAATATTCGTCGATTAAATCGACGATGTCCAAAATTTACGAAGTTGTTTGAATTTTCTAATTTAAAAACTTATTGACCAAATTAAAATTTCAAATTCAATATTTAAACTATTAAAATATTCAAAATCAACAACGAAAAATCTAGATCGTTACACCTACTGTTAATTAGATTGAGAATGATACACTTTTTACTACCATCGAAACCTTTAATCCACCTTTTGACATAGTTGAAACCTCAAAACTTATATAACCACAATTGTTTGCATTATTTCAACTTAGGGTTAACATTTCTAAGATTTTGTTATATCCCTTCGACTCATTCGAAAACATAATAATTAATTGAAGTGTCGTCACCTCCTAATAAAGATATCGTCAAAATGTATTAACGCCCTTTCATCAATGTCAATGCCATTTTGTTTTGACCTTTTTTTAGGGCTTTTGACATTGTCGAAGGGCGTGTTCAGTGCCTGTATTCCATCCTCCCATCTGACACCATCGAAAGCTCGGTTAATTTCACAATTCTTGTTAACTTCAACCCCACTTTCGAAGGCATGGAACCATATGCTTCAGCATATATTTGAGCCATTGCAATTGGGTTTCGACACCTTCGAAAGGCGTTAATAATGAAATGAATTATAGCTTTTATGAAATTATTTCACCTGAGAGGATCATGGGTTTAAAAAGAGCTTCTAAGAAATCAGAAAAGATACAATTTCAGAACTAGAATCTTCCCCAAGGAAGACTGAAGTAGTTTCAAGGCATTCTCTTATATCTTCTCGAGATGAAGTAGACGCAATCCTGAATGACTTTGGAATTACAGGAGTTGAAGCAATTCCTTCTGACGACAATGATACCATTCAAAATCCTCCCAAGGGATATTTCGCTTAAACCGCCCTCCGCATTTAGAGTGGAAGTTTTATTCCATTTCCTAAGTTCTTGTCAAGATTTCTAAGTCACCTTGGCATAGATCTTATTCATTTATTGCCCAATGTGTATACATATCTCATCTCTTTGGAGATCATGGCTTCAAAGTCGGGAATTCCTTCTCTATATTCTAAAGTCCTCAATTACTTGGTGCATCTCGTCAAACTTAGCAATTTAAATAGCTAAATTTTCAAGGCTAACCCTCGCAAGAAGTTAGTTTCACAGGAGTAAACTAGTTCAAAGATTGAGAAGCACAATTCTTTTATATCAAATGCTTTCCAAGTATTAGTGGAGCTTTATCTTCTCCTCGTAAGTAGAACATTACCATTGTTTTTCATTAAATTATTCTCTTTTTACCGAATTACGTTTTCTTATTAGGCCCTGGTCCCAAGGATCTTGATGATGAAGGCAAGAGAATTGTGAAGTTATTAACCGCTGCCTTAAGCAGCATTAGGAATAGGCTCACATTATTGACCCTAGCAACCTTTGGAAATATTCTCTCCTTCCAGAAGGTCAGAGGATTCTTGAACACCTCCTTTTGTCCAATGTTCTTCCAAAAGAAAATGATTTTTATCCTTGGGTGACCCTGAAATTTTTTCATATTTGTCTTCGATTTGTCCCGACTGCCCTAGTAAATTTAAGTGTACCATTTGTTTCTTACCATCGTGTTACTCTTTAGATTGCTTTGCTAACTTATGTTTTTTGGTTTTAGCAGCTGCACCTTCGCTTGAATTAACCACAGGAGTTCCACTTCCTCCACCTTCTAAATATTGTGCTTTAGCTTTGACCCAAGTCATTGTTAGGTTGAGAATGATCGCTAAAAGAAAATTAAGCGGAGTGACTACTATAGGTCCTACTTCTAAGAAAATTAGAACTACTGATGTCCAGCCTTCTCTTCCTCCAAAGGAGGTGAAATTATTGATATAGGCAAAGCTCTAGAAGGTCCTATTCTTAATGTCACTGATGACCAACCTAGAATTATTCCTTCGAAGGACGATTTTATGTCTTACATAATTGTGTCTGATTCTCTCAACGTCATTAAGTAGATGCAAAAGGATTTAGGTACTTTAACTTCCCCAGGAGTGAAATCCCTCTAGACTCCCATCATCTGTGCCTCCTAATGATTTTGAGAATGTTGTACATTCAATTATAGATTCTCCATCATTCACTTCTATTCAATCGCCTTCATCTACACTCGATTTGACAAGTCATTGTCGATCATTCATTGAACAACAATTTCTGGTACATTCCATACTACTTGATTTTCTTATTACCATTTTATATTGAATCTTGACTGACGTTTTACTTTTCCTTTTAAATCTCCAAAAGCTAGTGCACCCTCCAAGAAAACATTTCAAAGTCTTCCGCTAAGACATTAAAGCTCAAAGAAAAAATCTTAACTCTAAGTAACCAGATTATTTCCCACACTATTGCTAAAGATAACACGGTGAGGGAACAAGAAAGATTGAGCGCTTCTCTTGCTCAGTTGGAATCTACAATTTTCTAAGAGAGGAAGGCAATACAAATCCTAGCTGATGAGGTTTTGGCTTTGAAAATGACTCTGAAAGAGTCAGAAGACGAAAAAGCCAGGATGAATGCGAAACATGTATAACGACCCAGAATTTCAGTCATTCAAAATTCATATATTTAATTGATTTTAAATATTCACAATTAAATTTTATAAGATGAATAACTTATATTTTGAATATTTAGATTTAACTGATAACTAAATTGTTAAGTTAATATTTAAAATTCTAGAAAAAATTGGAAATTGCATTTATTACGAATAAAAATATTTTAGAAAGTTGAATTAAATTCTATTTGGATTAGAATGATGTTACATGATTTTTAAAATTAAATTAAAAGTTGATTTGTAAAAATTGAATATTTCAATATTTAATTGACGGGTGAAAATGGTCATTTTTCATCAAGTCTCAGATTTCGATGAAACCAGTATCGTTAGATCTGTAATATTACATTATTGTAAGATTTTAAATTTTGTGTTAATCGGATTTACGGTTTGTCCGGAGCAAGCTAAAACACATAGAAATTTGTTTAAGTAAATTTTAAATTTAAATAGTCGATTCGAAAACATATCTTTCAAATACGATCGAATTGGCTCCCGATATATATTCCATTGTGTTCGAAATAGGAGTAAAACGTTATAAACGCCAGGCGGCATGCTTCATTTCGAGTATGGAAAAATTCAGGATGAATAGTGTCATCAAATTTTCTATAAAAGGACGTATAATCTTCATTCTGCAAAATCTAATCCATCTAGGGTTTATAGCCGCCACCATCAAAATATAAGGCCGAAATCTTCCAACCTTATTCCTTAAATATCTCCAATCCATCGATCTGTATGAAAAACCTTCAACTAGTAAATTGTAGAGCACGTTGCGAACTTCAAGTCGAACGGTGGATTTGCGTTGAAGTGGCTTCGATTCGCCAGAATTTGGCGATGAAGGTAGATCAGTCGTGCACGTTTTTCTAGGTCAATAAGTGATCGAGCTTCGCGTGGCTCCGGCCGATGGTGGAGCATGGCAATGACTTCGTCATGGTGCTGTTTCATGGTCGTATAGTACGACGCAGGAGGCACGAAAATTAAGGGAAAAGGGCGGCCAAAATGGGTTCGTTCAACGTGAAACTATGGAGGGGAAGAAGATGGTTCACAGCCTTGAACTCTCCAAATAAAATCGAACGGCTGAGATCTATTAAAGGTTTATAAAATAAAATAAAAATAGAAAGAAATTGAAATTATATATATTTAAATTCGTTTAATCTTTAAAACTGCATAACTCTGTCATACGAGGTCCGTTTCTGGCAAAACGAATTGCATTGGGTCCGTATTGACGAGCACTACATTATGGAGCTGGATTGGAATTTATTTTAGCTAGTGAGAATTTTGGTTAAAATTAAACGCTTGTTAATTTTAATCGGAATAAATCGCTATCGCGACGACTACAAGCAATGTGAGTACAACTCACTCTTTCTGTCTCATTGACATTTTTATATAAGTGGAAAATAATTTATTTTATGCTGATTGTTGATTGTTTGGATGATATATGACATATTGGTTGATGTTTGGATATATTCCTGCCTATTGGAGCAGATGACCCTATACGTTCCCGTGTATGAGCGAATGACCTTTTGTACGAGTGTCTGCCTTAAAACAGACATTGTACACATATTCTAATATGTATTTGTTGCAGGTGACAAGTTGGACGGATCCAACTGGATTCCTCACCAATATTGATTTATTTATATATCTTGTGACATATGTTGTATTCATCTGATATATGATGTTTTGGTTGACGTGATTGATGTATTTGGTGTTGTAGCAGCATTGGGCCTATATTTTTGGAAAATTAAAATGTTAAAGTGATGATTTCAATTTAAAAGGATTTTTAAAGTGACTTTGGTAATAGATGTTTTATTGGATTGTAAATTATTAAGGAATGGATTTATTTTAAATAAATAAATGTTATAATTTTTATTGTTATAAATGTTATGATGTTTTGGGAAATAAAATTGAAATATGATTTTTGAAATATGAAATGAACTATTTTGTGAAATAGTATAAAATGAATTTTTTTTGATTTATTATAAATGTTTATATAGAAGATATATAAAATTGATATTTTATAAATCAAAATGGTGGAATTGTAAAAGGAGTTTTATAAGTGTTAAAATGGAGTTATAAATGGATTTTGTAAGAATAAGATTTACAGATTTATGAAGTTATAAAAGAATGAATTTTTTAAATAAAGATGATTTATAAGTAGTTAACTTATAAATTGGATTTTGACATGTAAATGAGATTTATATAGAATTTGTTAATAAAGGAATTTTATATATTGAAGTTTTCATTAGAATATAAATGGGATTTATAAACATTGTTTTATAATTTCGAAATCGATTGAATTTGATAAATTAATTATTATAGTTTACTAAAGGAACTATATCCATGATTTTGGACAGTAGACAATCCTTTAATGAATATATAGAAGTAACGAATTTGGTAAAGAAGATATATTCACGATTTTGGACAGTGAATATATTATTAATAAACTGAATGTTTTGGAAAGTGAATATTTTTAAATGGAGTTAAATGGTTTAAAGATGTTTTAAAATGTGTTAAGTATCGAATACATAGATTTAAACATTCATTGTTGAAATAGACGTTTTCGAGAAATAAGGAAATGATGGACTATAACATTATTGTTATAATAAATGATTTTCAAAAGAAAAGCTTTTGTATAGTATTGAGATTTATATATCTATCTAATTTATGAATCCCTACACTAGTGAATTTGGGTTGTCGTAACGATGTTTTACACAACATTCGTTTTGACCCAAATAAATGTGTTTAAAGAGAATGTTTTCCTTAAAGAATAAAATATATATTTAATCGTGATTTAAATATATGTAATATTTTCTAAGCAAATTGAATTGTGAATTTCTTGTTATTAAATAAGTAAATGGAAATATTTTCCAATGTTGAAATGTTTTGAGAATATATTTTGTCAAAGATAATTTTAAGTGAATATTTGGCAAATGATTTAATTAATAAAAGATTAATTAAAAGGCCTAGTGATTGTATATGGTGCTAAATATTTGTTTGTTTGCTTTGATAGTTAAATAAACGATTATCAAATTTGGCCAAATTTTAGATCCTTAACTTGATGTAGGAACTATTTAGTCGTACACTAAGTACGTAGCTTTCTGTGTAGGCTTGATTATCGTTTGTGTTGAGAATGTTGATTCGTATAGTGCGGAGTATTACTCCAATCTATCGAGCTTCCCTCTTGGCCCAAAGGTTAACAAGTTGAAAGTGGGAGACGTGATAAGTCTATGAGACTTAGTTTTTATGTGAGGTTGAGAAATGCTTTTGCGTTGTTGGTGCGAAGAGACCGGGATCGGTATATCCGAAAACCACTTCGGACCAACGTATATGTGACAATTGTGCAGGTTCCTTGTAATGATATTGATATTTCGGATTTTCATAATGGGGGACTGCTTGTTGATCGTTTGGGGTTAAAATCCCAATATACATATAGTAGCAGTGGTCTCTTCATTATGAAATATCCAATGCAAGGACTATTCGCTACTAATCATAGGGATTTCCCGACAGGATGTGATAGGAAAGTACCATCGGCTTGTCCTGTTCCTGGACAACTTGTATGGATGTTTGTCTGGCATTGCATTTTTAAAGATTACATACATTGGTTTTTACAAACGTACATCAATGGTAGCGGAGAAAGCAACTTCTCTTAGCTTAACACCCTCCTTGTGATGTATGAGCTTAAGGGTTGTATTTTTGTATAAGGCAATTTGTAGTCAACGGAAATGGCCGTATGGCATTTAAAGTGATGTGATATATGATTGTGAAAGGTAATCATTACCTCAGGCCTCATCAACCAAAAATGACCAAAACAGGGTTAGATGGGGCAAGGCTAAGTGGGTTTCTTCTATTAAGGTATGATCATCCTCTTCAAGATATATCTTTACACACTATGACGTCGTGTACGTGATTTTTGTGGTTTGTATGCTAGAGGGCCCTGGGTAAAGATCGGTAATGATCGGAGGATGATATATTAGGTGCATCTAGTTATAGAGGTGGGTCGGTCTTGTGTTGGTAGAGGATCCTTTGTGATGGCCCTTGGTAAATTCTTCTAGAAATGTACTGCCGGAAGATAGTCCCTTCACCTGGTCATTTGTATGGAATCCAAACTCCACTACGTACCTACCATTTTGATTGTCTTACCCAGTTGGGCTATATGCTGGAATTTAATCGATGTAACAATTTCAGCTATGATTAATATTATTTGTGCAATGGACACTATTATAATATATAAGAGGATTTGATATGAGATGTTTTAGTTATCGTAAGGTAAAAACATGTCCGGTTTATGTATGGACTTGTCTTTCGAGATACTTTTGTTTTGATAAAGGAAAAGTTTTGTGATTTAATAAATTCAGTTGAGTGTGTTTCTCACGCTGCTTTACCAGACTAATCCAGACGCTCTTCCCTTTCAATGCTCGGGTCAAACCAAGTATATTTACAGGTTCAGTTTTGGTGCTTTTGGAGCTTTAGTAGGAGAGCTGGAGATCTCCATTCCGTATAACATAATTCGTTTTTACTTGATTATCCACTGCATGGTTGCTTAGTTGTTGTATATATCGAAAATTGTAAGGACAGGTTATTATAACTGTCCAGGCTGATAATTATTGTTTGGTTTTTGTACTCTCATTGATGTATGTATATAGTTTCTATTTTGTAAAGATTATTGATATGATATTATATGTTTTCCGCTGTGATGTGAGATTCTATATTGTTTTGTTTGATTCTATCTTCTCTCTTTCTTCTCTTCTCTTCTTCTCTCTTCTTTTTTTCTCTTGACTCCGTCGATCTGTACTTTTTGGGTCGGACATGTATGGTTTATTGTCGATTCAAAGGATACGGATTTGCGGACCATCATAGTTGGTATCAGAGCTTACATTTTGTATATTCCTAAGCTTTGATGTATACTCAGTATAGATAGGGACAGTAGCACCTAGATTGAGTTTGAGTGTATTATATATATGAGCGCGTATTTGTTAGTGATGTAAAATGTTTTATATCGTGTTTGCTTATCCATTGAGTTATTTGTGAATTCTGGCCAGTATGTGGGACGCCATATTATCGATAGGGATTTCCAAACACTTAAACGAGGCAAGTAGATATAGTATCGTTTTAAATTGGGTAAATGAAATAATTTTACCTCGATTATATTTTATATATAAAGCATTAATTTTTCAGAATTATTAAAGTGTATATAAATGAATTTTTTGGTTGTTTGAAAATGTAAATATATATAAGTTAATAAAAGATGTTTGAATAATCTAAATAAAAGCAACAATTGTAAATGAATAAACTATATGAGCAAAAGAGTTATAAGTAAGGAATTATAATTAATATGATTTAGAAATGTGAAATAATCTTATATATAAGAAATGGAACAACCTGAGCATATTTATAAATATGAGTTGTAAATAAAAATGGATTTCTACTAAGAATTTGTGAAATTTGAATTCTGTTGATTTTGAAAGTTATTTTTCAAAGTTAAAGAGATTATATTGTTATAACTCTAAACAAGATAAATAAATTTGGAATGATCTTATATAAGTAAAGTGAAATAATGAAATTATATAAGTGATAGATTTATAAATACGATTTATAAATATAAAAGGATTTTTTTAAAAAGAACATAAAGCACTGAATTCACTATTGTTGCTGTAAAATAATAAGGGTGATGACTGCAGCATCTTCAGTATCATTTTCGAGTTTTTAGATGATATTTCACTATTGTTCCTTTAAGTTTTGTTTTGATAAACGAATTTGAATTTAAAATACAAGATGTAATTGGTAAATATAAGTGAAACGTGTTTTGGACTTATAATATGAAATAATAAAATTTTAACTTAGTAAAGTAAAGAAATTTGAGTTAGTATAATAAAATATATGATTTGAAATTTAACTAAAGGAAGGTTAAATAATTTAAACCAGATTAAATAAGTTATTGAAATGGAATTTAACTTAATTGGTGAGTGGTTATATAATATGAATTTGAAAGTTTAAATAAATAAGCTGTATGACTTATAAAGCGAGAAAATTTAAGTAAAACCAACTGTTAAAATGGTTAAACAATTTTGTTAAGAAAAACAAAACTTGAATTTGAATGGTGATAGGGAATTTGATTTAAGTAAAGTTAAACAAAATAGAATTTGAATTAAATTAGAAATGAACTTAAGTTGTATAGTGGAAGTAAATGCAATTGAGTTGAAATGAAATATAACTTAAGTAATGTTGAATAAAGTTAATTTTGGTATCGAAGTAAATTAATAAATGAATTGATGAAAATGAATGTGAACCTAAGTTATATTACGAAATACAACTTTAAATTGTATAAATGAATTAGTGAATAAATTAGCATTAGAAATGTTGTTGTTAAGAATTGAATAAAACTTAAGTTAAGAAGTGATGATAAAATTTGAAATTGAATAATTGAATGAAAGCCAATTAGATATTAAACCAATTTGAAAGTAAAAGTTTTAAACCAAATTGAATGTTGGAAGTAAAGTAAATTAATTTGGTTGTATTAGACATATATTGGTTGTTAGATGTTTTGTTGGTTGATTGAATAGAAATTCATATGAAATTGAATTAATGAATTTGAAAGCTAAGTAACTGAATCCAAATTGGAAGTGAAGTAAATCTAAATGGAATTGAATTTAATTTGAATTGGAAGTGAACTAACTTGAATATAAATTAGTAAATGTAAACTAATCGAATATGAATAAAAGAATGATTAGCAAAATCCAATGTTAATGAATCAAATGTGATTAAATTGAAAATCAATTCAATGTATATTAATAAGAAGTGAATTCATATTGATTTGGTTATGGATTGATTGGATAGATGTTGGTTTGTTGGATGATAGTTGTTTGATGGTTGGATTTGTTGCTTTTGATTACATTTGCTATATTGACATATATAGTTGTTGTATTGGTATATGTTGTATATTGATATTATTTTCATATATACATGTTCTCATTTGTTTGTTGAGTATTTAGTAGGTGCGTATGGCGCTTGCTTCGCAATTGGAGCTCGCTTTCGCGCTATATTAGCCGTATATGCTCGCTAATAATAAGGTATATATCTCGGGTTACATATCGTACTTTTATATTTTTTCCCTGTGGGATGCCTCATCCTCAAAGATGAGATGTATATTTATGATATATATATACATATGTTGTGATCCTACTACGATCGAACAGCGCAAAGGAGACGCTGGTGAATTTTTTTGAAAATTTAAGGTGTTAGAATTTTTTTGAGAAAATTGGGAATTTTTTTTATAAATTGGGAAATTTTTTTATAACTTTAATTTTGATTTTGAGTTATAAATTGAAAAGATATTAGTAGTTTTGAAAAGATAACTATATGTGGATTTTGAGAAAAATTAGAATGTTTAAATAGATTTGATATCTAAAATGAACGAGTTGTTTTTGGAAAGTTAATGGATATTGTGACTTTTTCTTACTTGGTGATTTCGAGGACGAAATTATTTTAAGTATGAGAGAATGTAACGAACTAGAATTTCAGTCATTTGAAATTCGTATATTTAATTGATTTTAAATATTCAAAAGTAAATTTTATAAGATGAATAACTTATATTTCGAATATCTAGATTTAATTGATAATTAAATTGTTAAGCTAATATTTGAAATTAATTGAATTTATTATGAATAAAAATATTTTATAAAGTTGAATTAAACTCTATTTGGATTAGAATGATGTTAAAGGACTTTTAAAATTGAACTAAAAGTTGATTTGTAAAAATTGAATATTTTAATATTTAATTGACGAGTGAAAATGGTCATTTTTCATACAGTCTTGGATTTCAACGAAACTAGTTCCATTGGATCTATAATGTCATATTATTGTAAGATTTCAAGTTTCGTGTCAATCGGATATACGGTTTGTCCGGAGCAAGCTAAAATGCATAGAAATTTGTTTAAGTAAATTTTAAATTTAAATAGTCGATTCGAAAACCTATCTTTCAAATACGATCGAATGACTCATGATTTGGAATAGTGGTAAAACATCATAAATGCCAGGTGGCACGCTTTGTTTCGAGTTTGGAAAAATTCCGGATGAATAGTGTCGTCAAATTTTCTATAAAAGGACGTATAATCTTCATTTTTGCAAAACCTAATCCATCTAGGGTTTACAACCGCCACCTTCAAAATGTAAGGCCGAAATCTTCCAACCTTCTTCCTCAAATACCTCCTAATCCATCGATCTATATGAAAACCCTTCAACTAGTAAATTATAGAGCAAATTGCGAACTTCAAGTCCAACGGTGGATTTGCGTTGAAGTGGCTTCGATTAGCCGGAATTTGGCGATGAAGGTAGGTAGATCGCGCACATTTTTCTAGGTCAATAAGGAACTGAGCTTCGCGTTGTTCTGGCCGATGGTGGAGCGTGGCAAGGACTTCGTCGTGGTGTAGTTTGATCGTCGTATAGTACGACGTAGGAGGCACGAAAATTAATGGGAAGGAGCTGCCAAAAATGGGTTCGTTCGACGTGAAACTGTGGAGGGGAAGGAGATGGTTTGCACGACCTTGATCTCTCCAAAGAAAATCGAAAGGCTAAGATCTATTAAAGGTTTATAAAATAAAATAAAAGTAGAAAGAAATTGAAATTATATATATTTAAATTCGTTTAATTTAAAACTGCATAACTTTGTCATACGAGGTCCGTTTCTTACGAAACGAATTGCATTGGGTCCGTATTGACGAGCACTACATTATGGAGCTAGATTGGAATTTATTTGAGATAGTAAGAATTTTGGTTAAAATTAAACGCTTTTTAATTTTAATCGGAATAAATCGCTATTGTGATGACTACAGGCAATGTGAGTACAACTCACTCTTTCCGTCTCACTGATATTTTATATAAGTGAGAAATATTTATTTTATGCTGATTGATGATTGTTTGGATGATATATGATATATTGATTGATATTTGGATATATTCCTTCCCATTGGAGTATATGACCCTATTTGTTCCCGTGTATGAGAGGATGACCTCTTATACGTGTGTCTGCCTTGAAGCGGACATTGTACACATATTCAAATATGTGTATTAGTTGCAGGTGACGGGTTAGAGGGATCCAACTGGATTCCCCACCAGTATTGATTTATTTACAGATATTGTGATATATGCTGTATTCATCTGATATATGATGTTTTGGTTGACGTGGTTGATGTATTTGGTGCTGTAGCAGCATTGGTCCTATATTTTTGGAAAATTGAAATGTTAAAGTGATGATTTCAATTTAAAAGGATTATTAAAATGATTTTGGAAATAGATATTTTATTGGATTTTAAATTGTTAAGGAATGGATTTATTTAAATAAATAAATGTTATAATTTTTATTGTTATAAAAACTATGATGTTTTGGGAAATATAATTGAAATATGATTTTTGGAATATAAAATGAAATATTTTGTGAAATAGTATAAAATGAATTTTTTTGATTTATTATAAATGGTTTATATAGAAGATTTATAAAATTGATATTTTATAAATCAAAATGATGGAATTGTAAAAGGAGTTTTATAAGTGTTAAAATGGAGTTATAAATGGATTTTGTAAAAAAATAAGATTTATAAATTGATGAAGTTATAAAAGAATGAATTTTGTAAATAAATACGATTTATAGATAATTAACTTATAATTGAATTTTGACATGTAAATGAGATTTATATAGAATTTGTTAATAAAGGTATTTTATATATTGAAGTTTTTATTAAAATATAAAATAGGATTTATAAACATTGTTTTATAATTTCGAAATCGATTGAATTTGATAAGTTAATTATTATAGTTTACTAAAGGAATTATATCCACGATTTTGGACAGTGGATAATCCTTTAATAAATATATAGAAGTAACGAATTTGGTAAAGAAGATATTATTCACGATTTTGGACAGTGAATATATTATTAATAAACTGAATGTTTTGGAAAGTGAATATTTTTAAATAGAGTTAAATGGTTTAAAGATGTTTGAAAATTTATTAGGTATCGAATACATAGATTTCAGCATTCATTGTTGAAATAGACATTTTCGAGAAATAAGGAAATGATGGACTATAATATTATTGTTATAGTAATTGATTTTTGAAAGAAATATTTTTGTATAGTATTGGGATTTATATATCTATCTAATTTACGAATCCCTATACTAGTGAATTTGGATTGTTGTAACGATGTTTTATGCAACATTCGTTTTGACCCAAATAAATGTGTTTAAAGAGAATGTTTTCCTTAAAGAATAAAATATATACTTAATCGTGATTTAAGTATATGTAATATTTTCTAGGTGAATTGAATTGTGAATTTCTTATTATTAAATAAGTAAATGGAATTTTTTTCCAATGTTGAAATGTATTGAGAATATATCTTTTAAAGATAATTTGAAGTGAATATTTGGCAAATGGTTTAATTAATAAAACATTAATTAAAAGGGCCTAGTGATTGTATATGGTGCTATATATTTGTTTGTTTGCTTTGATAGTTAAATAACCGACTATGGAAAAATTTTAGTTCCTCGACACTATGTGGGAACTATTTAGTCGTACACTTAGTACGTAGCCTTCTATGTAGGCTTGATTATCATTTGTGTTTAGGATGTTGATTCGTATAGTGTGGAGTATTACTCCAAAATATCGAGCTTCCTTCTTGGCCCGAAGGATAGAAAGTTGGAGACGTGATAAGTCTATAAGACTTAGTTTCTATGTGAGGTTGAGAAACGCTTTTGCACTGCTGGTGCAAAGAGACCGGGATCAGTTTATTCAAAAACCACTTCGGACCAACGTATATGCGACGATTGTGCAAGTTGCTTGTGATGATATTGATATTCCGGATTTTCATAGTAGGGGGGTTGCTTGTTGATCACTTGGGGTTAAAATCCCAATATACATATAGTAACAGTGGTCTTTTTATTGTGAAATATCCAATGCAAGGACTATTCGCTACTAATCGTAGGGATTTTTCGATAGGATGTGGTAGGAAAGTACCTTCGGTTTGTCCTGTTCCTGGACAACTTGTATGGATGTTTGTCTGGAATTGCATTTCTAAAGATTACATACATTGGTTTTTACAAACGTACATCAGTGGTGGTAGAGAAAGCAACTTCTCTTAGCTTAACACCCTTCTTGAGACGTATGAGCTTAAGGGTTGTATTTTTGTGGAAGGCAATTAGTAGTCAATAGAAATGGCCATGTGGAATCCTAAGTGATGTGGTATGTGATTGTGAAAGATAATCGTTACCTCGGGCCTCATCAATCGAAAATGACCAAAACAGGGTTAGATGCGACAAGGCTAAGTGGATGGCTTCCATTAGGGTATGATCATCCTCTTCTGGATATAACTTTACACGTTATGACGTCGTGTATCTGATTTTTGTGGTTTGTATGTTAGAGGGCCTCCGTTAAAGATTGGTAATGACCGGAGGATGATATATTCGGTACCATCTAGTTATAGAGGTGGGTCGGTCTTGTGTTGGTAGAGGATCCTTTGTGATGGTCCTCGGTACATTCTTCTAGAGATGTACTACCGGAAGGTAGTCCCTTCACCTGATCATTTGTATGGAAATCCAAACTCCACTATGTACCTGCCGTTTTGATTTTATTACCCAATTGAGCTATATGCTGGAATTTAATCAATGCAACAATTTCGGCTATGATTAATATTATTTGTGCGATAGACTCTATTATAATATAAGAGGATTTGATATGAGATGTTTTTGTTATCGTAAGGCAAAAACATGTCCATGTTTATATGCGGACTTGTCTTACGAGATACTTTTGTTTTGATAAAGAAAAAGTTTGGTAATTTAATAAATTCAATTGAGTGTGTTTCTCACGCTGGCTGATACGGGCGTTCTTCCCTTTTCAATGCTCGGGTCAGACCGAGCAAATTTACAGGTTCAGATTTGGTGCTTTTTGAGCTTCAGTAGGAGAGGTGGAGATCTCCATTTCGTGAACACGTATATGTTTTGTTTGATTATCCACTGCATTGTTGCTTAGTTATTGTATATTATTGGCAATTGTGAGGACAGGTTATTATAATTGTCCAAGTTGATAATTATTGTTTGATTGTTGTATTGTGATTGATGTATGTATATATACAGTTTCTATTTTATATGGATCATTGATATGATATTATATGTTTTCCGTTGCGATGTGAGATTCTATATTGTTCTGTTTAGTTCTATTTTCTCTCTTTCTTCTATTCACTTCTTCTCTCTTCTTTTCTTTCTCTTGACTTTCCGTCAGTCGGTGCTTTTTAGGTCGGACATGTGTGGTTTATTGTCAATTCAAAAGGTATGGATTTATGGGTCGTTACAACATGTTTCTCTCAAGAAGAGATGTACATATTTCAAAAAGAAATTAGAAATGAATAAGAATTCATTAACCATGGAGATCAAAACCATTCCCAAGCAAATCAAAAGGTGTCTCAATTTCTGAGCACTTCCTTGATTGATATCATTGTAAATTCTTATGAGGATGCACTCATGCTAGCTTACTCCAATAATATACAGAAGTGCCTAGATTTGAGCTTTCTCTCACTCGATCTTATGTTGGTTAAAAGATTTATGGACAAAATCAAGGAAATGAAGCAAGGGATTGAGGTCCCTGATAGAGAAGAAATTGATGCCTCAAAGCTTCTATCTTTCGAAGTCCCTCCTATAGAAGGAGATTCTGATTTAGACGAGGAGGAAGACGAAAGGAAGATAAAGCCATTGTTGAAGAACGTGGCAACGACGATGATAGCCCTAGTAATGATAATAGAGGTCAGGGTTTTGACGGCAATGGGGGCGATCATGATGATTCTCACGTAGGGGGTGTCGATGACACTTCTAGGGCTTAAGATAAATTCATCCCTGGTCCTAGTGCCCGCGAAGCAAATCAAACTAAATTTCCTGAACCTTTTGATCTTCATGAAAAGGAAGTCGATATTAATGTTGGAGGGCAGGAGGGGAAAAGGCAGACCCTACAAACTTCAATCCCTTTTCCTCAGGTATGAAATTCTTTATCAAAATGGCTTTTACTTCCGAGAAAACATTGGGTAATATCTTTCCATTTTAGATAAGGTAGAAATCCATTCATCTTTATAAAACAAAGCTTGAAAGAAAACATATGGAAATAATTGGCATGTATAGGGAGTTAGATAAACAATTAAACGAACAGAATACAATCTCTGACAAGTATTATAAGCTTAATAAAAGCGCTACAGTATTAGCGTCTTCTAGAAGTCATGAAGCGGCCCCTCGATTGAAAAGGGCGCGCCTTCGCTACGACAAGCTCTTAGAAGGGAATAGAGAATTGATAACACTCTTTTTTATGTTGATCGAGGACAGAGGTATCCTCATAGACTTCCTATATAAAGCTTATTGCAGACATCCAACTGTAGATTTTTCATACTTAGGTGATTTAAGTGGGGGTCTACTTAGATATCTACATAGGAGGCACTTAGACGAATTTGGATCTGATCCTCATCCAGGGGCTTGTTGGAATTTAGCACAAGTCAACTCAATTCCTCTCATATTGCCTTCAGAAAAATTCAAATATTATAAGGATAAATTCATTTTCGAGTTATTCAAAAAATCAATCTTGTATGAACCAGATGAAAATTTGAAATCATGTAATTATATTGATATGTAAATTTTTAGTATTAGTTTTCTTTTATACTTGGTCGTATTTTCTTACGTTATTACAGAGTAAATGTCTCTCAAGTAGCCTTATTACTAGGGATTACTTAATAAATACGTCAATTTAAGAAGAGATTACTTAGAAAAGGCCTCGCTCTTGAAATCCTCAAGATTGGCTAGATATTGCTTTCTTGGAGATCTGCAGAAGCTTTATATGCAACATCCCCGCCTTTACTTTGATTTTCTAGACGAAGAAAAAGAAAAGCTCCTTAAGGAAATTCATACATATCATACAAAATTGATTTATGGTCATGATAGTCCTTCAGCCGGAGAATGGGATTATAGCAAATGTCCTCCGGTTATTACCCCAGAAGGATTTAATACCACTTTTGACTCGACTATCAGCCCTTTGGCTAACTCTTTGAATAAACTTAAAAATGTTATTTATAGATTTTAAGTGTAATAAGGAAAAGCAAGTATTTGACTGTAACATTGATATTGTACCCTTTATTTTATTTCTTTTTGAGTTATAACCTCTACTATTGTAATAAAAGAAATTTGTTATCTGGGATTAATTTATTTTTATTTACTTGAATTGGAATTAAAGTTAGCTACCATACCGGTCTCACTAGATTTGTTATCTCATTTCACCAGTAATAGAGATAGGTTGGTGGCGGATCTTGAAAAGAAAAGCTTATTTAAAGATCCTTTATCCACCCGACTTCAAGGTAATACTGAAGTGTTGGAGTGGGGGGGAATTTTTGCTTCAAAAGGCGATTATTAGAGACTTCAATGATCAAGTCACCAGTCTCGAAGTGGATATCAAGAATAAAGATGAAACTGTTTCCCAATTGAAATGCCAAATTAAACCAAACCCTTTGGTTGACTTTGATCATGAGATGTCTAAGCGTTTCCAATAGGTACGAATTTTTTTTGAGGAGAACGGGTGTGTAGCACGAAACTACACAGCCGATTAATAAGATTTATATATATACGTAGGTAAATCGATCAATTTATAATAGGTATGCAATTTGGAGATAAAATTAAAAGATGGTCAATCTTAGTGTAAATCCTTGGAATTTATCATGGAAGCGACATTCTGAATATCAATTTACCAACTTCTCCAATCAACTCATCCGTTGTGAAATCGACAAGATCTTCATCTTTAGCTATTCACCTGCTACAACAAACCCTCTCCCAGGTTTAGACGAGAAGGCGATAGGTGAATGGTGTAGAAATATTAAGTTTGAAATGATGAGATATTTTGATGATCAACAGAAAGTGTATTCGTAATGCATCAATGAGTATGCAGCCAAAATCCAAAGACTTGAACGTGAAAATATCTTCTTCAAAAGTGTATAGCTGATTTTGAAAGACAAAACAAGACACTTAAAGGTGCTAGCAACGCTCAATCGTGCTTTGAAGACTCCTATTGAATCTATTGATACTTCCAACGAAATTAAGAAGAAAGAAAATAAGCTCAAAGAAATTTTTTGCATAGCGATTCGCCTTATTGTTGATCCTTTTATTGCTGAGAATTTAGATAAGGTTGTCTAGGACCTTTGATGTATACACTAATGTCATATAGTATTCTTGTAATAATTTTGTAAATTATATAAATTATGTAAATAACACTTGGTTTGTTGGTCTTTCCTGTACTTATAATGTTGTTTCCAAATCTGCTTCCTGATAACTTTTGCTATGGTTTTTGTTGAATCATTCAATCTCCCTTATTAATCTTGTTTTCCTGAAAAGTCCAAAGTAGACAACATTTCTTTATTATTAATTTGAAATTTATATAAGAACATGTTCAGTAATTCATCTATACTATTGGTGATAGTATTAGGAAAAATTCCAAAAATATAAATAATGAAAGTTAATAGATATCATGTGAAAGTAATAAGTGAAAAGAAATCCGACGGTGGGAAATGATCAAAGGCTGAAAATTCTTGTCCAATAATATAAGAAGTCCTGAAATCCACTTTTGTAATAATGAGAAGAGACTAGAAACTTGTCTCTGTTCAATAGAAGTTCAGACTTCTGGCAATAACTGATAAATGATTAATAATAATGGTCTAGTAATAATTAAAGTCCAGAAATCATCCTCCGAAAATAAGTCATAAAAGAGTTCGAAAATATTTATTTGGAAATAAAATAAGATTTCTAACCCAGATTTGGGTGTTGATAAGTGTCATCCAATTGTTAATAGTTGGAGACCTAAGACCCAAATACGGGTATTAGTAAGAGAGATCCAGAAATTATTATTTGGAAGTTAACAGAGAACCAAATATGATTTATGATAGAAGATCTGAAACCCAAATTATGATATTGATTAGTGAAATTCAAAAATCATCTTCTGGATATAATGGAAGCCCATGAGTTCATAATAGAAGATCCAAAACCCAGATTTAGGTATTAATCGATGAAGTCCAGAAATCATCTTTATGGAAATTAGCTAATGTCAGTGAATTCAATTGTAATCCAAAGTTATTATCCGAAAATAATAGAAGATTAGAAATCCATTCTTGGCAATAAGGAGAAACACTTAGAAGCTATATGAATAATGAAAGTTCAAAAATTCTTATCTAGATCTTTTGTTTTGTGTCACTCTTCGGACTTTGATTATCTATACCTTTTTCTTCGTGTAACTTCTTTGATTCATGGAACTTGATTCTTTCGGTACACACCATCCTATAGGCTTTGTATATTGTTGATGTTTTATGTGCCACTTCTAGGACTTGGATGTCTTGGTCCTCTGTTGTCTAATGCACTTTTTTGGATTATCCACAAGCAGGACCCAAGGACTTACCCGACCTCTCTTCAGGAGGCGCTCCAGCTAGGTTTTATAGGTGGGATTGAAGGCTTGTTCGGTGCCTTCACCAGGCCAAAGCATGGCAGGATCAAGGGCTTATTCCGTCCTCCCTCCAAGAAGTGCTTCAACCAGGCATTATAGATGGAACTGAAAGCTGGTCGGTGCCTTGACAAGCCATAGTGTGGCGCGTTCAAGGGCATACTTCGTCCCCCCCCCATTGGGCACCTTGATCTGGCCATAACGTAGTGCGATTAAGGGCTTGTAGATACTTTAACCTGGCCATTGTGTGGCGTGGATAAAGGCTTACTCTAACCACCCTCCAAGAGGCACTTTGACCTGGCCAACTTGGCGCAGAAAAAGGCTTATAACCATTTAAGGTAGTTTCCAAGATTAAGGAGAATTTTTCTCCCGACTGTATAGATTTCCTTGAAAAGGTGACTAATTGAATCTCTTTAGGGTTGCTTTACAAATCTGTTGATTTTTCCTTGTCTGAAAAAGTTAATGACCATTCCTTTAAGAGCTCTACATTGATTTTTTTGTGCCCATTCATCATATGATAGTGACAGTAAGATTCCCTCATATTCCTTTCATATTTGGATATTTTCTTTTTAGATGGCCAATAGTTGAGTTCCTCCTTTATTAGTAAGTAGACATTCTCAATTGATGTAGTTAAGTTGCATTGTTTAAGAAGCCTTAATTTGAAGCTTGTCTTTTGAGGTAGATTTCTAGATCTTTTGTTGCTTGATCCAGGAGCTTCGCCCTCAATGACCATTTACTTTTTAGAACCTTTCGAAGCTCATATATAGGTAATGATCCACTTGTTTCTTGATGCCATTTTTGAGCAAAGGTGTAATAATCAACCATCATCCCTTCTTCAACGATACTGCCTTTAGCACATAATTGAATTGTCTTCCTTATTTGATCAAACATATTATCACTCCTACTTTATGCTTCTCTTAAAGTAAAGACGGGTGTAGGACCAACATGAAATGGGTTTAAGCTCTAATTGTTTGGATCATAAGACTCGGCTTTCTTCTTTTTCGCGATTCTTAAAGCCTCTAATTTTAACATTTGTTTTTCGTATAGCTTAGAATCTTCAATAATATTATGAGAGAATCCAACCAAGTGTGATTCTAAGATCCTTGCTCAGACTTTTTGATTTTTCTATGCATTATACTCTAGGATCTAAGGTTAACTTGGAATGAAATAGGGATAAAGGAAAGTATTGGGAATTTAACAACAAGGTCAAAAGTTTGTGCCCTCCTTCTGGTGCAATATTGACAAAAAATCTTGTCAACACCCCAAAGTATGATTAAAAGTGAGAACAACTTCTTCAAAACCACTTTTCAAATCAGTTAAGGTAATCTAACACTCCTTTGAAACCACCATTCGAAATGGTTGAAGAAATTTAAGGCTGTTGTCTAATGGTGCCTAAGGGTTTTAACTGTGTCGGCAGGGTTAAGATTCTTTAAAAGGTTCACTTTCGATAATCTTTGATGCAAGTACTCAACCGTTGAATTCGTATATGAACATTGAATCAGATTCTATGTATCTGAAAACACCATGCACTTGCTTTATTAGTAATTTTTCATGAATACAAGAGGCTTAAGTAATACAAGGAAGTAAAATCCCTAATTTGATTAATGGATTTAGGGTTTACAAATTCAAGAAAAGAACAAGTGTAGAATGAATGAATTTGGATCCCCAAAACGATACCCCTGGGGTCTTATTTATAGCCGCAGTTTATACCCTTTCGCATTAGTCCTTTCGACTTAGTCGAAGGGGTGCCTTAATACCTTCGTCACTATTGAATCCAGGGCACCCTTCTAACTTCGCTTTTGAATGGAACTTGGGAGCTATCGACTCCATCGAAAGGTATAAAAGCGTCCTTCGCCTTGTTGTTGACGTGTTATTTAAGTAGGAATGGATTTTGGCTTTTGGCATTGTCGAAAGGGGTATTTTCGGGGCACCGAATGAGTTGTAGCATAGTAGAAGGCTTGATTGCGGAAGGTAACATTCAAAAGCATTATCATTGATTACTGCGGAACCCCTATCTTATGGTGTTTGAGGAAGCAATATTGGTCATATGCGAGATATCCTTTATATTCATGGAAGGTTCCAATCGATTCGAAAGGCCGATCTATGATTTCGAAGGGGTCGCTTTGGCCAAATGTTCTTCTGCGAAAGGTAAACAATGGCGGAACCATCTATTTCGAAAGTTCATATACATATGCAGAAGCCTGTTATTCTATACCTTCGAAAGGTGCTTTTAACTCATACGAAACTCCTTTATGCATGCAGAATCAACTGTTTCGAAAGGGTTTAACCGAAGTAGAAGGGTAGGCTCGGCCCCTTTTGACCTTTGAAAATCCATTTCTCATCCAACATTTTACAGAAGCATCCCTTCGACTCTTTCTAAAGGTCTTGCTATTGCTATCATTCTTCATGAATCCTTCTTCTGTATTCTTTAAGGTTTTGACAAAGTTGGTGGGATCTCTGATGATAACAAATATGATAGTGTATGCATGTATAGTTGTTAGGAATGCGGGATAGTTATCATTTTACATAGCATATTCATTTGAGATGATTTCCACGTATACGATTTAGTAGGTTTAAATACATGATGATGCTACTATTGTGTTTAATCCTCCTTGTTAAGTACAAATTGAGGTATATGGAAGTAAGTGTTAGCTATTTGGATGCTTACTCGTTTTTATTTGCGTCTAAATGGTGTGCTCTTGCAACAAAAGTGGTATGTAACATCTGTAGTGTAGATTTAGCTGTGTATGCTTGATTGTCCTCGGAAAAAAGATGCCTTAGATATGAGATGTGTGTGTGTTGTATTGGATTTATCCTGTAGCTAACCGTGCAAAGAAGGTGCTGGCAAAATTTTCCATGGAATAAGCCAAAATTGAGAGAAAATTCAATGCTTAGGATATTAGACATTGCCGATAGTTTAGAGAGTTGGTATTGTATGATATTCGGTTGATTTGCCTTTTGATTAATGAGTTGGCGCTTTTGTTTTCTATTGTACGTTTCTTTGGAAATAAGTGCGTAACTTAGATGTTTGGTTTAGCCATAATGATTTCAGATTTGATAGTGATTGTACTTAGTATGATGACGATGACTCCAAGCCGATTCTGAATCTATTCCCTTTGTTGCTATCACTTTCAGTGATTGTTGTTATGAGTTAATAAGTGACGATTTTTCTTATGTTGTCGCTTATGTGAGGGTATTGGATTATGTTGCTTCGTCCTTTGGATTTCGAGGACGAAATCCTTTTAAGGAGGGGAGAGTGTAACGACCCACATTTTAAACGATAAATATTTAAATAATTGATTTAAATTTAAATCATTATTATTTTTGAAAGTCCAAAATGTGATTTTTTTTTCCGCATACGATCAAATCAGGACTCGATGCCACTTTCATTGGGTTGGATAGATGATGCGAATTAAAATGAGTATAAACATTGCTATATTTGAAGATTGGACGATCAGATGGTCAAAACTATCTAGAAAAGCATGAAAATATCTTCCTAGAGCACTATCTTGAATAGCTATGAAATTTACACCATTAGGACCGAAAAAATGAGGTGATGTGTGCAGACGAGTTTCTTTTTGTGATCAGAAATGTCGTGTGATTGTGCAAGCTCAAAACGTACAACCATTTTTTGAAAAAAAAATGTATATTTTACTAATATAAGTAAACCCAAAATCCCCTCTCCTTCTTGCCCATTGCTGTTCTATTGCCTGGAGATAAAAAAATATGGCCGTCACTTTTCATTTCACTTCAAAAAATAAAATCGAGAGATCCACTCCACTAAAAATCATGAAACCAGTTTCATTGAGCTCATACCGAAGAAAGCTTCACATTGACCATGGGGGAATTGGGTGCGGGAATTGATTGGTGACGTTCACTTTTCCTTGGCGAGCTAGGGTTCCACTTTACGATGATTGAAGGCGAGATAGGTCAAGGCATTTGTGGCGTTGGATTTCCCTTCGCGAACGATACTATTCGACAAAATACTATCACGTTCAGCATCCGGTGCAAATCACATCATTATGAAGAGGGGGCTCGACTTCCTGTCGCTCTTCTCTAGGCATGATCGAGCTTTGCATTTTTAGGTCCGAGATGGAGAGAACTCGAAGTTGATTCCATTGTAATTGGCGGTTCATAATTTCATTGAGAAATGAGGAAGGAATCAAAGAGAGAAGGTGTATGCATGTGTGGGTTGTGCACGACATGTACAGTTGACTTAACAAATTGAGGAAGAAGGATTAGTAGATGGGATTAAGGTAATTTAATTACAAATTGAGTTAATTAATTATATAATTAATCTTGTTTCTTATACTATGCATATCTTTTGCATACGAGGGCCGATTTAGACGTTGTTGCTTGCGTTGCGCTCGTGATGGATAGCTCTACGACTTGGAATTGGTTTGATCGGATTTTGTTGAGGTGGGCGATATTTTCTCTCACCATACTATGATTGTTATTATAGTATTGAAATGATGTTTTGAAATGATTTCTAACTTTAAAACATGATTTCTGATACATTTAAACCTACATCTTATTTGATAAAAGAATTTAAAAGAATTTTTTAAATGGTTTTAAATTAAATATCAAATTTTTTTCCCATTGATGCACTATTTTGATGATATTGATTGATTTAGCTATTTTGGTATTAATCCCATGTCGGTTGCTTGTATGTATTTTATTGTGTTATTATATATGTACATAGGCTATTATAGATGTTTGTATGCTTGTTGGTTGCATATATGCATGTTTGCTTAGTTTGGTTGAAAACACCATTCGAAGGCGATGTAGTATTAGAAAACATCCCGTATGATAGGATTTCATGCATAGAGTTTCATGCATGCCAACTAATCTGATGACGAAAGATGGACTTGAGGATATTCTTCGGATTTTAGGATAAATGTTGGACATTTTCATTTGGTTTGTACTTAAGCCATTTCTGGCTAAGTACACGACCAAAGTAGTTGTTATCGACTGCTCTGGAGTTTTCAATATCCACCACAATTGATGATAGCCAATTTGGCCAATTTCGACGTAGACGATGGAGACGCTTCGAGGAGCATGATGTGATGGTTCGTTCATTCGTTTGGCATTTAATTTTGATGATATTGCTCTTCAATGAGTGGTTTTGACGATGAAGTGAAGATGTGGCGCTTTGACACGATAACTACATGATTTTTCCATGATAGGGAGTGACAGGTTCGATAATGGATTGTTGTACTTTGAGATGTAGACTAGGTGACGAGGAGTCGGATTAAAAGAACTGTTGAAGGAAGTTTATGAACAAATGATGATACTCCACGACTAGTAATGACAGTCTAGAATAGTTCCCAACCACAATGACTTCAGACGAGAGTTGTAAGGACAGTTCTAGGATAACCTCGGCTGAGGATGACGTGTGTAAAAGTATAGTTGATATTCGTAGGTTTCGGTAAGTACTCAAAAAGCAGGGGTATATGTGATGATATCCGCTTGGTTATGGAGTATGCCCTAGATACTTCACTTGGGTTATGATGTATGCCCTGGATCACATGATGTTTCGATCCATTTACCTTTGATTGTTATGGGGTACGCAGTCTAGTTCCTGGCCTATTGAGTGGCATGGACTTTAGTGTTGGGAAACTGGGATGTTGAGTAGTCCTTTATTATATGGGAAGGTCATACGAGTATCATATATCCAACGTACTGCATGAGCGAATGTGAGGATGGATGATGGATGTCATGTTTTCTTTAGTTACTTATCACCTTAGGAATGCCATATGATGTAGATGTCAATGATGTAGATATCTAGACACCCATTAGTACCTTGACGTATAATACACCCATGATGATTATGATGTAGAGTAGCATATTATTAATGTTATGTGTTAACCCTTTGGACGTAGGGACATGTCGGGTATGATTCTCCATACACTTTGTTCTATGTACTATATCGAATTTTATAGTAATTTGAGATTATTTATCGCTTACACCAGATTATTGTTCGACTCGAGGTTTAATGTTTTATTTCTTATTAACTTGGGTACTCCTAAACGAGTAGACTAAAAAAATAGGTGTAAACAGTACATGGAGTTTTGCAGATCGACTAGCAGGAGGCAATGCTTTCTCATTCTTATATTTGGGCTTATTATTGCATATTTCGTTATGAGCTATGAAGCCTTGACAGTGTTGACTTATTATTATTAGAGACAGATTAGTGAGTTTATTTATCATTTGTGTATGTTTTGTATAACTGTATGAGCTTGTGTACTCTGATTCTATGGTTCATGTAGCTTTTACTATCTCATCTGTTTTATAACTTTAATGAATATTGTATTTTTATTGATTTATTATGAGATGTACGACAGGTTTTGTGATTGTTTGATGTTTTCTTTCTTTATCTTCTCTTCTCCTCTATTCCTCTTTTTTATTTCTATTTCTTTCCCTTTATAATCATCCTACATCGACCGGATGCTCCAACAGCATACTGTTTGGTTTTATGAGCATTAGAGGTATAGGGCAATCATCACAAGTGTCAACAACTTGCCAACGACATACATGTGGCCCATGCTGACTACTTTGTGATGAAATTTTTTTCAATGACATTCCAAAGATACCTTTCTGATGATGTATTAAAATTGCAATTTCTAGGTTTTCAATCGACTTGCCAACACCCTACCGACGACTTATTTGAACCAATTTTGCAGCATTTCTGCTATTTTTCTTCCTCTCGGTCCACAACACAAAACAAGTCATTCCGATAATGCTACATAGGAAAAGTATAACAACATAGGGACACAACATTATGTCCAAATGTATGTAAAACAAAAAATCAATAAAAAATCATGGAAAAAAAATAAAACACTACCATAAATATTCCGTAAAAACCATACATAAATGTCCACACACAACATCATGCCCATGCAATAAACAATATCATAAATACATACATCACACATGATCATCTCCATATAATAAACTCATGGTTGTAGCGCTGGTAGGGATGATGGCTCATTGCATCTAAAATGCTGGCTGAATATTTGGTACAAGGCTTCGACTTACTTCTTTTGTGCAGTCATCTTTTCCTCATACTTCCTCATCATCTCCCTTTGTGTCACCATCTCCTCCTCATGCTTCTTAAGAAGCACTGCATACTTTCCTACTATTTGCTTCAACTCATCCTAGCTCCACGTTTGGTTCTGGGTAGCAACGTAGAAGGAGCCTCTCTCAATGGATTGACGCTGTAAACCAATCAAATTAGAAAATTTGAGCATCATATTAAAATCAAACTACACTTTAACTATATACCAAATATTAGAAAGGGAACTAACATATAGTGTTCCATTTCATTTTATAACGCACATTATGTTACGGTTTTTATTTACCAAGTCCATGATATTTTCGGTATATCGAAATAAATATAAGAGAAACAATTCAAACAAATGATGATTAATGGACAGACTGTGAAAAAATATATATTGTCATGTTGAGTACTTACTTGCCTTGAAAACCAAAAAAAGGAATCTTAAATTAACATATGATGCATGTAAATATACTTTTGGTTTGGTGGAACGTAACGTAAATATTTTCTTTTTAAAAGAAATTTCAGTTTCGATTATAACTTACTATAGAAATATTCCTAAAGTTAGGTATGTAATCCCTCCTCTTTTCAATGAATCAGACAAATCGAAAACACGTACTCTTCAACCTCATGAGTGATTGCAATACCATGCTTCATCAGCCCTTGAATCCAGTAGCATGTTTTTGTTGATTTAAAAATTTTCAATTTGTGAGTATGAAACATAATTGGATTCTGTTATAATTTAACTCAAATTGTGTGGAATTCCGAGCAAACTCAGTAGTAGCAACATCAATTCGCATAGATGACCCCTCATTCAAACACGAACTTGTGAGTTCAAACTGTCATCTACCATTATATCTTTAAGCTTTTGATAATTGCTTGAGCTTGAATCACTTGATTTTGTTACTGCAACTGATTATGTTGAGTGCACTTGTATCAATCCATGTTGAACTCCATTATGATGATTTGCATTCATCTTGAATTCCATTTCTTCGAGTCTATACTGTTCTATTCCTCTTGAATGATTTGATATGTTATTATTTGTGTTATAACCATATATGTACATACATACCTATGTATGTGTGTATGTATGTGTTGTTGATCTATCGATGCCTCTTGTTGCGATTTATTTGAGTCTGGTCTTCGAGTTTGATTAAGTTGTTGTTTTGCACTACACTTGTACCATCACTAGTGCCATTGACATTCGAGTCTGCTGCACTATGTAGTTTGCTTGAAGTTTTAGCCTTGCCTCCATATAACCTGGTGATGTTGTAGATGTTTTGTTCAATTTGGTAGCTACAGTTTGGTTGATTGCACTATCCACTTTGTTGCACTACATATTCCAGTTTTCCTCTGGTCTCTATTTCAACACTTTGTTACTTTGTGACTGCAACTGAGGTATTGATTTAGATCTATTGGCCTTTCCAGTCATGTAGTTTGCTTATGCACTCTATTGCATACATGTTGACTTTGCATATATATATATATATATCTTATTGTACTGAACTGTTGAGTTGTATGCATGCATATAAGTTTGGTCTACATGTTGCATTATGGTTTCTCTGACCAGTCTGGGTTCAAGTTTATATTGAGTTGGTTCATTGAGCTAGCTACTCCCTTGCTCGAAACTGTTTTACTAAGTTCATGAACATTTCAGGACTAGTTAATGCAATCTGAAGCTTTGTATATGAGTCTGTACTGTTCATTTGTTTTTGAGTTGACCCATTTGAACTGTCTTCATGTGTACATCAATGTATGGGTTTCTCCTGACCATTTTATTGAACTTGTACATTTGGATTGCACCTGTGTTGAATCCAGCTTATAGCTCGGGTTTGACCTTGTGCTCATGTGGTGACTTTATTTTTATTTCACTTGAGTAGAACCTAGCTTTTGGTTGGGTTTGACCTTGTGCTCACTTGTCCCTGCAGTTTTATCAAGCGTATATTGGTGTGCACGGCCTTGTGGCATGTACAGTGAAACAATGTGCATGTCACAAGCTATTCGTGTATGATGAATTCAGAATATGATGATGAACAACCCAAATAACCGAGGAAAAAAAATATTTTCAAAAACATATTTTATTTTATACTGCAAAAATATTTCTCTTTCAATTGTACTGCGTCATTGTTTATTTTGCAGATAACTCAGATGATGGATTCAATATGGAATAGAGTTGAACATAGATACGAGTGAATGAGTGATATGTAGTGAGGTGCAAATGTAAATTGAAAATTGCAATGTAATCGAAATTGTGTATATACAGTGAGAGCTCAAATTTGTACTATTCAAAATTGTAATAAAATATATATTTGAATAAAATATTTGTTTGAATGTAAATTTTGTGTTATTTATTTTATTCAGCAAATATTTATTTAATTATGTGAAAATAAAATAGTACAATAACAAATACATTTAATTGAATATATTATTATCGTCAAACAGAAAATCATATACTAGCTTATTCAACGCCATTTAGTATCAGAGCAAAGTTGGAACATTACAGAACATAATATCACATATCTAAGGCTTAGATGACTTAGAGTCCTATCTCCTAGGGTGTGTAGTAGAAATTTATATTAATTATCTATATAGGAATAGGAAATTAAAATGATTATGGGAACAATCATTGGGGCGTATTTGTGAAAATTTTAAATTATTTTATAAATTATTGTTATAAAATGAATTTTTTTTTAGTTTAGTGTTTTGTAGTAGTGTTCTAATCTGTTAATGATCAGTGTGGCGCATTGGAAGTTAATAGACTGTTTCCATTGAGCTTAGTAATTAGTGGTCTTTATATGTTTGATTGGATGATGTATGCATGGATGATTGTTACATATTGGATTGTATTAAAAGATTTTAATTTGTATGAGAATTTAAAGGTTTTAAATTTTGGCATTTGTTTTGAGTTAAATTGCTCGTTGAGTGTTTTATGAATGCTCATCTAGATGTGGGATGCCACGGTGTTGATACGAAGTACTAAATGCTTTGATGAGATAGTTAGACATGGAAATTTTAAGTTATAACATTTAAAGCATTATAAATAATTGGGAATATGTTGAAATTTTTATTTAATAAGGAAATAAAGTTTTAAATGAGTTAAATATTATTCTAAAATTTGATAAATATTTTGAAAAATATAATCACATGCATATGTAATAAATTTTGGAAGTAAAAGGATATTTTGTGAAAAAGTATGTATATATATACGTATAAATGTGATAAATAACAAAAGTAAATATCTTGGATATAAATAATATTTTAAAAAGAAATACAATGAGTTACGTGGTAATTTGGAAAGAAAATATTAACTAGAGTTTGAAAATAGTATTAAGTAAATGATTCGGAATTGATATCATTATTTGTGAAAGTAAAATATTTTTGATAACTATTTTGGAAATAAATCTAAAGAAAAATTTATCTACAAATATAAATGTGTTTAAAATTATACGGCTTAAAAAATTATAACGAAAAAAAATAAAGAGTTGTATGTAGCCATCGAGCATTAACAATAGTCGAGATTAATGGCGAGACAATGTTTATTTTACGGTCAACATTGTAGCCATTTAACAAAGCGAGTTGTAGTAAATATATGGCAATGCAACATTATTTTATTATTTGATATTTGTAAATTATGAACGTTAATTTAAAATATATGCTAAGGTAAAAAAGTGTGTGATATTTAGATTTATTTTGTATATCATTTTATGATTTAGATGGATATTAGATTTTGGAAATTCAAAATAAAAAATTAATTGGAATTGGAGTTTTACAATTTTAATGATTTAGGTTTTATAATTGAAAATATAAATTTAGGAAAGAGATTTGGAAGTAATAATTAAAATTTTGAAATTTGATGTTAAAAATATCTGTGTGAACTTATTTCCCAATTAGAAAATAAGGAAGGAGAATGTATAGATTGTATAAATTAAAGTGTAAGTTAAAACAATGTTTATTCTTATGGTGTTGGGTAAATTTAAAGAATGAATTTTAGAATACACATGTTTTCATTTTAGACAACGAAATTACGAGGACGCAATTTCTTTAAGGGAGAAGTCTGTAACAAGCCTACTCGAGATTACTTGGAATTAAACTTAAAAATATGATTTGATTTATCTTAATTAATTTTAAGATAAAATTGGGAATATTACTGGTTAATTTTCAAATTAAAATAAATCTAGGATTTAACAAATTGAAAATTCAAGGAATATCCTTTGGTGAAACTTGATTCTTATATTTAATAGTATACGAATAATTTTGGGAAATTGTGATAATTATACATATGAAAATAAATTGTAGTACAATAATGTGAAGTATAAAGCTTTATTTACTTATTTATTATATGGGGCGATTTGTGATAAAATATTTTTCGTCTCAAATTATTTAAACCAATGTTGTAATATTCAGTAAAATGTCAATATTGAGATTTATTGTTTCAAAATGAGAGTTTTATAATTAATAGTCTATTTTAATAAAAATAATAAGAACAATTGTTACTCTCAAAGGTTATATTTAATTTTATAAATATCCCAATACTAATAGGGATGAAATTTTTGATGTATTATTGTTTGTCAAATTTTGTACAAATCAAATTTATAATCTACAAATAATCGTTTAGTGTAAGATAGTGTTTTGTGATAAGTAAAACTAAATAATTATAACACAATTCTTTTATTCGGTCCTTATCAAACCCATTTGACCCATGTAGGAGAAATAATAGAGGGAAAAATAAAACTTACGTTCATTTTACTTCTCATATTTCTTTTTTAGCCTAAACGTAAATAAACCCTACTTGCATCTCACCCTTAGAACCTATATCACCACAAATCAAGTGCAAATTAAAGGAGTTTTGATCGATAATTATATAAATTAAATTTAGGAAGTACTGAAATTGTTGAGGTGGATTCTAGAAAGCTATTGCAAAACGGAAAAAGGTGAGTTAACACTCACACAATCTGTAATGACCCTATCGTGATACCATGATTAGCAAAGAACAATAATGTCATCTATTAATCCAGAGAATACGGCTTGCTAAGGGCGATCGAATATGAATATATCTTTATACTGACACTTATACATCATTTATACCTTTTCACTTAATATCTGAACTGAATTTAATGTGAACAGTATCAATACAAAGTAATAGGCACACCGAATTCTTAGAATCAGAACAATATATAATATAAATAATATTCATAGATCACAATGGAATAAAATCTCAACTTATACATATACAAATTTTGAGTTTACAACTAAAGTCAATTAATATAAAAGTTATGGTTTTCTTATCTTTTTTATACATCTCAATTTCAAAAAAATTCCTAAGTGATATAACTAAATATCAAAGGTCCAACTTCTGCTAGCCCAACCATCTATAGGTCTACTGGTCCTGTAACCCGAAAGTCTCGATCTGATCTGAGCAAAATAACACTCGGCTCAGACTGTCTCTAAATATTCAATCGGGTGAGAATATGATATAACATAAGAATAAACAATATATAAGTAAATACAGATGTCCAGGATATAATAAGTCAGGAAATTAATTTAACTCGGAACAAGGTTATACATTTAAGTTACAAACACAAACTTGTCACTAAACAAAGAATAACACAATTAACTTAAATTAAAATCCATTACAATATTAGATTATCCAGAATACAAGAGATTTTATTCAAAATGATTGCAATGATCGTACAGAGAACCGTAGCAAACAAACAAACAATTTGGTGTCACACGAACCGATCTGACACCGGGATCATACACATGACGAAAATCACAGGACCACAAGACGATCTCAAGGATAGCAGCCATGACTGAGTCTTTCATATTTATTTTAGTTTATTACACTTGAAAATAATCCAAGGGTAAACTTCTTAAGGATCTAGCAGCCACTTGTAGCACACCAAGAGAGAGTAAACTCTAAAGAGTCAAATACTATCACTTTCAATAATCACTAGAACTTAACTAATACATCCCATATCGTATGGTGAAATCCTAATATTTACTAAAATCTAGTAAATATCACTTATTACGGATACCATTGGAAAATCTGAACTACATTCTCTTAAGGATCTAGTAACCACTTCCGCACACCAGAAAAGAATACAATTCTAAAGTGTAAAATACTTCCTAATAGCAATCACACGAATTTAACCAAGGCATCTCATACTACCCAATGAAATTCGAGTATTCACAAATGGACTAGTAAGTTCCAACTAAACATTCTATTCAATGAGTTGTACCATATTCGATGAAGCGTTATTCGAACGTATTTATAACCAGTCGATAACACTACTTCGATTATTAGTACTTCCCAATTATATAATTAAGGTTCCCAAAACAATTTCTAATTTAAGTTTATTGATTTTTTTAAAAAATTATTAAATTTCCAAAAATCCTTTTACTATTCATCATTAGATAAATGTTTGCTTATTTAGTTAACAATCCATATTTAAAATTCCTTTTTATAAAAGCCCATTGAACTTACAAACCCGTAAAATTTGTTTCTAAACTCAATTTGGTGTTTAAACCAATTGTTAAAAACAAATTAAGTTTACATTTATATCATACATTAAATACCATAAAATATATTTATTTATTTAAATAATTGACAAGTCAAGCTAAGTTGTTTGGTGCTAACAAGTGAAAGCAATGTATATATCTATGCACTAACTCTATACAAAGAAGAAAATGTACTTACTAGTTTCGAAAATTGTACATGCTGCAATTACATAGCCTTAGGTCTTTTAAAAGAAATGCATTGTACTATTCTTTAAGACTGTTGTTTTAAAACTATTTATATAAATATATGTATTCTATTTTCAAAGTTACTATAACCTAAAGGATGAAAGCATTTAATATCTTGGCACTGTACTGAACTTGTTGTAAAGCAAAGGTCACTTTTATATGGACAAAAGCATATAGAATATTAGGCTACTATTTTCAAAAAAAGAGACTGTCAAGTCCTTCTACATGAAATGTAAACAAAGTCAAGAAATCCACATATTTAGGGTGTTATACTTACCCTAGACTTCATAACTTTTGTTAAAAATCAGTTTTATAAATACATGTATGTTATATATACATTAGACTAAGGGATTGAAAACTTTATTTATAAAATCATGTAATCATTACAAAATAGCTCAAACAATAGAACAAAGCAAACAAAAGCATACCGACCTTATGTAAAGCGTATGACATGTCTAACTAAACACCTATATGCCAATACAATGTCTTTAAGTGATGTTATTCATAGCAATGGACAGAACTGAATTGGTTTACAAAATACTTCATTAAATACTCACTCATCCATTAGCTTTTAACAGTTAAATACTTATGTACTATATAAACAAACACTACAGTTACCCAGCTGAAATCCTCACATACCATCATGATAAGAATAAAAAACTTAAGGAGATGCATCATCACTTAAATGGAACAAAATCATGGAATTTGCAGGTAAGACATTGAACTTTTAATATATAAATGAGACACGCTACACACTTTCAAATGTTTAGTTCCAATAAGCTATGTATATTCACAAGATTTAAAATATACACACACAAGGGCAACTCTCACATTAAAAATAGCAATGCTCAAGCACCCAATACTCACATCCTTGGCTACTGCACTTTCATGCCAACTCATATAAAATCATACTCACGGTCATGCAATTTAAAGGTAAAAAAATAACAATACGTACATACTTACAAATGAAAACAAAGGAATCGCAAAAGCAAGAAAATCATGGTGAGAAACAGAATAAGAAAACAGAGATTCGTCGGTAATCCTGGAACCAAATCAGTTCTGGGTTCGTTCATTGGTCGACGATATTTCCTGGAGCTAACGAGGCACCAACGTAGCGTTGGTCGATGGGGAGTTTGAGTTCCAGCGAATAATGCTTTATTTTGAACAACTGTTGGGGATTAAAACAGGCATGCAAGCATTGTTTTTTCAACAGTTAAGTTCCTAACTTGATGATTTTCTACAATTCAACTAACAAATAATATGATTATGCTAAACTTGAAGATTCTAATCAAACATGGATTCAAAACAGCAACAATTCACTCATTTACAGAAACTTAACATAGATCATAAGAACAAGCATATGGCTTTAGAGTAGTTATGTGAGGGTTACCCACAATTTTACTCTTAGGTTTAGCGGCAATTTTCCGTACACTAGCCTCTCCATCATTAATAAAAACCAAAATTTATTAGCTTCGCAGAACACTTGCTTTAAAGGATTTTAATTTTCAAGAAACGAGCTACAGGTCCCTATTTTTGATATTGTTATAAGAAAAGTCCATGTAGATATAAATATGTAAATTTAGTCCCTATTTTCTGAAAAATAGAAAACGCAATGTGCTTTGCGCTTTTCTGATAGAAAATGCAAGCTAACTTGCAACTTTTAGACTTTGAATTTTTTTTAAATTTTGAAAATTTTAAAAAATTTGAAATGCGCAAGTTAACCCGCGCTTTCTATCAGGAAAGCGCAAGCTAGTTTGTGCTTTTATTTTGAATTTTTTTTGAAATGTTTGAAAATTTTAAAATTTTTGAAAAATTCAAGTTTAAGCTAGTTTGTGCTTTTTGATTTTTAAATTTTTAAAATTTTCGAAATTTTTGAAAAGCGCAAGTTAACTTGCACATTTTATCAGAAAAGCGTAAGCTAGTTTGCGCTTTTTCATTTTGAATTTTTTTTGAAAAATTTGAAAAATTTTAAAAAAAATTAAAAAGCGCAAGTTAACTTGCACTTTTTATAAGAAAAGTGCAAGATGGTTTGCGCTTTTTGATTTAGAAAAAATAGGGACTTAATTTACATACTTATTACCACATGGACTTTTCTTACAACAACATCAAAAACAGGGACCTTTGATGCAAAGCCCCTTTAATTTTTGCTTGAGAGGAAAAAAGGAACCCTAGGTTTGGTTATTTTATTTTACTGTCTTTTTTTCCTTTTGAGTTATGCAATGTAAAGGTAATGTTTTTGAGTGAGAATATAATATAAGAAGCTTTTAAGTTTGGCTTAAGTTAGGCTATGGGCTTGTAATTCCTTACGGCCCAACAAAATAAACTAAATTCAAATATTTTTGTTGTTAATTATCTTCTGCCCTAATTTACTGAATTCAAATAATCAAAGCTAAACTTTTATCTATTTAGCCCTTTTTAAACACTTTATTAATACTTAAAAAATATGAAACATGAGTACATTTGTAAAACTTCATTTTATAAATTCATATCTTATTGATATTATCTCATTATATTTGATAATCAAAACAAATCAATTTTAACCACTACAAATTTTATTTTCTTACTAATAATTTGTTTCAATTTTCAAATGCTAAAAATTGATAATCAAATCAATTATTCAAAAAAAAAATTCACAAATTATATTACAAAATCCCAATAAATATTAATTAAACATAATTAATCGTAGTTAGTTAGATAATTAACAATAGAGTTGTTACACAATCAATCTTTGAAATCATACTGGTTGCGTATGTTTATCTGGATGAATTTACCGTTGAATTGATCCAAATTTCTTGTTTTGTTTACATATCTTTCTATATTATTCTCTATTTGCTGAAAACCCTAGTTATATGGTCTCTTGAATCACCAAATTGTAGATGTTTTATGTTTGCATGACTGCTAAATCAGTGCTTTAGAAATCTAGACGAACGACGTCAGAAAAACCATCACCGACAGACCGATGGTGGGCCACCGGCACTGCTTGGAACTCAGTCTAGGCAGCACCACCAGTCCATTGGTCCTACGAGATTGGTGAATCAGTTACGGCCTAGGATGAGTCCTAGGACACGCCAGTTTACCTTTCGATGGATCATGTTCGCCCGTTCATTCGTCTGTTTGATCGCTTGTTGATATTTGCTTGTTTTTTATATTCTATTTCATGTTAATTTCAGTGCTATTTCGGGATGTTGATTTAGGAATTTTTGAATTCGTTTTGGATTTTTAATACCATAGAGTGGTTCTTTGGGTTCATGGCGCAACATACCATTTTCGTTCCATGTTTTCAACTAGAGTTTACAAAAGGCAGATTTTCAAATCGAACTGTTTCTTGTAAATCCTTTTTAAGTATAAAATTAGGTTATTTATTAAGAACATTTGAAAGTGAAAGGTACATATCTATTTAGATATTTATTTATTATTTATACAGTAATAATGATTTGAAATATAAATTGAGTTAGTTATAATTGAATGTGTAAATACTTCTAAGGATTGGGATATTTGTTCTTATGGATTTATAAAATAAACGGACTTTTATCAGGTTTTTGAAATATGGTTTATTAATCAAATATCTTATATGGAATTTTAGAGACAATTATATATATAAAGGCATTTTTTAAAATTGTACAGATTTATTAGATATTTTATCTATTAGTAGATATTTATACAAAGTTGAATAATAAATGAGTTTATAAATTTTATATTAAGAAGTTTAAAGGTATATATTATCTAAATAAAGTATTAGGAATCATTTCATATGATAAGAATTATATTTTTCTCAAACTATAAACTAATATTGCGTTTTATGCCTTTTAGCATTTTCTTGCGACTTCTTTAAATAAAAATGTTTTGAGAACCTTAATTATATAATTTAGGAAATACTAATAATCAACTTAGTATTATCGATTGGTTTAAATGCCTTCGAATAATGCTTCATTGAATATGATATAACTCATTGAATAGAATGTTTGAGTGGAACTTACTAGCTCATTAGCGAATACTTGAATTTCACTGGGTAATATGTGATGCCTTGGTTAAATTCTTGTGATTGCTCCTAGGAAGTATTTGACACTTTAGAGTAGTATTCTCTTTTGGTGTTTGGCGGGGACAACAGATCCTTAAGAGAATATAATTCAGGTTTTCCATCAATATCTATAATAAGTAAGACTTACTAGCTTTTAGTAAATACTTGAATTTCACCGAACGGTATAGATGTTTTGGTTAAGTTGTTGTGATTACTAACAACGATAATATCTTACACTTTAGAGTGTATTACCTTTGGTGTTTGGCCGGGGGCCAGCGGATACGCAAAGACTATTCTCCTAGATTTCTTAAAAAAATGTGTCGTGCTATGTACTCTATGATCATCTTGATTGGTATGGACTACCCTTGTGATTGTCTAGGATTTGTTTCATGGTAAGGATGATCCTTGGTATCAGATTGGTACGAGTGACACCCAATTTGTTTGTTTTCCATAGTACGGACAATCGTTGTGATTGGTATGGACGATCAAGATGATCGGTATGAATTGTTATGGTTTGTATGAATTTAAAGTGTTTCGCGATTTAAATGCTCTTGTACATTGTGATAAGTTGCGAGTTAAATCATTTCTTTAGTTAGTTTAATTTTATAATGCCACATATCTTATGCTACATCTTGTTCTCACCCTTGTGAATATTTAAATATAGTCTGACCCGTTTATTTTTTAATACCCGAGTCAGACCGAGACTTTTCAGGTATCAGGACTTGCAAGGTTTTAGATAGGTGTACTGTCGATGATAGGCTAATTTGACCGTTCAATTTATCTTCTGTAGGATATATGTATGTATGTATGTATTTGATGGGATGTATTATTTGAGATAGTGACTTATTTTGGATGTATATTATGTGAGTCTGGTATTGCATTTTGTAGACTCACAGTATGTATTGTATATGATGCATTTTATCCGTTGTGATCTGTGACTATAGTTTATATGATAGACTATTCTGATTCTGGGAAACCAATGTGTTTATTACTTCAGACTGAGGCCGTACACGTCAAAATTTTATTCCGAATATTCATTGAAACAATAAGTATGACGTGTCAATTATTAGTTTAAAGATACATTCACATTTGGTCATTCTTAACAAGCCGTATTCTTAGTATTATTAGACAACATTAATCATAATGTCTTTAATAATATGGGTATATTGGTAGGGTCATTACAGTGTTGTAAAGTTCTATAAACCATTTGAAATAAAATATTGAATAACAACTTATATTTAAAATTTTGTGTTTATAACTTGTCCAATACTAGGAAAAATCCAATGAATATTGTATTAGATGAATATTGATTTCCATTTTAGTAAAAAATATATTAATATAACGATCATATACAAAACTCATGAAATGGAGCTAATAAATCTCTGAGTTCTTATCAATTGAACTAAAACTATAAAATCAAAGTAGAACGTAATTCCAAATTCATTCATTACATATACTTTTTTATCAACCATTTATGAAAATGTATATTTCGATCTTAACTAATATATTTAGCTAAATAGTATTTTCATTGTAATCAACTAAAATTAGAGAATCATAAATGGATATTATGTCGTCGCATACTGATGACTTATATGTTTTGACCTGTTACCAACGTCATCGCTTCATGGTCAGTATGTCGTCGATGATTATTCAGAGGTATATTTTTTATTTTTTAGTAGTGAAATGAAAACATGCTAAAATATTGTTAGTAAATATAGTCTATATTTCTTTGTCAATCTTAATTCAGCTCATTGGTATATTCTTATTGATAAATAATTTTATCAGTTTATTTGCACAAATTTATCAATATGGATAATTTTACTTTGTATAACATGCATTCTTACAATATTAAAAAGTTTAATTATGATATTTCATTTTTCTAACAATGCTTTCACCAGATTTTTATATTCCTCGAAACCCCAAGAGAATCGTTCGATTCCTCTAGTAGGTGTTATGACTCGCTTACCTTGGGATTCTCTTCTTCAGTTTGCCCAATAAATCATGAGCCCATAAGCAGTGGATAACCCTTTATAGGTTGTATCATACATAACACATAACTGTATTCTTTGCCCTAATCTCTATCTTGCGCTTGAGTTTGCTCAATAAATCGAAAGATATTATCCATTGATACTTATCATTCCACAACAGCCTAAGTAAAATATATACCCTAAGTTCGCCCAACAAATATATACATGTATCTTACCTCATGTATCAAATATACTAAAGGTGCTACACATAACAACCATAGCTTGAGTTTGCTCGACAACTAACGAACATGCAAGTAATCTATCAACGTATAAATGATAAAGGATAATTTATATTTTTATATTCATAATCTTTAATATATACATTCGAGTGTAATCAATTTCAAGAATAATGCATTTCTTATGCAATAACCTCCATATTCAAGTGTCAAACATCAAAAATCATAGTACACGTACTTTATGTATGTAGTTATTCCAAAAATATATTTTAGGTTTATTTCGAGGTTTCACTTAAATTTTTTTTATACATATATAATTATATAATTTTGATATATTTATAATTGTTTTAATTTATTCTAACTTATATAATTATATAACTTTTGTTTATTTATAACTGTTTTAATTTATTTAGCTTATATGATTATATGATTATATAAGTTTAAGTTATGTATGATTCAATTGAAAGTTTGTAAATCTAAAGAGGAGGGGATTAGGAATCATAAGTCTACACAATCTCTGTGTTTCTTTACTAAGACAATGGTTTTAGAAATTTAATAATATTAATGAAAACCTAACTTGGAAAGAAATTGTTCTCAAATCAATTTTATGATAGAACCTATAACCTTCTCCATATAACTTCGAAATCTAATAGCATGTCTTACTTTTAGAAATCTATCTTAAACAACACTGATATTTTTATTCTTGGAATCGATAATATAGTTAATTGAGGAAACAACACATCCTTTTGGCATGAAAGATAGTTTCCTCAATTCCCCTAAGAGTTGAATACAAAGAGCTAATTGATATCTATAATTTCAAAAATGCCTTAATTTCATAAGTCTTCATGTTCTTATTGTGAATTTCCATAAACAACACACTAGCCATAAAATAGGCTAGGCATGACTTCAGTCCCATATCCTAGAATGTGCTTGATCACTTATCAAGCCATGCACCATACAGGTATGCATGAATTTGTTATGAATATCATTGCATAGCACCCGAGCAGCACTTTTTTTCTTATGAAAAATCCTAATATTTATTTCCTACTAAACTTCAGCTATAAAAATCTTTAATACCATTAACAACTGAATAGACTTTTAGTTTCTCCACCTTGTAGCTTTAAACAATCGAATCCACTCCTCTGAATTGTTTCTTAATGGCCTCTTTATACTGCACCTACTCAATATTTTACACCACAAACTATGCCCTTACAGTTGAAAAATAAGTGTAAACTGTCTTCAGCATGGGTGCTACAGAATTTACAACTATCAATAACATCAACTCCTCCAAAAAAATCTTAGTATTAGCCATTAACCCATTCCTCATCAGTTTCCATAGTAGAAAGTTATATTTTTCAGGGAAAAAGTTGTTCCATATTCGGTTACTCCACCAGAAAACAACATCAGTCCCAGAGGAAGAAATGGCATTATAAACTGTTGAAATAATGTGAACTTTTTTCTTGCTTGACCAAACATAATCATCACCTCCAACAGTTATCTTAACACCCTGAAAATTATTCCAGGCATCCCTAACCTTAACATTACTAGTATAAGGAACTGAAATTGACCCATCAGTCACATAATCATAGGAATTAGCATCCATAGGAATTCTAGATTGCCTTCTTTCATCATATGTCATCATATTAGCTATAATTAGTCCTTTAGCTGTGCCATTAGGAGATAAAGTATGAAATAGTCCTTATTTCATTCGTTATTAACTAAAACTATGTTAATTAATTATAACATTTGATTAAGTATGAATACATCTAGTGTACTTAAGTATGTATGTGCATAAATAAGGTTTGATATGCATATTAAATACATATTTAATACACACACACATACATACATAGGCATATATATATATATTCAGGGCCGTCCCATTAACTTCGGTTGCCCAAGGCAAATAGAAGATGAAATTGTAGTGAAAATGAGTAGGCAAAAATGGTTCCATCAGTGGGACTCGACCTCCGCACTTTGCACATAAAAGGGGAACAACATACCACTACACCAACATATTAATTAAACAAATCATTTAAAAGAAAATTAAAAAAATGTTGCCCCCCTTGGACCTGTTGCCCTAGGCGGTCGCCTTGGCTGCCTAGGCCTGGGGCCGGGCCTGTATATATTATACTCACATATGCATATGATAGTTTTTCATACACAGTAGAAATATAAATGCCTAAGTATATACATACGTTTTAATATGGTTTGTGTACGCGTATTAATAGTACCGTATGTATATAGTTTAGATATTTATATGTATGTGTGTGTGAATATGTGTATTATGTATTGGTATGTGTATATATATAAGAAAGTAAATCTATGTAATTGAATCAGAAAAGGTTCAGTAATTAAAGAGGAAATGGAAATGACTTTCAAACTTTCCTTTTGTAGACTTCTAATTAGATCTAAATTTGACCTCTATATGAATTGGAAATACGATTCCATGGTTATTGATAATCAAATTGTTTACGCACTAAATATTAAATTTGAAACATCATATAAACATATAAACCAAAATACCTTAAAGCAAAAATTATTCCAATAGCTGTAAATTTCATATTCATGTTTAAATTCAAATTCATTGTTTTTTCATATATGTTCTAAAAAAAATTGAAGGATAAAAATTAAGTTTAAACATCAAACATTTTAAATATAAATATACATATACATACAATAACTTTATTGTTTAATTACAACATAAAATACCCATACATGAAATATTAAACATATACGAATATATATATGTGTGTTTGTGTGTGTCAAGTATGTATATGTGCGTAAATATTTTTTTTTGAGAAACCAACCTTAGTTAGAATAACTTTAAATTCAAAGTTACATGAAATAATAATTTAAACATCAATACGTACACACACACACACATGTGTGTGTGTGTGTTATAGCTTTGTAATTGCGATGATTTACAATTTGAAAAAAATCAGAAACTCATACTTAAATTTCAATTAAAAAATAAAATCACCTGAAAAGGTATTTAATAATACAAATATCTATATATAATAGGAATACCCTCAAATGAAGCTTTTGATATTACGCAATTAACCCTGTAACGTTCAGCTGTAACAAAGGGATATTTTGGTCAAATCCAGGTACCTCTCACCCACGTTTCCCATTACGAGCTATAACTCCATTTTTAACTTCCCTGTCATGCGCGTTTTAACTGTTTGTTCAATTATGGGTTTATCATTACCTATTCTTCTTCCAATTCCCCTTCTCAACCACTTAATTTTCACCCAGCTTGACAGTAAGCTGTGGAATTTTTTTTTTTCATCACTGATTTTTTTGCCCAATCAGTACGTGTTCGGTCAAATCCTTGGTCGCTTCTGAATCGAAGATCGAGATTGTGCCTATTTCTTCCGGAAGGTACTATAGTTTCTCAACTTCATGTAGGTTTATGGTCACCTTTCCTTGCTTAGATCCGCTGATTTTCATTTAGTTGTTGTGAATTTGGTACTTACTTGCTATTTTGGGCAGACACAGAGTTTCCCGGCAGTGACAACTCCTTCAGCTGGTGGAGGATCTACAGCCGCGCCTCCGAGGCAGAGGGTAAGGGAGAGAAGGGGACAGGCAACGGATCCACACAGCATTGCTAAAAGAGTACTTTTTTTAAATTTTAATTTGTTTTGGAGTAGTTTGAAAAATTATTGAGTTCATTAAGTAAGTTTTAAAATCCTTATAATATTGACTTCCCTTTGTTTTTTTTTCCAGATTCTTTGCATAGTTTCATTTCTCAGTTTGTTTTTGTTCTCATATAGATTATTTACTTTGTAGTTTGTAGTCGAGGAGAGAGAGGATAGCAGAGAGAATGAAAGCTGTAATGCTTGAAATGAAGAAGAAAAGGGAGAAGGGTAATTTTGCTTGCAGGAAAAACACTACTATGAACTTTCTACATCTTTGATTAATTTTGTTTTACAAGTATAAAGTATTGTAATATCAACTTACTATTCTATACATTGTAACGTAAGCTACATGGCCCCGTTCACTGTTCTCAAATTTCACATGATAGCACTTTTATTTTAATTTACGCTTTTGTAAATTTTACTTATAACTAATAAATAACATTTAACACATAACTCCACCTTTAACTACGCCGCATATTTTCACTGCCCCATACTGCACACGGATTCTACAAACATATACGTCCGCTTGATGTTATCTCTTCTTCCCATTATTCATACATCAAATTGGGGCCCACTTTACACACACTATACAATAAACATGAAAGTTTAAATCAGTTGAAATACTACAGCATTGAAGCATAAAGGACATAATTTTATAAGTCATGAGTAAACTCATTGCGGCAGCATTACATTTAGCACTGCAATCAACAACCGCCTTTGTTCAATATAATACTTCCTGCCATCTCATATTTCACTGTTGCCACAAACTATGCTCATTGCCACTACTTTAGATTGACTGAAAGTGAGGCTAAAATGCAATCTATTTTTATAACAAAAAATTGTAGCCTTTTTTACCACATTAAAACATCTTTTTTTTATTCACCAATTCACTTCAACCTGCAAAATTGTAGCATTTTTTTAACACATAACAACATCTTAGTTTTATTCACCAATTGACTTCAACCTGTAACGGGTACATATTGTATTTTATTACTGTGAAGATATCATCTTTCATGGATATTGACATGACTAATATGTGATTGATGTATATGTTTTACATATAGATGAAAATGGCAACCATACATACATTACTACAACTAGGGTGTTGTGTACAACCTTACCCTTGAATTGAAATGGTTGATGTGATCCAGTACTAACGGTACTATGCATATTATTGACGGACTCCAGTAATACCTGCTATATTTTCTCATCTCTTACCCATTCAAACCATATGTTATTGTTACTCACACGTTTTCTTTCTGTATATAAGTAAATTGTTCAGTTTTATGTTTTCACAATACAATTACTTTCTAAGCTAACCAAACAACCTCATATTGCACTTTATTTAATTGCGTTCATACTATTCTGTTTATTACTATGGCTGAAATACAAAGAGAACGATGACATGAGAGTCAACGGTCTAGACGTGCACATGCAAGAGAGCAAACTATTTCAAATAGAAGGGCCCAATCAGCTGAAAGCTCTCATTTGAGTCAAGCAGGTATTTACTTTATTATTACATTTTTACCTTCAGCTACATCCAAAGGCAAAATTTCTAAGATTAGAGGGTGTTCATTTGTTGAAGCTAAGATACATATAAATTTTGTTATCATATTAGGAGCACTACATCTTATTTTGTCATTATGTGCTACTGTCAATATTTTTTTGCACACTTACAACGGAGCTAAAAATCCATGTGAACTTGGTGATTGATTTTACTGATATACCTAATGCTCTTGGACATAATCAAAAGCGAATGCCCATTCATAGAGAAGTTGTACCTCCTAACGCCCATGTAAGAGACATAGGCTTTTACAGATCTATAAATTCATTTGTTTTCTTTTAAAAGTGCATTCTAATCCATATTTACCCAAATGTAAAGTCGTTAAAATATTTTTCTTTTTTTAAACCTAATTCATTGTTGTATGCATTCCCTTGAGAGTATTTACACCCTGCACTTTTAACGCAAAATGCAAAAAAAAAACAGTTTTTTTACCAAACTTGGATGCACTTCCCACATGCAGAGTTAACTGCGCACGCAAACCATCGTTTACAAATTAGTGTTAGTTTCATATTTTTTATGTTAATTGTCTTTTTTCCAAATAAGGACAGAAATAAATATTGCTAACGATATTTTTTTCTAATAGCATATGTTTCATACTTGCTTAAATAACAACCAGTTTGTTCGGTGAGATGTGATTTTCACGGAAATTAAAACAACTCTTTTCACAGTACATATATAAACTATAAGGAATACAACTGTTTTGACAATAGATATATAAACAACGTTACTTCCATTTCAAACAATATCAACATATAATTATCAAATCATGATGAAATGCCACCCAGGTTATTCACTACAAAAATAAACCAACTGTCTGCATGCTTGATAATATATAATCTATCAAAGTATTTGCTATGTAATTAATGTTTGAGTATTTAATCTTTGCCTTTGAACATACCTTTTGCCTATCAAGTAGTTTTTAATTCATTATTTTTGTTGCAAACGTTATTATTACCCTTTTGTCTCAGCTAATAAAGTTTTAACTGACTTTTTTGATATCAACATATAATATATATAAAAGGTTAGAATTTACGTAACATGCAACTTTTATCAACTTTTATCAACTTACGTAACATGCAATTTACGTAACACTGTACAGACATCCGTCCTTCATCGTATGAGATTAGTGAACTCAAGCCCAGGTTTGTTTTACGTATATGCGGATACCTCATAAAAATTTATGAATGCATATTCCAGTGTGTGTACAAACGAATTGTTCTTTCCAGGCATCCCATCTTCTTGCAAATCGTGTTTTACAACTGTTCAACTTTTACATTTTGAATCAATAATTTCTGACCGGAATAAAATAGTACTCTTAACTTTATTTACTTTTTAAAAGAAAAATAACATAACAGTGAATAAAATAGTATTGCTCAACATTTATATATGGTACCTTCTACAAAGCAAGTTGACTATGATTGTTGACATGACCAGACTGTGTGAATTTGTACAACATTTCAATTTTTTACATGTAAACGTACTATGTGCGTTTTTGGCTCAGAGCGAAAGTATTTGCTATTTTTTTTAATGAATGTTATATGATACTTTAGTACTAATATATTAAGTTTGCGTTATTATGTTCAACAGATCCCAATATGTTTGTACTATTTATATACAGAGAGTACTTCAAACATTGAGAACATTAGGTTGCGTGAACATTACACTGTTCACTTTTGCATTCTTGGTGGGTAACCTCAACTTTTTTTATACCCTGTCAATAAACGTTGCTCACCATTCTGCGACCAAAATTTTTGCACACATCTTCATGTCCGATTAAATTCTTTTTTTGTCCACTAGCATTTTCCATTTTTTCTAGCTCTCACAGTGTATGAGCATATGTGTTACACATTTTGTCCTTTGCACTGAAGTCTGATCTATTACTGACAGTCATATTCAGTCTAAAAATCGTTTCTGTTTGTTACTGTTCTGTATTGTAGCTGTTTTACAGAACGTATTCTTTCATTTGCTAAAGTAGAATTAATCGTTATTGCATTATGAATATTATTGCATATTTGTCATTTACTGTTTCAAACACTCACTTTCTCATTTCATTTCTAATGTTGTAATTCTACTCATTATGTTGGTAATAATTTAGGATCATATGAATATGAAGAACAAAGGATACGTCGATCCACTTTCATTACAGGCTATAACAGTGGTCGAAACTTTATTGCTACACAGTATTTTCACAAGCACATGCTATCTGCTCCTACGTACTGCCCATTTTGCGGCTCAAAGATATTCTTTCATGAGACGTTAGAGATTTGCTGTAAGAATGGTAAAATTACCATTCAAAGACCAACAACACCTCAACAGATATTAGATTTGTATATTGATCAAACCGAACTTGGTATGCATTTTGGAAGTAACATAAGATCATATAACAATGCTTTTGCTTTTACATCTATGGGTGCTAACATTGATCAATGCTTTTGCTCTTACATCTATGGGTGCTAACATTGATCAGAGCTTAGCGAATGCAACAAATGGAGTTTATTCATATTGTGCACAAGGCTATGTATATCGTAGCATCGGTAGTTCTTTACCTATGGATGGAATGAGACCAAGATATTTGCAATTATATATTTATGATACTGACACGAGATTGAAAATAGACAACATGATAATGCAGCAATGAGGCCAGACCTACTTTTGACACTAAAACATATTTTAGATATCCACAATCCTTTCGTACAAGTATTTCGACATTTGAGCCAGCGGGATGATATACAAAATTGTAGAATAAGAATAAAAGAGCTTGCAGTAAATAGACACATTCATGAGCTACCAACTGCATCACAAGTAGCGGGTATAATTGTCGGAGATGAAGAAGATACCAATTTGAATAATAGGGATATTATAGTTCAAACAAGAAGTGGAAATTTACAAAGAGTTCAAGATATTGCAGGGTTTTACGATCCATTACAATATCTACTTTTACTACCATACGGTGAACATGGATGGGATCTACACATACATGACAATGGAGTCACAACAATAAGCTGTAGAGCTTATTATTCTCATCTTTTGCAGGTGAATAACATACCAATTACCTCCACTTACTTTTATTTTTTTAATCATTATTGATTTGTTTATGTGTTTAGATACGACCAATGGAGATGTCACTACTTTTGCACGATGGTCGCCTACTGCAGCAGTATGTCGTAGACAATTACGTTAAAATAGAAACTATGAGACTGAGGTACCTCCGAAACAATCAAGATACTATTAGAGCTGAATTATATCAAGGTTTGCAGGATGCCCTTGCTTCTGGAGAGACGTCTACCGGTTAGTAATAATTCATAAACAATTATTTATTATGTTTATGTAACTTCACATTCAAAATTACATGCTGTAACTTTATTTCATTTTACTATAACCTTTAGGAAATGTTGGTGTTCGAAAAATTCTTCCATCATCTCACACCGACAGTCCTCGAGATATGCATAATCGATATCAAGATGCAATGGCAATAGTGCGAAGGTATGGAAAACCTGATTTATTTATTTCTATCACATGTAATGCTAAGTGGTTAGAGATTACACAAGAACTATTACCCGGTCAACAAGCCTAAGATAGACCCGATTTAACAACAAGGATATTTCGTGCTAAATTAGAACAACTAAAACACGACTTATATGAAAAAGGCGTATTAGGTAAAGTCATTGCGCATGTGCACGTCATTGAGTTTCAAAAGAGAGGTCTACCTCATTTACATATGTTAATTATTCTACATGAAAATGATAAGATTAACAACCCTGATGATTATGACGCTTTAGTAAGAGCTGAAATCCCAGAAACAGATTTAGAACCAGAATTACATGATGTAGTTATAAAACAAAGGGTTCATACTCCATGTGGTCGTTTTAATGCTAATGCCAAGTGCATCATAAATAATCAATGTAAGAAAGGATTTCCAAAGTCTTTTGCACCTACAACTTTACAAGGAAGTGATTCGTATCCAATTTATAGAAGACGTGACAATGGACTAAAAGTACAAAGAGGTGGACAAATAATTGACAATCGCTGGGTCGTTCCTTATAATCCTTATTTACTACTAAAATATGATTGTCATATAAATGTTGAAATTTGCTCAAGTATTACATCTGTGAAATATTTATACAAATATGTTTATAAAGGGTCGGATCGTGTTTCTGTAAACGTATCTTCTAATGCAAATGAAGGGGATGAAATTTCACAGTTTGTGAACGCTAGATGTATTTGTGCACCTGAGTCAATATGGCGAATATTTAACTTTGCGCTAAGTTCTATTTCTCCTTCTGTTATAGGACTACAAATACATCTTCCAAATAGACAACAGCTACAATTTAGTGCAAACGAAAACTTAGAAACTATTTTGACTAATGAACATAGATCTAAAACAATGCTTACTGAATTTTTCACTAAGAATATTAACGATGTCAATGCACGTCAATACTCTTACTACGAATTTCCTGAAAAATATTGGTGGGAATATAAACAAAAAGAATGGATACGTAGACGAAACAATCATAAGGTAATTGGTCGAATTTATACGGTATCTCCTACAGAAGGCGATCGATTTTATTTACGATTACTTTTAAACCATGTTAGAGGTCCGACATCTTTTACGCACTTAATTACCATTAATGGAACTCAGTATAACACCTTTAAAGAAGCCGCTGAACATAGAGGTTTGCTTGAAAATGATAATAGTATAAAGGAATGTTTACAAGATGCTTCAAACACACACATGCCCACCGCTTTAAGAAGATTGTTTGTCACAATTTTAGTGTATTGCGAGCCTTGCATGGTGCGAGAGCTATGGGATGAGTTTTTACCATATTTAATTGAAGATTATCCTTCTATGCATACTAATAACCAAAATAATATATATCTAATAACCCGATGTCTTTTCGACCTTAATAACCTCCTAAAACAATATAACAAAACAATTTTTGACTATGGCATCCCTCATAATAATCTACATTTTTCCCATCACTATAATAGTTCAAACCATTATTTTAGAAGAACAATCTATAGAGATACCACGAACCGATATAGATTCTATAAATAACTTAAACGCAGGACAAAATGAAGCATTTCAACTGATCATGCATTTGGTAAAAGAAAAAACTAATTCAATATATTTCATAGACGGTCCAGGATGTATAGGAAAAACTTATATTTATAGAGCAATTTTAGCCCATATACGAATCCAAGGCCTTATTGCTATTGCGGTTGCAACCTCCGAAATTGCTTCTCTCGCATTGCCTGGAGGTCGAACTGCGCACTCTAGATTTAAAATTCCTATCAAATTGGATTCTTCGTCAACATGTTACATTCCTAAACAATCTGATAATGCAAAACTATTGCGTTTGGCCACTGTTATACTATGGGATGAAGCAACAATGGCTCATCGCTATGCATTTGAAGCCTTAGATAGAACATTAAGGGACCTAACAGGTGTAAATACTCCATTTGGTGGGAAGATTATTATATTAGGTGGTGATTTTCAACAAGTACTACCCATTGTCGCAAAAGGTACTAGAGCTCAAATAGTCGATTCATGCATTGTACGATCATATTTGTGGACAACTGTCCATGTTCTTCATTTAACACAAAATATGCGAGCGAGAAACGATCAATCATTTGCTGAATTACTTTTACGTATTGGAAATGGAACGGAACCTTATGTACAAGATGATCTTATTAAACTCCCAGATGATGTTGTTATACCCAACACCAATACAAATTCTCTATGCCGTTTAATTGATGAAGTCTTCCCTACACTCCATGAAAATTTGGGTAACACTGATTATATAATGAATAGAGCAATATTAACACCAAAAAATGAAACAACGGATGATATAAATAATACAATCATAGATCTGTTTCCAGGAGAAGAACATATTTATTATTCTTTTGATACAGTTGAAGATGATAGTACTAATTTGTATCAGCCAGAATTTCTGAACTGGCTTGCTTTAGGTGGCTTGCCACCACATAAACTAACACTTAAAGTAGGATCACCAATCATGTTACTTAGAAATATAGATCCAAAAATTGGGTTATGTAATGGAACAAGATTAATATGCCGTATCTTCCATAGAAATCTCATTGATGCAGAAATTACAGTTGGTCATTATCGTGGTACAAGGGTATTCATTCCACGTATCCCCCTAAAGCCTTCTGAAAATATTAACATGCCTTTTAACTTCATTCGGAAACAATTTCCAATTAAATTATCATTTGCTTTAACAATTAATAAATCACAAGGACAAATCATTCCTCATGTTGGAATTTATCTTCCAAAGCACGTTTTTAGTCATGGTCAACTATATGTGGCGTTATCCAGAGGAGTTGCACGAAACTCAACAAAAATTTTAGTACAAAAAGGTAAAATTCCACGTAACAAGGGAACTCACACTAGAAATGTAGTGTACAAAGATGTTTTATTGTCATGTAATCAAAACTTAAACTAATTACAATTAAGATTATCTTTTCCACCAAATTTTTTCAGTATTCATTATTCATTTTCAACATATCACTGCGTGATGTCCTTCTGCATTTACCAAAGGAACTTCATCATTTCACTTATATTCCAGTAACTTTTCATACCCACGTATTAATTTATGCTCAAATTTGAAACATTCATTTACATCATAAATATAACAACATTAATTTAATTTTTTTACAATCATTATAAAAACATGTATCACATAAACTAATCCATAAAAAAATGTTTTTAACTCTGCCATCGCCTATTACTTAGTGATGCCGGTCTCAAGCCCAAATAAAGGAGGAGAGAAAACATTTTACAAACAAAGACGCAATAACATAGTCATGTATGAATAGCAGCAAAATAATAGTTTGACTATTCAATCTTAACCGGTAAGCTTATGCAGTTGTATGACAATACATTTTTTGTACGCACTACTTTACATTAAAAAAAATTAAGTCACGGTTGTCTTCGCACACGTCCAACGGACGTGCCATACATACTGGTACATATAAGGGATGTTTACATATCTAAAATAAGATAAGATATAAAGAATACCAAAGGAGATCCAACCCTTTATAATACTTTCATTTGAAAATTATTCCCTATATTCCTATAATCAACATTCAATTTTGTTGGAATCGGATGTACCACTTTCTTTGCATGGATATTTTTTGTTCAAAGATCCGTCAATTAATTATCTCTATTTAAAACTCGTTTAATTAAATCTGATATCATATATTGATACATGAATATATAACTTTTATATACATATTCAAATAATTACTAACAACACCTAATCAATCAAATAAATTAATAATTAATATTTTTTAAATAATATTTAATTTATGTAATTTATAATATTTTATAAACTAATTAAATCATGTGGTTTTTTGAAGAATTCGTAAACGCGGTTGTGTGACTCAAAGGTGTGAATTTAGTCAGCGACTAATATTGAACAATTTAAATATTAACATTCACACATCATCTTAGCTAGTGGTATGACATTGATCAAATTCGTCGCTTATAAATCTTTTATGTAAAATGCAATTTCATATTTTTTAAGTAGTACCATTTAGTAATAATTATTTATACATGTTTTCTTCGTCAAAGTTGTATCACTTCAGGGTATATTGGTATTGGTCAAAATTTCAGTATTATCCATATCCAACTTGATTAGTCAAAACAAAGTCCTTGGTTCAATAATAACATTTATTATTAATTATACTACTATAACAAGGTATTATGATTTTGATTTGACTACAGTTGACCGTGATACTAACTTCAATAAGAGGAAACAAATTCTCTTTTAAATAATAATTCACTTCTAATATTTTAAATCGGAATCAACTATAACCGCTCGATGGATCGTCATGTTGTCATTCAACTAAAACAAAAGTGGAATATTCACATTAAAGTTTCATGGTATTCTTAAGTCAGGAGAACTATGTAACATCTCAATACTGAGATTTCCTATTTGATCTTGTCGGTATCGACTAACATGAAACTCTCAAACAGGTCATTATATTTATTTAATGACTATAAATACGTAATCTCTTGGGCCCTCAGCAACTATGAGTAATCCACTGCCTAAAATTGTGTTACACACTTTGGTCTCAATGATGAGTTGATTTTTTCTCTCAAGACATCTTGACCATGGATATTTAAAAAATTGTCATTTCATTTTGTGATTAATTATTCAAGATTACAATTATTTGCAACTACAAGTGCATAACATTTATTTAAGTATTTTCTTATTTTATACTTGTTGAATGGTGGATTTTCTATCGATTAGAATACCATCGAAAAAATATTGTTATAAAACCGCAAGCCCACGGCATACAACCATAGTACATATACGAGTACGGGTTGATCCATAGGGAAAGAATTAAATTCTAATATTACTCAATCAAATTAGCCCAAGGTTTTGAAGTTGTTTTAAACTAAGAAAACAATAGAAAACAAACTAGAGAAAAGGTGAATAAAACTATGAGTTAAGGAGCAATTTGGAGGCAAATCCACTTAATAATTCATATAGATCAAAAAAATTCGCATATAATCTCTCATAAATTTAAGTAGAAATGATTTTATGTGTTTACTATAAGTACGGCATATTTGTGCTATTAATTAGCACAACTTAAACCATCACACTCTAACACACCATTCAAACCCATTTGCCACTTCTCATGAAAGTAACACGAAGTTAAAAATAAAATCTATTTTACTCATGATCTATTTACTATGAATTAGTAACATAGATCATAAAATTTTGATTCTATTTTGACTTTCATCATCAAAATCACTTAGGCAAATGATCAAATAGTTTATGTTTATATTGGATTAAGCATAGCCTATTTGAAATGTCAACATAGACTACCAAATTCACCAAAAAAAATGAAACATAAACTACCATTATTCATAATTTCCACTAAGCACAAAACGAGAGACTACAAATGCAACCATGTTATATTGATTTAGTATAATTCGTGAGAGCTACATTACCACTAAATTGAAGGGGTTTAGCTTCTCATATTTTAATACACATCAACACAAAATGATTTAAGTATAAAAAGCAAGGAAAATGAGAGCTAATTAAAAGAAATTAGAGCTAACTACTTGCATGAAATAAAAATAAACTAATTCCAAGAATTAAATCTATGCTACTAACGTGAAGTAATAGAAGCATAAACTAAATAAGAGAGCATAAAATAAAATGTCAATAAAAGAAAGCATGAAATGAAAGTGCATAAAAATAAAGAATAAGGCTTAGAAGCCATTAAAAAGATATTATATTTATCTTTAATTTTGTGCTACAACTTTGCATAAAAAAAGCGGCTAATTGCGTGAAAATAAAGGGTATTATATATGCTTAAAACCCTAATTTCATTTTTAAAGGACAACCAAAAATGGCCTTAAGATTGTGTAACCTCCAAATAATCATTACTGAATTAATTAATTCCCACCAACATGCCTTTAAGTCTCCATTAAATTGTGCATGTGCTTCTAATTATGATCCATTAGTTAGTGGACGTGTGGGCTCCTCCATGTTGTATGAATTCTTTTATCTTCGTTCTTCATTTGCTTTCAATGTATGTGCATGCATACATCCATGAAGCTCCATACAATTTGCACTCAATTTCTTACAAATAAAAATATAAATATGCAAATAAATTTTCTTAAAATTAATTATACACAAAATTACCTTTTTGCCTCTAAATGATGATGAATGAATGATGATTTGAAAATAATTTAGATTTTGGTTTAAACATGCAAAATCCCCTAGGAAGATTAAATATGGAGGTAAAATATACACTTTTGCATGCACATCAAATGCCCTCACACTTATCTTTTTCTTCATCCTCGAATAAATTAAAACTCGGATAAATCCATTTTTAAAGAAACACGATTGCATTAGTTGTATGCAGCAAGCCATTAAACATCTAGGTGCCCCTAGTTGGACGAGTGTTGTCTTGTGAGAGTTTTCAGTGGATACTAACGACAGAATCCAAATGCGATATGTAAATTCTAGTGCTACTACATGATGTAAATTTTCGAAATTATTTACAGATGAAGAATTTAAGTTTAAATTGGCACGAGTAGGTTAGATATGATTTTTGGTTATTATCAAGAAATTTTAGCCTTTTTACTCATCAAAGCTTCCAAAAAAAATTAAGTTATCATCACTATTAGACTCTAGTTTAGCTAGTTATTTCGATTGATAACATAGTGCAACGATGAAATGAATCCTTTAGTTGATTACCATAGTTTTACAAAGTGGCATTTTTATTTCCTTTGAATGATAAGTCAAATCAAATAAGTGAAGATAGTGCTTGGGTTTCAATTGCTTGCTCTCTATATTTTGATAAATATTAACATTATTATTTACACACCCAACTCAGATAAACTGAGCCAGATATACTGATCGTGCACTACCTTTCGGGCCTATGTCGGAAGAGTACGGAGTGTGGCAAGTGTACACACTTATGTATGAACAAATGACTCTAGGTTTTTATTATTATTATTTTAATTTTATTTACATACACCTAAATCAGATAAACGGAGGCTAGATGTACCAATTATGCACTGCCTTTTGGGCTTGCGTGAGAAAGGTACAGAGCATAGCGATTGTACACACTTAACACATGACTCTAGGTGTTTCTTATTTTTATGAAATATAATTTTTGTTTTTTTGAAAAGGGAGAGTTATGCAAAATCATCATAGCACCACTTAACTTAGAAGAACAAAAATACTATCGCCTTTACTTTAAACCAACCACTCTTTTAAACAAAGATTACAATTAAGATATACTTCATAATTACCATATATGAAACTTCATATTTGCTAATTACACCATAACTACTTGCAATCAAACTTTTCTTCTTGTTTTTACTGAGACAAGTAAATTTTTCAAAAATTTCAATTTAATAGCAAAAAAGGTATACTTATTCTATCGTGTTTATTTAAAAGACATCAATATGCTAAAAAATTGTTTCGGTTTTTTTGGAACGAAAATTCAATAAATAAATCATGAAAAATAAAAATAAAAATAAATATAAGACTCCCCCACACTTAATTTTGACTGTATCCCCACAGTCAGTGCATGATATAATGATTGTAATGGAGAAAATTATGTACATGTTTACAAGAGTGTGGCTCATGAAGAATCATGTGCTCCTCCTCTCGATCACTTGCCAACTCCAAGTAAGGTTTTAAATGATGATCATTGACATTAAAAATCGATCCATCGCTAGGATTCTCTATTTCTTTGGCATCGTATGGAAAAACAGTATGTATCGCATATGGTCCTGTCCACCTTGATTTTAATTTTCCAAGGAACAAATAAGGTCGAGAGTCATACAAAAAACTCTTTGATTTGGCAAAACTGTTTTCCTTAGTATTGACTTGTCATAAAAAATATTGTTCGTTCTTTGGAAATTTTCTCATTTTCATATGTGTCATTCATAATCTCCTCTAATTCATTGGGTTGCAATTTTCTATTTTCGCTAGATTTTTCAAGGTCAAAGTTTATATTCTTAATCGTCCACAATGCTTTATGTTTAAGTTCAAAAGGTAAGTGACATGCTTTACCATAAATTAAACTAAAAAAAACATCCCTAAATTAGTTTTATATGTAGTTATATAAAGCCCAAAGTGCATCTGTCAATTTTTGTGACTAATCTTTTCGATTTTCATTTACAGTTTTCTCCAAAATTTGCTTGATTTGGCGATTTGAAATTTTAACTTGACCACAAGTTTGAGGACGATAAGGAGTGGAAAACTTATGGGTTATTGAGTATTTCTTCATTAGAGTTTCAAATAATCGATTACAGAAATGGGTTCAATTATCGCTTATAATTATGTAAAGTGTTCCAAACCTCAAAAAGATGTTTTCTTTTATGAATTTCACAACAACTTTGTGGTCATTTGTTTTACATGGAATGGCTTCAACCCACTTAGAGACGTAATCAATAGCAAGAAGAATATACGAATTTCCGAAAGAGTTAGGAAATGGTCCCATAAAGTCAATAACCTAAACGTCAAAGATTTTGATCGTAAGAATGAGGTTCAAAGACATCATGTTTCGTCGAAAGATTTTTCCTAACATTTGGTAGTGATCAAAGTTTTACAAAACTCGAATGCATCTTTAAAAAGTGTAGGCCAATAAAAGCCACATTGGAGCAACTTTTCTGTTGTTTTCTTCGGACCGAAATGACCACCACAAGCTTGGTCATGACAAAATGAAAGAATACTCTTAATTTCGCAATCTGGGATGCAACATCGAATGATTTGGTTGAAACAATACTTAAACAATTATGGAGCATCACAATAGAAGTACTTGACTTGAGAAAGAAATTTATATTTATCTTGTTTCGATCAAAAATAAGGAGTTTCCTTGGTGACTAAATAGTTCACAATATCGGCATATTATGGATCGATGGAAACGGAAAGGAGTTGTTCATCAGGAAAGTTCTCGTTGATGGTAAAGAAAATGGTGTGTTTGGAAGACGCGACTGATGATTAGCAATGACGTTGTGGGATCCCTTTTTGCCCTTGATTGTAAGGTCAAATTCTTAGAGTAAAAGGATCCAATGGATCAAACGAGACTTACCATTTTTTTTAGCGAAAAGATGCCTAAGAGTGGAGTGGTCGGTGTAAACCGTAATGTGTGATCCTATCAAATAAGGTCGGAACATTTTAAGTGCAAAGACTACCGCTAGAAGCTCTTTTTTGGTGGTTGTGTAATTGAGTTTAGCATCATTTAGAGTCATACTAGCGTAGTAGATAACATGAAGAATTTTGTTGATGCGTTGTCCCATTACAGGACCGACGACCGTAAAGTTAGAGGCATCGCACATTATTTCGAAAGAAAGATCTCAGTTGGGTGACCAAATGATGGGAGCGGAAATGAGCTTACTTTTGAGATGTTCAAAAGTATAAAAACAATCAAAATTAAAGTCAAATGGAATGTCTTTCCAAGAAGATTCATTTTCTAAGAAGATTCATCAGAGGTCGAGCAATTTTACTAAAGTCTTTCACAAAGTATCGATAAAAACCAGCATGTCCTAGAAATGAACTAGTTTCTTTGACAGATTTAGGAATGGATAGATTTGCAATTACATCAAATTTTGCTTTATATACCTTTATGCCTTTGTTGAAATGACATGCCGAAGGACAATGCCATGTTTGGCCATAAAATGACATTTTTTCCAATTTAATGGTAAGTGTTTTGTTGAATCACATATTTTGATTCATGACAAAGCAATGAATTATACTATATGGATAAGAGACAAAAAGAAAAGGAATTATGATGTTTAAACTACAAAGAAGACAAGGCTACAAAACTGCGTATAGTATGTTGATTTATTGAAGTTTTTTTAGTCTTAGAAATGTTAAAATCTATCCTCAAGTAGTTAAATTGTTTTAAAACTTTAAACTTTTTTAAAAAATATATAAATAATGTTTTGACTGTCAAGTCAGTCGACTGACTGTATATGGCCAGTCGACTGAACCTGTACAGGGGCACAGAAACGCTCTGTTTTTAAAAAACTTTGAATATTCAGTTGACTGATCGTTTTGGGTCAGTCGACTGACTTCTTTCAACGGCTATTTTTTTTGAATGGACACTTCCTTTTGCCAAGAGTCACGTTCTAATATAAAGAGGTATGGATGCTTCTGTTGATCAGAACTCTTCATGAATAGTTGCACCTCTTTAACTATTATATAAACACACAAAATTAACTTCACAAATCACCAATTTTCTGATTACTTTTTGACCTTACTTTCTACTATCTCTGTATTCTAAAAAGCAATCACAACTTTCATGTATTGCTTAAATCTCTGAATCAATTAACTTATTCTTTGATTCAACGCAATATTTTCCTTTCTAAATCTTTATACACGCATATTTCTTGAGGAAAGATTATAGGAAGGTTGTACTATCAAAGACATATCAGTGTTGTTAAAAACACATAATGTCAAAGCAATTCTACTGAAAATGTTGAAGTCCTGTTCGATTGTCCAGGCAGGTAAAGTCCTCTTTCGGCTATTAGAGGCGGAAAAATCATGTTTGGTTGTTCAGATATTGTATACCTATTCCTCCGGGTTAAGAGAAGGTTATTATGAGAAATTCCAGATGGAAGTCTGGGACTGGACGTAGAACGGGAAGTTCGAACCAGTATAAAAATTCCTGATGTGCTCATTTCTATTTACTTTTCTATTATTGTCTATTTCCGCATTTCTATATTTTAAATATGAATATAAATCATAACACAACTATGTGTTGAGTAGCTACAGAAAATGATTCTTGGCTATGGCACAAAAGATTTTGTCACATAAACACTAACACTATTAATAAATTAGCCAAAATTAAAATTGTTAAAGGACTACCTGATATGAAATTCAAAATTGATAATATTCGTGATGCATGTCAGTTAGGAAAATTAACAAAATCTTCTTTTAAATCTAAAAAAATATATCTACAACACAACCACTTGAACTATTACATATGGACCTTTTCGGACCTACTCAAGTTCAATCTATTAATCACAATAGATTTGTGTTTGTTATTGTAGATGATTTTTCAAGATATACATGGACTATTTTTATGAAACATAAAAGTGATACTTTTGAAAAATTTAAATTTTTTGTAAAAAAAATTTCAAAATATAAAGAATTTTAAAGTTAAAAACATTAGAAGTGATCATGGAGGTGAATTTGAAAATGAAGCATTCGAACATTTTTGTAACAAAAAAGGAATTAATCATAATTTGCCCTTTCGTAGAACACCACAACAAAATGGAATTGTAGAAAGGAAAAACAGAACATTACAAGAATGTGCATGAACTTTATTAAATGGAAGCACTCTACCTAAGCATTTCTGGGCAGAAGTTGTTGCAACTGCTTGCTATATTTTAAATCGTGTTTCTATTCGACCATTAACAAAACATACTCCTTATGAACTTTTAAATGGTAGAAAACTAAATATTTCATATTTTAAAGTTTTTGGTTGAAATTTGTAAATTCTGAAAATCAATTAGCTGACATTTTCACTAAACCTCTAAATGAAAATTGTTTTATAAGACTAAGAAGAGAACTAGGTATAATTTCTTTAATAGAATTATAAAAATTACTAATTAATTTAATTTAATTTACAAAAAAATATTGGTACTCGAACTCTGCACCCTGAGTTTGATAAGTCTATGTCTTTACCATCTAGTTATTCATTGCTTCACATCTACACCTTATACATCTGTTTTATATTTTGTATTTTTTAAAGATAAAATTTCAGCCACAAATTTTTTTTTTTGGGTTCATTCTCTTCCTCTCTTTTACAAACTGCATGTTCAACCATCATTTTTTAACTTTTTTTGACTCCTATATATTCCAGCTCTCGGCTCTCATATCTCCACCAAAATAAATTTTATTTCAAACACGTTTGTTTCTTTCTCCACTATATAAACTTCTAAAATCAAAATGTCTTCATCACATAATTCATCAGATGGATCATCCTACTCTTCTATCAACTTTGAAATTTCATCATCTGCATCATCAAACCTGCCTACACCTACTCCTACCCATGAACCTGCAAGACCATCAAGTTATCGAACAGGTTATACACCCGAGAAAAAGAAAGCTAGATGGTTCATGTTCTTTGGTTCTCCTCAAACGAAGCAAAAAATTGATGATCTTCATCATTACCAGAGGTAATCAATAATGCTTCAACGCGAAATGTATTATGAACAGAAAATCAATTCAGACGTCTGAGTTTTCTTGAACAAATTGGATGGAAATTTTGAGGTTCATCTTTTGGCTCATCAACCTACACCTTTATCAACTCGGAATCTATGAGATAGTTCGCCTCAACCACCACTTGTCTCTTCAAACTCATGGGAATGTGGAAACCGTTGGTCACCACTACAACCATATGTAGAGAAGACAAAGGATGAACCGACAAACTCCAAGTCTCCGTCAACTTCTTCTTCTAAATAATTTCGTTTTTGTCTACTTTTAAAATTATTTTTTAATCTTACATTGTATACATTATGTATATATATAATATATTACTCGTTTGTGTTCAAATGCGACTGATTATGCTGAATGACTCATTCAGTCGACTGATAAATTCGATCAGTCGACTGAAACTGCATAGTGTATGTTCTCATACACTGTTCAGTCGACTAATCAAATGCAACCAGTCGACTGAATAAGAAAACAAAGAGCAAATTTTTTATTTTAGTTGACTAGACCAGTCAACTGAAACTGAAGCAAAACTCTCGGGAAAGTGGTTTATACACTATTCAGTCGACTGATCAAATACAACCAGTCAACTTAATGACCAAACAGAGAGCATATTACTTATTTTAGTCGATTAGACCAGTCGACTGAAACTGCAGCAGAGCTCTCGGGAAAGTGGTTCAGTCGACTGATCACAATCATTTAGTCGACTGAATTCACATCTGGAGCGTACCTTTTCACCTTTTTTACCTACTTTTTAACACTAAAAGCCTCCCTTCCTCTTTTACTTTTTTACTTTCACCTCCAATCTCCAGAATTCAAAAACCCTAATTCCCAAAAAAATTCAAAAATTTCTTCAATTCTTTGATAAATTCAAATGGCCCCTCATCAAACAAAGAGATCTAGGCATGCTTCTTCTTCCTCCGAGCCAATTGATTCACAAATCGCTCAATGGCTATATGATGCAATTGTAGTTCAACGATGGAATAAGATGAAAGAAGTTCGATTCTTTGAAGGTTCTTTTGTTGTCTTTCCTAATTTTACGTCGTATAAGATTCAAGAATTAGCAAGAAGAAGCCATCTAGAATCACTTTTAGATCATAATCAAAACAATATCAAGATAAATCATACCTTGGTTAAACCTTTCTATGCGAACTTGAATTTAGGCCATCAAAACCCATGCAATTGTGACAATTGCATTTGGAGTTTGGTATGTGGGCAACAAGTGTCTCTCTCTAGATAGAATCGGTCATATTTTTCATACTCCGACAAGAGGTGCTGAGTTATAAGAATTAAATGATGTCGTAGGCGTGAGAGATGAAGTTAGTCATCGATTCCTAGAAGATGACATGACCGAGGTTAAGTCTATAGCATTACGACCTACTGCCAAAATAATGCATAGAGCTTTGATGCACACAATTCTACCTCGCACTGGCTCGTACGAGCTTGTCTACCCAAACAACTATACAGCATTATATGCTATTTGGGGAGAAGTTGAAGTAAATTGGCCAAAACTCATTCTAGACGAATTTCTGTCATTTAACCAAGGTCGTATGAATATTATTTATTTTGGTGAATATATTATGCGGTTGCTTATGAATCTCCAGGTTCCTATTCCGGAATCCGATACCCCTATTCCAAAAACTTTGAATAGCCGCACCATTAGCCTCATGAAACTACCACCTAGACCTCTCACTATCATGAGCTTTCAAGAATGGAAATCTTGACCTCGCCAAGAAACCTCTACTCAACAACAACATCAATCAAGAGATGACATCCGTATGCCAACTCCATCCCAAAGCACTCGAGAATCTATTGATTTAATTGTAAGAAATCAAGTTATCTTGGATTCCCGTATTAAAAATCTTGATAAGAAAATTGACAAAAAGTTTGATAAAATCAAGAGTTTCTTCGGGATTTTATGGGATGCAATATCATGCTCCTCTTCCACCGCTACGGAGACTTCTCGACGTGATCCAGGAAAATGCCCAGCCCCTCACTTTACTTGGTCAACATCGGAAGAACATACTAGTTCCGACACAAGTGGCAATGGAGGTACACAATTTGCAGGGAGTTCCTCCAAAGGAAAAGGACCAATGCAAGTTGAAGAAGAGGAGATAGAATCTGATTCCGAATGAGGTTGTTATCTTTTTTAGTGGTAGTAAGTTAGTTATTTCTTTATTTCGTACATTCTATAAGTTTGTATTCGTAACATTTGAAATCTGTTGTTTCTATTTTATTTTTAATATACACATGTTAGCTTTACGCATACATTATCTTTTCCTTTTTTTCGATGATAAAGGGGGAGAAATTTGTAAACTAACCATTTTACGCAGGGATTAGAAGTATCACCATATATTCAAGGGGAGATATATAACGCCCGTTATATATTTCTCAAAAATAGTATCATATATAACAGGTGTTATCATCAATCAAAAAGGGGGAGAATGTTGAATCACATATTTTGATTCATGACAAAGCAACGAATTATACTATATGGATAAGCGACAAAAAGAAAAGGAATTATGCTTTTCAAACTACAAAGGAGACAAGCCTACAAAACTACGTATAGTATGTTGATTTATTGAAGTTTTTTAGTCTTAGAAATGTTAAAATCTATCCTCAAGTAGTTAAGTTGTTTTAAAACTTTAAACTTTTTTTAAAAAAATGTGTAAATAATGCTTTGACTGTCAGGACAGTCGACTGACTGTACATGGCCAGTCGACTGAACCTGTACAGGTGCACAGAAATGCTCTGTTTTTAAACAACTTTGAATATTTAGTTGACCGATCGTTTTGGGTCAGTCGACTGACTTCTTTCAACAGCTATTTTTTTTGAATGGACACTTCCTTTTGCCAAGAGTCACATTCTAATATAAAGAGGTATGACTGCTTCTGTTGATCAGAACTATTCATGAACGGTTGCACCTCTTTAACTATTATATAAACACACAAAATTAACTTCACAAATCACCAATCTTCTGATTACTTTTTGACCTTACTTTCTACTATCTCTGTATTCTGAAAAGCAATCACAACTTTCGTATATTGCTTGAATCTAGAATCAATTAGCTTATTTTTGATTCAAAGTAATATTTTCCTTTCTAAATTTTTATACACACATATATACTTGAGGAATGATTATAGGAAGGTTGTACTATCAAAGACATATCAGTGTTATTAAGAACACATAGCATCAGAGCAATTCTACTGAAACTGTTGAAGTCCTATTCGGTTGTTCAGGCAGGTGAAGTCCTCTTTCGGTTGTTAGAGGCGGGAAAATACTGTTCGGTTGTTCAGGTATTGTATACCTATTCCTTCGGGTTAAGAGAGGATTATTGTGAGAAATTCCAGAGGGAAGTCTGGGACTGGACGTAGAACGGGAAGTTCGAATCAGTATAAAAATTCCTGGTGTGCTCATTTTTATTTACTTTGCTATTATCATCTATTTTCACATTTATAGTTAATTATATTCCATATTACACAATCCTAAGTGATAGCTAGCCACCCGGTAGCCACTTTCATGTTTGTCCTTGCATCGATTAAACCCATCTCGAGAGGGTGTAAGCACTCTGAAAAAGAGTTCTAAAAATGGAAAAATCATCCATAAACACTTCAAGAAAGCTTTCGATCATGTCAGAAAAGATGCTAACCATGCATCTTTAAAAAGTAGCAAGAGCGTTGCAAAGGTCAAATGGCATATGTCGATATGCAAAAGTGCCAAAGGGACATATGAAAGTCATTTTCTCTTAATCTTCGAGAGCGATCAGAATTTTGGTTATAACCGAAATAACCATCAAGAAATTAATAGAATTTGTGGTTGGCTAATCGTTCAGGCATTTGGTCAATGAAGGGAAGAGTAAAGTGATCTTTACTTGTTGCAACATTTAATTATTGATAATCAATGTAAACACACCAACCCGTTTGAGTACGAGTTGGAATGAGTTTGTTAGCGTCGTTCGTAATAACAGTAAGTTCGGACTTTTTAGGCTCGACATAAACGGGGCTAACCCATTAACTATTAGAAATGGGGTATATGATTCCATTATCGAGGAGTTTATGAATTTCATCTCAAAATGCATCCTTCATTTTGGGATAAAGCCTTCGTTGCATGTCACGAACAGGCTTGGATTCGTCGACTAAGGGATACGATGTTGAACAAGAACGGAACGAATTCCCTTTATATTGGTAATCAACCATCCGATTGCCTCATTTTTTCTTCAAAATTGAAAGAATTGAAGCTTCTTGGTCAAGAGAGAGATTTGAAGAGATTATGACAGGAAACGTTTCATCGTCACCTTCGTATGCGTATTTAAGGTAATCAGGAAAAGGTTTGAGTTCCAACCTAGGAGGTCATTTAATCAAAGAATTTGTTTGAATTTTTGATTCAACGGTGAGGGGTTCAAACAAAAGAGCATTTTCAATCTCGTTAGCCTCATCTCGAAACGGTTGTTCGTATTTGGATTCGCATTTGTAGTTAAGGTCAACCGTTTCGTTGTCAAATTTTTATTGAATGGAGTTAACTTCCAACGTTTAGTCAAGTTATTCGTTCAATTGGTTTTCGAGATTGAAGATGTTAAGATCCAAAGTCATGTTACTAAAAGAAATCTTCGTCGAACCATTTCGACAATTGATTAGGGTATTCGAATTGGCTAAGAAAGGTCGTCCTAAAATCAATAGAATTTGACTCATCGAATTAATTATAAGTTGTGTCTCAAGGATGATGAAATTGACAAGGAGTATGAATTGATCGATTTTTATGAGTACATCCTCGATTTCTCCCATCGGTTTCTTTATAGAACGATCGGAAAATTAAAGAGTTAATTCTGTCGATTTTAGTTCACCCAAGCCAAGTTTCTGGTAAACTGAATAAGGAATAAAATTGACACTCGCATTCAAGTCTAGTAGGCACTTATTAATCATCGTGTCTCCTATTGTGCACAAGATCGTCGGATATCCAGGATCTTTGAATTTTACGGGAATTGATTGAGACAAGACTTTGCTAAGACCGGCAGTTAAGAAAACTTTCTTGGGTACATGAGTGTATCATTTTTTAGTACACAAGTCCTTTAGAAACTTAGCGTAAGTTGGGACTTGTTGAACAATATCAAGGAGAGGGATGTTTACTTTGACTTGTTTGAAAATTTCCAGCATATTTTCCATTTGATCATAATGTTTCTTAGGTCGAAGTCGATGTGGAAATAGAATTGATACTCAATAGGTTGGTCTACTTGAGTAGAAGAAAATTTTGGAGTACAATTTGATTTGATATTTGACTCGATGTTTTGTTTAGAATAGCTTATCATTTTCGAAGTGTCAAGAGTAGCTTTCGGTAAATCATTTGGATTAACAACTTGATTATCGATTAGTTTACCGGAATGCAAAGTCATGGTCGCATTCATTTGGTTCACATTGCTACCTTGAATGACATGAGCTTGATTTGAGTTCGTGTTTTGATTTCTAAGGTTCGAAACTAGTTGACTTGAGAACATGTCTCGTTCACGTTCACTCAGAGAAGTGGCTAATTGACTCATTTGCATTTCAAATTTACCAATCGATTGACTCGTATTTTGCATGCATGAGGTTAACAAATTTTACAAATTGCTATTTGATTGGAGATTTTTAGTGGTTGCTTTAGCCAAAGTACCAAGACTTTTCTCCAGTGAAGTCAATCGTTTGCCGTCTTGGGGAGCAAAAGATTGTTGCGGTTAATTTTGAGACTGAGGCGCAAAATTTTGTTGAAAATGGTTGGGCTAAAAAGAAGGATTTGAAGCATTGCTCGAAAATGCTTGAAAGTTGGGATGAATTAAATTCGTATTAGTATTATTTTGGTTCAATGAAAAGTTAGGACGATTTCTCCAACTGGGATTGTACGTTTGAGAAAATGAGTCATTCTTAACCTTGGTAAAAGCATTGATTTGTTCTATCTAATGAGGACATCGATCGACGATGTAATTCGAATCGTTACATTTATAAAATAATGGTTGGAAAGCTTGGTTCATTTGATTGGACGAGAAAATTTTGTCAAATTTATTGATCATTACATTGATTTTAGCTTCCAATGCCAACAATGATCCTGTCAAGTGTGCACTCGATCTTAAATAAATGGATTTCTCGTTAGAACGTTCCCATTGGAATGATTTTTCAGCCAAGTTCTTAAGGAATTACCCAGCATCGTTGTGATTTTGAGGGAGAAAATTGTCTTAGCACATTGATTCAAGCATGGTTCGTAAACTATTTTCAAGTTCATCATATAAGGCTTGGCAAAGAGTCCATTTTTCAAAATTATGGTGCAGACATTTTATCAAAATCTCTTTAAATTTTTCAAAATATTTTATGAAAGGTTTAATCACAATATCTTTTTGTATTTTGGTCATGTTTTCCAAGGGATAGAATTTTTTATGAAAACTTTAATGAATTCGTCCCAAGATTTGATCGAGTCCGAAGGTAAAATATACAACCACTTTTCAGTATAATCGGTAAGGGAAAATGTAAATTAATTTGAAGTTTGATTCCATCATCTCATAATTGTTAGAGTTTAATGGTTGCACAAACTTGTTCGAATTTTGTTAGAAAGATATATGGGTCATCATGTTCAAAATTGCCAACTTTCGCGAGCGTGGCAATGTGAGTTGAATGAATTTCGAAGTGATTACTCATTGGAGCGGGTGATATGCACGTAAATGTGCGTATATTTACATGCATATTTTATCTCTTTTTATTTAAATAAACATCATTTTGGTCATTTTAACATGTTTAGAACCAAAATTCGATTATTTTCAAATCATCGTATTTTCATCTTCATTCAAGGGCAAAATGATCATTTTTGTGCATGTGTCAATTTGAGAATTTTTATTTGGACAATTTTTATGATTTTTGTAGGACATTTTGAGGCATATGAAAGAGGGATTCATGATGATACATGCATGCACAAAGAAATACAAAGTAATGAAAAGGAAATAATTCAAGTTCAAAATCATGGAAGACAACACCCACTTACCTAAATGTACAATTAGGAGTTAATGGACAACTAAGTGAAGGTTAAAACTTCATGCACATTAAATAATGGATTAATTAATGGTTAATGGTTACTTGGTTGTCACACTTCCTAAAGGGCATTTTAGAAAGCTCCCTAAAAATAGAATTAGGGTTTTATGCATGTGTAAATAGCCCTCTTATATATATGAACATATCTTCTACTCTTTCATCTATTTCCTTAGGATATTAGAAAAAATCAAAGTGAAATAAAAATGGCTTCCAAGCCTCTTTCTCCTTTCTTTTCTACATGCTTTTCTTTGCTACTTTGTTGATGTTAATTACTATGCTCTCTTTCTTTAATGTTCATAGCTTAGATTTTCATTTGTGCATTAGTCTAATTAATTTCCTTCTAGGAGTTAATCTTCTTTTTCTTTGTTTATTCTCTATTTTCTTTCATTTTCAATATTGAACTTACATGTGTTGATTTGATAACACAAATGACTGGCTAAACCCCTTCAATTTAGGGGTAATGAAGCTCTCAAATATTATGTAATTTCAACATTTTTTATGATTTATGATCTCTTTAGCTTATGCTTTATGAATGTGAATTTTGATATAAGTTTATACAAGTGGGTTTGATAGCTTATATTGCTTATGAATGAGCTATTCTTATTCAACATAAACACAATTTAAATCATCATTTGCTAATTAAATTTTGATTTTGAAATGAAAGTAAAAATGAAATTTGATGGTCTATATTACTAGTTACAATAGTAATTAGATCATACTTAAACTAGCTTTTGCTTTGGCTTTATTTTTATGAGAATTGATAAGTGGTTTATTTGTTGTATTATAGTTTGATAGTTTGAGTTACGTTAAGTAATAACATAAACAAACCATACTTATGATAAATACAACAATATTTCATTTAATACCAAAGATAGAGATCATAAATTATTTGTTTGTTGATTTACAAAAATATGAGAGTGGATTTGCATCTAAATTGTTCTCTAGTCTAATAGTTTTTAATTCACATTTTAATTCTAGTTTTAGCTTCTTCTTTTTAGTTAACAATTTCATCTTACTTTGGTCTAATTTGATTGAATTGAAAATTTTAAAATTTTAAAAAATTCCCTGCAGATCGATCTGTGCTCGCCACGTTCTAACTTTTGTATGTTGTACGCTTGCGGTATAAATTTAATTCAAAATTTATCGGCGGTTTTCTAAACCGATAGAAATTCCATCGTTAAACAAGTTTTTGTCGTCGTTGTCGGGGAATAGTTTTGATTTTAATTTTCTATTTTTCGAATTATTTTTGTTTGATTTTTTGTATGTTTTTGTTTTGTGTATTGGTTTGCATTAAAAAAATATCGTTTGTGTTGTGCGTTTGTTGTTTTTCATTTTTTGTTGGTGTGTGTTGTTCCATTTGCATTGCATTTACATTTTTTTATTAAAAAAAAGAAAAAAATACACAATCACAATTAATTTTTTTGTTTATTGCATTTCTGTTTTCTGTTACCATTTCTGTTAAAATTTTCAAAACACCGTTACAATTTCTGTTTTTATTTCCTCTCTGTTTTCATTTCTGTTCACAGTTGCTGCCTGCATTCATCACTTTTCTCTTTTAGAGGAAGTGAAGAATACAAAAACAATCTTCATTGCAACTCAACTGCCACTGCCTCCTCTCAATCATCTTCATTGCCAACAGCCTACATACTACCCACACACCTTCAAACCATACGACAACAGCCTTTGTTCCACTTCTCTGTTCATCCGACATTAACTGCTGTCAAACCCAACCACCTACTTCATCACTAACATCCCACTGCAATACCCCCTCATAACTTCATCAAATCTCTGCAAATTTCTGCTCAACCATACTGCTAACCCATACCACAGCCGCCTGTACATGTTCACAACCACTCTGCCTTCCTGCTACAGGCAACACCAAAAAAAAAACATTTCCTACCACTTGTCTTCCCATACAAAACTTCATTCAATCCACCTCCAATTCATCTTGCTACAGTTGTTAACTACCACACCATCAATTCAACTGAACCATCTTCCCATCAACCAATGCAACTGCTACTCTTCATATTTCAATTCCATCTAAACCTTCATACCAACAACATATCACAACACCTTCCTCATTACCATCATCATCCAGTTCCACTGACTGTCACAAACATAATACCTCTGTCAACCTCCCTTCATAACTTTCTGTCAACCTCCCATCAACATCAGGTAATCAACCTCCCCTACCAAACATACTGTTGGAAATTGTGTTGAAAAATTCAAGTGAATTATTAAAAATGACTAAGTGTGAAGAATGGCTTTGTGAATAGTCCCACATTGTAGGACTATATGAAAGAATCAAGTATTTATACTTGATTCTTAGAGGCTAAGTTGGGCCCTTTGGGCACCCAATGATGCTCTTTTGTGAGGAGGGAGGCCATGCTTGACCACCAAACACGCGCGCAGCGCGCGCCGACCGACCGACTCGACTCGACCCGACCCGGGCCGGGCTCGGGCTTGGGCTTGTAGTGGTGTAACACTTATATTTTTGCTACAAATTTATTAACCGTTTTTTGACCGGGTTGGAACGGTAAAATCTGTTCAAACCCGTATTGTTATTTTGACCCGGTATTACTCAGATCCGTTTTTTAAGACCACGTTTCCCCCAAACCAGTAACGTTCTTTTTACTGCATCGTCTTCTTAACTGACATGAAGACGAAAAACAGAAAGAACAACATTTTTTTTCCCGTGACTCCTTTTCTATAAAATTCGAGCTTTAATTTTTTAGAGTGCAGACTGAGCCGTTCGTCCGTGCAAACGAATCGGTAACACAACAACTGAGAGGCTGTTTTATCCTAGAGGCGGCGGTGATTGATTCGAACTGCTTGCACCATTGAGCAGATCGCCGAAACGTCTTCAAGAAAGTGACTCCGTCCACGACTCAGCCGAACCTTGCCATTGTTTTCCAACACATACCACTACACACATTTCAAACTGCAACCCCACATTACAACTTCCCTGACCGAGCTTCCTCTGCCATAGCATCTACAACACTCACAAACCTTCAAGCAACCAACTTCTGTTCCACTTCATTTACACTTCACATTCATATACATTCATACACTCCTGTTCCAGCTCTACCACTGTCAATACAGCCCAGTCAATACTTCTCTGCAACCACCACTGCAAGCAGTTTCACCTACTCCTCACTAACCACGACTGTCACCCACCACAGCAAGCAGTTCCACAGTCAACTACAACTTCACAGTATTTCCACCATCTCAAACCACTTCAGCAGTACTTATCACCGTATTTCCTCCCTGACTACCCTAACATTGCAACTGTCATCCGTCTCCTCTGTGCAACATCACCAACCAAAACTCCACTATCATCAACAAATTATTCTATCAACCGAGAAAAAAAAACAATCGAATCCCCTACTCCGAAGAACCCATTGCGACCAACAAATCAACCACTAACCTCGCTCGAAAAAAAGTCACTTCATCCCTAAAATGCTCCACAGCAAAATCACCACTCAACCAACCTGCTGCACCTCCGAACTCCTATCGCCTCCTCCCAAATCGCTGCGAAAATCGATCCAACCTGCAACCCTCGCACATCGCATCGACTGCTTTTACATCGGCCAACTCAATCACCTTCAATAGCAATCAAACCTTCACGCGACGTCAATTTCTTCTGAATTTCCCTAAAATTTTGATTTATGGAGTATAAAATTTCATGTGTGAATTTGACATAGGTTTCTGGGTTTGTGAAGTTCGTAAGTTGTTCAGTGAAATTTGTGGGTAAATCTCTTGTTTGGGCCGGGTTCCTTTTTTGATTTATTTGCATATTGATTTTTATTTTTTTAATGGTAGTGGGCCTGGATGGGCTGCAGTTAAATTTGCAGTTGGATTTAAATAGTTGTTCTAGTTTTGGAATTTTGGGTGTATTATTTTAGGTGGTGTGTGTATTTTAATTTTGTGTTAAGGGTTCTCGTAAAAAAAATCCTTTTGGTTTCAAAAGTGTCAAAAAAAATTATTTTGGTTTCGCAGATTAATCATTTTTATTTTACTTTGGTTTAAAAACAAACAAATTGTTTTGATTCATTTTTCTTAGTTTCTTTCTTGAATATATGTATCATATACACTGTATATATCTTTCTTTTTCTTTTTAGGTTGACAAAGCGGAATTTCAGAAGAAGAAGAATTGCTGCCAAAAATAAATTGCTTTCTTATAATAAAAAATCGCACTCTTATCTCTTATTTTTAATTTAGTTGCATTGTTGATTACTTGCATTTGCAATTATATATTTTAAAAAAAAAAATCAAAACTTCAAAAACAAACAAAAAGTCCATTCATAGTTGCATTGTTAATACACGTTTAATTTCTGCACTACATTTTATTCTAGAATTTTAATAAGGGTTAGACATCCATAACACTTATTTATATATTGACAATTTGTCTTCGTTGAACAATTTAATTTCTTGATGTATATGTTACGGCAGAACAATAATCAGTTATAAATACTACGGTGATTCGTAAATATTATACTGAATTGTTTCTATGAAGGTAATTAAATCTTCGGCTGCGTTGCTTCGATGATTCGTGGTGCACCTATAAATCATGCACGTTACTTGGCTGAAAACTATCTTGTTATTTAGACAAAGTTTGATTATACAATTTTGGGTTAACTTAGGATAAATAATTCGTAATTAACCCTTGTATTCATTTAGTTGCATTAGTTCATGTATATTTAAAAAAAAAAAACAAAATCCAAAACTAAAAAAAAATGTAAATATTCATTTTCCTCAGAAATTTTTAAATCTTTTTTCTTTGAAATTTCAGAATCCAAAAAAAAATATAGAAAAACAAAAATCCAAAGAAAATTTATAGAACCTTTTCAAAAACAAAAACAAAAAATTGAAAATCCAAAAACAAAAAAAAATCAATTTCTCTTTTGAAAAATAAATTCCATTTGTAAATATTTTTCCTTTATAAAAAAACAAAAAAACATTCTTGAAAATGTCTGAATTTCCATTCTCACGTGAATTTTACGATAGTTGTGACAATTCAAATAATTTCACTCAAAATTCTTATGGATATTTTAACAACAACTATTGTTTAAACGATTCGAGTTTTGAACCACAAAATTTTCAATACAATGACCAACCTTCAAATCTTGAAAATAACATTGTCATTACTTAAAATCTCTACACAACAAAATCAAATGATAAATGATTTGTGTAATTCTTATTTGTGTGATAACTCAAGTCAAATTTTCAAAGTAATCAAGATTTGAATTCACTTCAAAATGCAAACGGTTTCGAGTATAACCCATGCCAATTCAATTTTGAACTCCAAAATGAATTTCAAAATCAAATCGAAAATGTGATCCACTTTTCAAATAATTTTGGCAATGGTAATAATCACGAATACGATTCGAGTGAAAAATTTAGTTCTCGACAAATCCAATTCGAAAATTCTCAAGTTAATAACTATAAGTTGAATTTTGTTGAGCAAATGGACGAAGTTTATAACGATAACACGGATTTGTTGATTGAAATATATATCAAACAACGTGATAAACAAAATCAAATCCCTATGTGTGACTAGTCAAACAATAATCCATCTTTTACCTAAATTGACGATTTTCAAATAACAACTTTTGAAATTGAAAACGAAAATCTTAACGAAGTTGTTGAAAATTTGGCAATTGACTTAGATTTAAATTCTTTTGAGGGTAAAAAACGTGATTTAAAATTTGATCTTCCTTTTTTTATTTCGAAAATTTGAATACAACAACTTTGGATTTTGAACTTGACATATGCAATAAAGTTGTTAATAATTCAATACAGGAAGTTGAATTTAATGAACACGATTTCTTTGGACTTTTTGAAAATGAGTTGTCAAATTCTGAAGTGGAAGAGTTAAATCACCATTTTGATTTTGAAATCAATAACTTTGAAGAATTCATCAATGACGAGTTTGAATTTCAATGTGGTGAAAATAATCTTGAATTTCAATCAACTGTTTTATCTACCCCAAAGTCAACGAAAATAAAATAACTCATTCGATTTTCAATAAAACGACGTTTGTTATTCCAAATCAACGTTCAACTTTGAAATATTTTACGATTTGGTTTTCCGAGCTTAAGTTGTGTCTCGTATACTTGACGAGACAAATGAATCGGTATTTGGAAGACCGTTTTATTTACTCTTTAACATCATACTTTCCGATGTCTTGTAAATAATAATATTTTTCATGCAAATATAGGTTTTGTTTTTGTTTTTATTTTTCTTCTTCCACTTGGGTTGACTGTGGGGACACAGTCAAAATTAAGTGTGGGGGAGAGTGTCATCTTCTTTTTGACTTTTCATGGTTTATTTTTGCATCTTTCTTTCCAAAACTCAAAAAAAAAATTAAAACAAAAAATCCAAAAACAAATTTTCTTTTAGCATTTTGATTTACTTTTAAAGAAACACTATAGGATTAATATATGGTTTGGTTTATTAAATTAAAATTTTTGAAAATTTATTTGTCTTAACAAAAATAAAAATGAAGTTTGATTACAAATAACAATGGTTTAACTAGTATATAAGAAGGTTTATATGTGTTAATTATGAAATATATCCTAATTGAAAATCTTTGTTTTAAAAAGTGATTGATTTAAAGTAAAGGATATAACATCTTTTTAAGTTAAGTGGTGCTAAAATGATTTTGCAAAACTCTACCTTTCCAAAAAAATTAAAAAAAAAACATTTGTATATATGTAAATATTTTCTATTAACACCTATGGTCGACAAGTGTACGGACTTGTGTGTACACTCACCATGCTATGTACCTTTCTCACGTAAGCCCAAAAGGCAGTTCATGATCGGTATATCTTGCCTCGGTTTATCTGAGCTTGGTGTATGTATATATAAATTCTTTTATTAATAATGCCTATAGTCGATAAGTGTTCACATTCGTGTGTTCACTCGCCACGCTCTGTATTCCCCTCACATAAGCCTGAAAGGCAATGCATGGGTAATATATCTGGCCTTAGTTTACCTGAGTTAAGCATGTGTAAATATTGTTAATATCAATAAAATTTTCAAATAAGAGAGAGTAAGCAATTAGAATCTAAGTACCATTTTAATTATTTGATTTAACTTTTTATTTAAAAGAAATGAAAATACCACTTTAATAAACTTTGATAATCAACTAAGGGTCCATTTCATAATTACATTGTGTTATCAACGAAACAACTAGCCAAACTATGGTCTATTTGTTATGACAACTTGATTTTTATTGGAAACTTGATGAGTAAATGACTTAAATTTTCAAGACAATGGCTAAAACTTGTATTTAACTTATTTGTGTCTATCTAAAAGTAAACCTTTCATTTGTAAATATTTCAAAAATTTGTATTCATCCCATTGTAAATAAATCTTGCATTTTGTAAATATTTCTATCCTGCATTTGGATTTCGTGGGTAGTATCCGTTGAAAACCCTCACGAGACAACACTCGTCCTACTGGGGACATCTAGAGGTTTAACGGCTTGTTGCATATGCTCAATGAAATCGTGCTTCCTACGAAAATAGATTTATCTTAGTTTTATTTTATTCGAGGATGAATAAAAAGACAAGTGTGGGGGTATTTGATATGCACGTAAATATGCGTAAATTTACATCCATATTTTATCTCTTTTTATAAATAAACATCATATTTGGGCATTTTAACATGTTTAAAACAAAAATTCAATTATTTTCAAACCATCGTATTTTCATCTTCATTCAAGGGCAAAATGGTCATTTTTGTGCATATGTCAATTTGAGAATTTTTACTTGGATAATTTTTATAATTTTTATAGGATATTTTGAGGCATATGTAAGAGTGATTCATGATGATATATACATGCACAAGGAAATACAAAGGAATGAAGAGGAAATAATTCAAGTTCAAAATCATGGAGGATCCCACCTACTTACCTAAATGTACAATTAGAAGCTAATGGACAACTAAGTGGAGGTTAAAACTTCATGCATATTAAATGACGGATTAATTAGTGGCTAATGGTTACTTGATGGCCACACTTCCTAAAGGGCATTTTAGAAAGCACCTTAAAAATTGAATTAGGGTTTTATGCATGTATAAATAGCACTCTTATGTACATGAACATATCTTCTACTCTTTCATATATTTCTTTTGGAAATTAGCAAGTTGTAAACAAAAATCAAAGTGAAATAAAAATGTTTTTCAAGCCTCTTTCTCCTTTTTTGTCTACATGCTTTTCTTTACTTCTTTGTTAATATTTGTTACTATGCTCTATTTCTTTAATGTTCATAGCTTAGATTTACATTTATGAATTAGTCTAATTAATTTCCTTCTAGGAGTTAATCTTCTTTTTCTTTGTTTATTCTATTTTTTCTTTCATTTTCAATGTTGAAACTTACATGTGTTGATTTGATAACACAAATGAGTAGCTAAACCCCTTCAAATTAGGGGTAATGAAGCTCTCAAATATTATGTAATTTCAACATTTCTATGATTTATGAACTCTTTAGCTTGTGCTGTATGAAAGTGAATTTTGATGTAAGTTTATACATGTGGGTTTGATAGCTTATATTGCTTATGCAAATGAACTATTCTTATTCAACATAAACACAATTTACATCATCATTTGCTAATTAATTTTTGATTTTAAATAAAAGTAAAAATGAAATTTGATGGTCTATATTACTAGTTACAATAGTAAATAGATCATACATAAAATAGCTTTTACTTTGACTTCATTTTCATGAGAATTGATAAGTGGTTTATTTGTTGTATTATAGTTTTATGGTTTGAGTTATGTTAATTAATAACATAAACAAACCATACTTATGATAAATACAACAATATTTTACTTAATATCAAAGCTAGAGATCACAAATTATTTGTTTGTTGATTTACGAAAACATGAGAGTGGATTTGCCTCTAAAATATTCTCTAATCTAATAGTTTTTAATTCATGTTTTAATTCTTGCTTTAGCTTCTTTTTTTGTAGTTAACAATCTCATCTCACTTTGGTCTAATTTGATTGAACTGAAAATTTTAAAATCTTAAAAAATTCACTACTGATCGATCCATACTCGCCACATACTAACTTTTGTACGTCGTGCACTTGTGGTCATGTTAATTTGAAAATTTTCAGTTATTTTCTAAACCGATAGAAAACTAGCCGATTAACAGCGGGTAATGTGATATAAGAAGGAATGGAAACTCCGTTGGGAAAGATTCTATCTATGAGAGTTTGGGGATGATTTTCGTTGGCCATCGTCGAAAGTTCGTTCGTTCGAGTTAAACGATTTGTCGTCGTGTCATGAATCTAAGTACTCATGCACAAGGGAAAAGATCAAGGAGAGAAACGCGTGAAAATCAAGGTTAAGAGAATGAACAGGGTATAGTGAACAAAATAAAGTGAAAAAATCTTTTCTTTTGTTTTTTTAAAGAAAAATATTTACCAAAAAGAATTTATGTTTCAAAAGGGAGATTTGATTTGTTTTGTTTCATTTTTTTTGGATTTAAAAAAAATCTTTTTAAAAAAATGTTTTTTCGGTTTTTGTTTCTGAAAAGATTTTTTATTTTTGATTTTTTTAAAAAGAAAAAAAACTAAATTAGGGAAAATGCTTTTTTTGGAATTTTTTTGAATTCTTGTTTAAAAACTATGTTAAGGAAAATGTGATTTGTTACATACATACATACACACACACACACATGCATGAACTAATGCAACTAAATGAATGCAAGGACTGAACTATAAATTTTCTATTCTTAGTAGCTCCTGACCCAAAATTATACAATCACACTTTGAGTTAATCCAACAAAATAGTTCTTAGCCAGGTAACTAACAGGAGTTATCGGTGCACCACGAATAACCGTAGTAATGCAACCGAAGTTTTAAGTACCTTTAGAGAAACAGTCAATCTAATATCTACGAATCACTATAGTATTTATAAATGATAATTGCTCTACCGTAGCCTAGACAACAATAAATAAGTTGTTAAAAGAAGACAACTTGTCGGGATACAACTAAGCCCTAGATGAGCCCGTGACACCCTTAAGTCCAATGTCTAACTATTATCATTAGTCAAGTTTTAAGATGATATGTAATTTGTGGGCCAAGGAAGGGGTGATGAAATCCCTACCTTATGTGAACTTGGGTGTTGCCTTCAGAAAATAAAGTAAGATGAAATGATGCAAAATAGAAATTAAACGTGTATTAGCAATGCATGTAAAATTGAGAATTTTTTTTTTGGATTTTTAAATGCAAGCAACCAAAAATGCCAAAAAAAAAGATAAGATCACGATGCCAAAGCATGCAAAATTATTAGCAATTTTATTTTGAAGCGGAGATTTTTTTTTTTTAAAGCAAGCAACCAACTCATCGCAATTGTTTGGCAAGTAGTTCCTTTTTACAACCGCTATTCACAACCTAAAATTTTGGACAAGATATTTGTTTATAAGGATAGCATGAAAATAAACGATTTTTGTTTGGCTATTTTTTAAAAATATTGAATTCCATCTAAATTACTACGCAAAAGTGAAAGAAAACCTTTTTTTCTAAAGCCAAACAAATATCTTAAAAAGAAAAAACCAAAAGAACAAAAGTTAAACAAAATAGAAACTCACAATACAAATATTCGCACAACATAATACTTTTATCCAAAAAATGAAAAGAAAAATAACCTCGGCCTAATTACGATAAAGCCTAGTTAAGATAATAATTTCACACATTATATCCCCAAATAAACTCACTCAAACTTCCTTAACAGCTCAAACAATTTCATCCTTAAGATCTCAAAATCCCAAAATTCCATCTCAAAAACAAATCGAATCAGTTCAATAGGCATTCACACCGAGCAAGCATACGCTGAGTGAAACAAATACGGAGAAGGTTCGTGAATTGGATGCAGGTTTTGGGGTGTAGCGGATCGTGGTTGAAGGGTTTGTTCATATAGGAAGGACTTGGAGGTTTGTGTTCAATGAGGAGCTTGAATTGGTAGTGCTGGAGGTGGTGTTAGAATTTGGGATGGAAGTTGGTGTCTAGGGTTGTTGAATTACATGGATTTGTTTTTTTGAGCAAGACGGGTGTGTAGCGTGAAACTACACAGCCGGTTAGTAGCATATATATATATGAAGGAGTATATAGGGCGATCAACACGCTTTATCGCTAGCGCCAAAAGAAAGTATGAACATCAACACATACAACTTAAAGCAACACACATTAATAAAACAGAAGATGCAAGTAATCTCCACTGAACAAAATGATCCAACTGCAATGGGGGAACTGGGTGGAACATGAAGCAGCTGGTGATTATCTGTGGTCTGGTGGGAAGGCTGAGCTACTGCCAAGGGATTCAACTGGAGAAGAGCTACGCTGCGGGATGCGGAGTCTGAATGGAGTCGACAAGCTACGACCTGTACAAATGCTGAAAAGATGAGAAATACGTCTGGCGATGCTTTCGACTTGAGATCTGGGTTTATCAAATACTCGTGCATTACGTTCCTTCCAAATGACCCAACAAAAAATAGCAATAAAGACATCCAGAGATAGATTTTGGTTGCTGTACTGCCAGTGATCGAAAATAGTTGGCAGATCAGGGACAAAACCAAGTATGTGGGCACTCGAAGCTGCCCAGATCGAGTAGGTAAAGTCACAATCTTTAAACAGATGGGGAATACTCTCACATTGCTCTAAACAGAAGACACAGACAGGATCAATATGTATTTGAAGGCGGCAGAGTCGATCTTTAGTATTTATACGATTATGCACCAGGCACCATTGGAAAAAAGCAATTCGAGGTGGAATAAGGCACTTCCAAAGACAGGGGAAGGAAAAGAGGCGTCCAGGATTGTGCAGAAAGGAATAGCAGGAGGCCACCGAGAAACCGGAAGCAGGCGCCGGTGCCCAAACGAAGCGATCTGGTAGGTTAGAGAGGTGAAGGGAATGAAGGATGCTGGCTGCGGAGATAAGGTCTGAAAAAGTGTCAGGGCTAAATAGAGAAGGTGGGCAGAGGGAATCCGGTCCACGAGTGGCACAATCACTTACTGAAATCAACGGGGTATTTGAGTGAGGGAAGAGGCTCGGCAATGATTTGGCAAGGGGGAGTTGGCCGAACCAAGTGTCGAGCCAAAAAGCACTGTTGTTTCCGTTGCCAATGGCCACATGGAATAAGGATTTAACTCGAGGGATGACTTGAATCACACCAGACCAAAAAGGAGAGGGCTTCTTACACGGAGGATGATGGAGGATAAGATGACTTTTGGAATGATAATGAAGGGAGAGGATCCAGTCTTTCCAAATGAAGTAGTCTGGTGAGAGAATCTTCTAAATCCATTTAGAAAGCAGAGCAATGTTGAAGATTCTGAGGTTGGTGATGCCAAGACCACCATTGTTCAGAGGCAAACAGATAGTATCCCAGTTGACCAGTCTTTTGGCACCGCCACCATTCCACAGGAAGGATCTTCTGACCCTATCCAAATGATTGATGACCCAGGAGGGGAGTTTGTAGAATGACATCCAGTAAACTGGAATGGCTGAAAGGACCAATCTAACGAGAACAAGCCGGCCCGCGAAAGATAGAGAGTGAGCCTTCCATCCTATTAATCAAGAGTCAATCTTGGAGATGAGGGGGAACCAGTCGGATCTATGGAGTTTGGTAGGTCTGAGATTGATACCAAGGTAGGAAAGCGGGAAATTCGAAAGCTTACAGTTGAGCATCGATGATATGGGAGGGCCAAGATGATCCGAGTTCCCCATCATGATGATCGAACTCTTGCTGAAATTGATGGATAGTCCAGATATGTGCTCAAAGGTATAAAGGGACACCTTTAGGCAGTGAATATAATTTTCTTGGGGAGAGACGAAAATGATTGTGTCATCTGCGAATTGCAAATTGGAAACCGACAAAGACGAATCCGGGAGAGCAATACCGGAGAAGAGGCAGTTGGTTGATGCCAGCTTGATCATTCTGTTGAAGACATCTGCAACAAGGACGAAGATGAGGGGTGAAAGGGGGTCACCTTGTCTCAAACCCCGAACCGATTTTATGTGGCCCCCCGAAACACCGTTAATCAAAATTGATGAGAGGCTCGAAATGAGAATATGCTTGATCCAGTTACATGGATTTGTTAGCAGGGAGGTAAGCGACCATAGGAAGTTAGTGAAGCGTGGTGGAAAGTCTGTATAGGAATTGGTGGAGCTGTAAAGTGTTTTAGTAGTGGTGGATAGGATTTATGGAATGGGTGCAGAAGGATGCAAAGGGTTGCTCAGGTAGAGGAGATGTGATTGAAAGCAGAAGATTTGGTCAAATTTTGGTAATGAAGATTGCTGTTGTAAGTGGTAGAAGTGTGTAAGCAGAAGTGTTTGGGTAAAAATGTGTAAGTAGAAGGATGCATGTTGTATGTGGTTAGTTGAAGGTTGCTAGAAGTGTTTGGGTTTGTTGTGGGTTGGAGGAGGAGCGGAAGTGGGATTTGAAATGTGAATATAGATATGATGTGTGGTTGTAGTATGAGATTTTTGTTGGATTGGTGGATCTGTTGAAGTGATGGGTGAATGAGCATGGAGTTTGGCGTCGGTAGTGGTGAGGTTGAGTTTATGGTGAGGAGGTGAATGCTGGTAATGGTGATTCGGGCGTAGGATGTAAGTGGGTTTTTGACGCGGCGTGGGAAGCGAATTCGACGAAGTAAATCGAATCCGTCCAGGATCTCACACGATTAGCGGAAATAATCAGTGAATCGATGATAAATCGATGAATTTAAGAATACCGAAAGGCCCAAATCCGTTGATCACGAAGATACCGGACTTTAGCAATCTTCGACACGTTGATCGCGCACGATACCGTGAGAGAAGATCTTCAATTCTTTGAACGTTGATCAAGCGCACTTGATTCCGTGAATTGGCTTCAACAATCGTTGATTCGAGCGCACTCGAATACCGAAAGTGGAGATAGGAGATAAAACTCAACTACCAATTTAAATGGAGGCACAAAGCACAAATCAAATTTTATTCCCAATTCAACAACCACTACAAATGACCCAACACGTCTATTTATAGACTACACATCACAGCACAGTACTCACGACCTGCAGGCGGTCGACCTAACAACTGCGACCTACGACCTTACATAGGTCGTTAACGACCTAACAAAGACAACACCAACTTCACGCGTTACAGCAAATGACATAACATATTTACAACACAATGACCTAAAGTACAACTCACGCGACCTAAAATCAACGACCTAAACAAAACAATCGGCGACTTAAGGAATCTTGTTCGCGACTTAGAAATTGGCAGCGACTTTACTTCGTTCACGACCTAAAAGGAGTACGGTACCGAGTTAGAGAGGAGCGGCATAGGTCGTTCACCTTCTGGAGTATCTCGTGCGCGACCTAAGGAGGCAGACGAGTTAAATTGGAACGACCTACTGGAGCTCGTAGCTCGTTCGCGACCTAGGGGGAATTCGCGGTAGGGTTTTGTTTGTTCGATTGAAAGTGGAAGAGTTGCGAAGGTCGTTCGCGAGCTAGGCTGGAGGAGCGATCTAGAGAAGGTCGTTCGAGACCTAGGCTGCGACGATTTCGATTTGATCGAATTGAGATATGCGCTTCATCATCCACCCCTTGTTGGAAATAATTCATTCTCGAATTCACACTCTCGTCATCTTCGATAGGTTCCTCCTTATAATACGGAATTAAGTGTTTGACATTGAAAACATCAGAAGTATGAACCTCTTCCGGCAACCTTAACTGATACGTATTATCATTGATCTTCTTTATGATTTCTAAAGGAACAATCTTTCTAGCAGCTAGTTTGTTGTAAGTACCAACATGAAATCGATCCTTGGTCAATACTGCATATACAAAATCTCCTTCTTTGAAGACAACACTTCTTCGTTTCTTATCCGCCATTTGTTTATACTTCTCATTCATCTTCTCCAATCGTTCCTGAACGATTCTATGGCATTCTGTCAATCCATCAACAAAATCAGCAGCCTGCTTAACTGTCCCCTTCGGTTGTGGCACCATTGTCAAATCCAACGGCCCCTTTGGTAAGCTTGAATATACAATTTGAAATGGACTGAAACCCGTACTACGGTTGATAGCATGATTATGAGCAAACTCCGCTTGACATAACTTCACATCCCAACTTTTCAGATTATCCTTCACAAGACATAATAAATTCCCCAGCGATCTATTAACCACCTCCGTTTGCCCATCAGTTTGCGGATGGTAAGCGCTACTAAAATTCAGCTTCGTTCCGACCATCTTCCACAAACTCAACCAAAAATGGCTTAGAAATCTAGTATCCCGATCAGAAACAATAGATTCAGGTAGCCCATGTTGTCGATACACCTCTTTAAAGAATAATTGAGCAACTCGGACAGCATCAGCTGTTTTCTTACAGGCTATGAAGTGTGCCATCTTCGAAAACCGGTCCACCACAACATATATAGAGTCATTTCCCCGTTGAGTTCTTGGCAAACCCAAAACGAAATCCATGCTGATATCAACCCATGGTCTGGAAGGTACGGGTAATAGCATATACAATCCTGCATTTGTAGCTGTCCCTTTCGAAACTTGATAAACATGACATTTCTGAACAAACTTTTCAACTTCTTTTCTCATTGACGGCCAAAAATAAGATTGAGAAATCAACTGCAATGTACGATCTCTACCTATATGGCCTTCTTCATGTAATTCCTTCACAATTTTCATCCGTAAACTGCAATCTGGTACGCACAATCGATTCCCCTTGAATAAGAATCCATCTACCAACACAAATTCATAAGTACTCCCATCCTTGACTTTCTCAACAATCTTCGTAAAGTAATGATCTTCTTCAAACAACTCTGGCAATAGTTCAAATCCCGTCACTTCAACTTTCATCGTCGTCAACAAATGATTCCTCCTGCTCAATGCATCTGCTACACGGTTCATCACTCCTGATTTGTGCTTTACAACAAAAGTAAACTGTTGCAAATAGGCGACCCATGAAGCGTGCCTAGCTGAAATTTTGTCCTGTCCATGCAAATGCTTCAAAGCTTCATGATCCGTATAGAGAACAAACTCCTTCTGAAACAGATAATGTCTCCAGTGCTTCATAGCTTGAACAATCGCGTAAAACTCCACATCATAAGTGTTATACTTCAACTTGGCTCCAGACAACTTCTCACTGAAATAAGCAACTGGTTTTCCACTCTGAATCAATACTCCACGAATCCCAACCTTCGACGCATCAGTATGTAATTCAAACAACAACTGAAAATCCGGCAAAACTAGAATTGGTGCTGACGTTAAAAGTGTCTTAACCTTCTCAAAAGCTAACTCTGCTTCCTCTGTCCACATGAACTTCTTTCCCTTCATGCAATCGGTTGCAGGTGCCATCACACTGCTAAAATGTGGAATGAATGTTCGATAAAAAGATACCAATCCATGGAAGCTCCTCACTTCAGTAATTGTCTTGGGTTGTGGCCAACTCCTGACAGCTTCCACTTTACTTTCATCCACATGAATACCCTCCTTCGACAAAACATATCCCAGAAATAAAACACTGTGTGTCGTAAACACACACTTCTTCGTTGCTGCATAGAATTGCTCCTGTCGTAGAATTAATAGTACTTCTCGCAAATGTTGGACATGCTCTTCCATACTCCCACTATAGATCAAAATATCATCAAAGTAAACTACTACGAACTTCCCAATAAATGGTCTGAAAACCTGTTTCATCATTCTCATAAAAGTACTAGGAGCATTAGACAAGCCAAACGACATCACCATCCATTCGTATAGACCCTCCCTAGTTTTAAAAGCAGTCTTCCACTCATCACCCGGTCTAATACGAATCTGGTGGTATCCACTCTTCAAGTCAATCTTCGAGAACACAACATCCCCACTCAACTGATCAATCAAATCATCGAACCTCGGCATAGGAAACCTGTATCTCACAGTAATCTTGTTTAGAGCCCGATTGTCCGTACACATCCGCCAAGTCCCATCCTTCTTCGGTACCAATAAGGCTGGCATTGCACAAGGACTCAAGCTCTCCTGAACACGCCCTTGTTCTAACAACTCCTCCACCTGCCTTCTCAGTTCCTCATGCTCCTTTGGACTATCCTGTAGTGTGGTCGATGCGGCAATACGGCTCCTGGAATAAGATCTATTTGATGTTGTATGTCCCGTAATGGTGGTAACTTCTTTGGCATATCTTCTGGAAATACATCTTCAAACTCTTCCAACACCGGATTTACTTTTTCAGGAATTTCAACAGATTCAGTAGCTTCATGTCCAATCAACAAGAACACCTCTGGACTCTCCTCTACTTCTACAACAAACTCCTTCAAAGTCAACAAAGTCTTCAGTTCCTCAATCTCTTCTGACTTGCTTTCTCCTTGCTGTCTCTTCTTCGGAACTAAAATGATCTTAACACCTTCAGACATAAAGCTGTAGCTATTGGTTCGACCATCATGTTGCACTGCTCGGTCATACTGCTATGGTCTTCCCAAAAGCAAGTGACAAACATCCATCTCTACCACATCACACCAGATCTCATCTTTATACTTCTTCCCAATAGAAAATGGAACATGAACTCGCCTATCCACCTTCACCTCTCCCCCTTTTCTCAACCACGCTAACTTGTAAGGATTTGGATGCTTCTCCGTCTTCAACTTCAACTTTCTCACAGCTTCGGTAGAAATGATATTGTCACAACTTCCCGCGTCAATCACAAATTTACACACCTTTCCTAGTATAGTGCATGTCGATTGAAAGATATTACGCCTCAACCAACTAGCCTCTTCTTCCTGTTTCGGTGTCAAACATGATCTCCTCAACATTAGATTACATCCTTCATCACCCGACGCGATATCCTGTTCATCCACTTCAACTGGACTAGAATGACCTTCATCAACATCCTCACCTTCCATTTCAGCAATCATAGTTCGCCTCTTTGGTTTCGATCATTCATTGCTCTTGTGGCCAAATTCTTGAAAATTAAAGCACTTGATACTATTGTTGACCTTGGTCTTTGCTACCTCATTGACAACCGGTTTAGTAACAGCCTTTGAAACAGTAGTATCGCTACTAGCTCCCTTCACTTGATTGTTGGAATTTGTAAACACACCACCTCCTCGTCTTCCCTGCTTCTCCCAAGCCAACGCATTCTGGTGCGCTTCAGCCACATATATAGGGTCAAACATATTTACCATGTCCTGGATCTGGATCCTCAACCCTCCAACAAATCTAGCGGTCAACTGTTCTTCCGTCTCCATGATATCATTCCTAGCAATCAGTTGATAAAACTCATCAGCATAATCATTAACAGTCTTTGTCCCTTGCCTTAGATAATTGTAAGGTAAGAAAGTAGCTTTCATTAACTTCTTCATCTTCTCCCATGAAACAACCTTTGACTTTCCCATCCGTTCTCGTGTAAGTTTAGTCTGCTGCCACCACGCCATAGCTCTCCCTCTCAATCTCGTAGCAACCAACTTCACTCTACGATTCTCGAAAACTTCTTTGAAGTCAAAAATTTCCTCAACGTTTGAAACCCAATCCAAAAATTCCTCAACCTACATACCACCCTTAAACTCTGGAATTTCAATTTTCGTTCCGGACTTCTATTTGTGATCATACTCTGAATGATTTCTTCCTTGGCTTCGATTTCGACTATGAACACTACCACCATCAAACTCCTCATCAAAATCTGATGCATATCGTTGTCGATCATGACCACCAACATCTCTACCACCACCATTTCTTCGATCTACATTCCTCTGATCACGATAATCCACATCTCTTTCATCAACTTTCCTTTCACGATCGTCAACATTCCTACGATCATGATCTCCTCTTCTCTCCCGATCCGACTGTGGTGAAACTCTGTTTCCCCCATGACTCGATTCAGGTGAAACCATTCTTCAACTTTGATTCATTTCAAGCATCATTCTCTCTAATAGACCAATCCCATCATTCAACTTCTCAGTGAAACTCTCGTTGATTCGTTGCTCCATTTCATCGGCCTCTTCTCTTCCATACAAAGCATTAATATTGCGATGACGTTGAGCTCGTCTCGGTGGCATAATTGAACTTCAACAAATTCAAAATATTCAAACACTTTCCGATCTTTGATCCAAAATGATATGGATCGAAACTCCGAACTTGTTGCAACTTCACGATGAACACGATGAACACCAAACTTCTTAACACTTGCAAATCTGATCTCCAAACTACAAATTCTCGAAACCCAATTCTCCAAATGACACAAACTTCTTGTGATCTAGCTCTGATATCAAACTGACGCAGCGTGGGAAGCAAATTCGACGAAGTAAATTGAATCCGTCTAGGATCTCACACGATTAGCAGAAATAATCGGTGAATCGATGATAAATCGATGAATTTAAGAATACTGAAAGGCCCAAATCCGTTGATCACGAAGATATCGGACTTTAGCAATCTTCGACACGTTGATCGCGCACGATACCGTGAGAGAAGATCTTCAATTCTTCGAACGCTGATCAAGCGCACTTGATTCCGTGAATTGGCTTCAACAATCGTTGATTCGAGCACACTCGAATACCGAAAGTGGAGATAGGAGATAACATTCAACTACCAATTTAAATGGAGGCACAAAGCACAAATCAATTTTTATTCCCAATTCAACAACCATTACAAATGACCCAACACGTCTATTTATAGACTACACATCACAGCACAGTACTCATGACCTGTAGGCGGACGACCTAACAACCGTGACCTACGACCTTACATAGGTCGTTAACGACCTAACAAAGACAACACAACACCAACTTCACGCGTTACAGCACAGGACATAACATATTTACAACACAATGACCTAAAGTACAACTCACGCGACCTAAAATCAACGACCTAAACAAAACAATCAGCGACTTAAGGAATCTTGTTCGCGACTTAGAAATTGGCAGCGACTTTACTTCGTTCACGACCTAAAAGGAGTACGGTACCGAGTTAGAGAGGAGCGGCATAGGTCGTTCACCATCTGGAGTATCTCGCACGCGACCTAAGGAGGCAAACGAGTTAAATTGGAACGACCTACTGGAGCTCGTAGCTCGTTCGCGACCTTGGGGGGAATTCGCGGTAGGGTTTTGTTTGCTCGATTGAAAGTGGAAGAGCTGCAAAGGTCGTTCGCGAGCTAGGCTGGAGGAGCGATCTGGAGAAGGTTGTTCGAGACCTTGGCTGCGGCGATTTCGATTTGATCGAATTGAGGTATGCGCTTCATCAGTTTTGAGGCAGTGGCGGTTAAGTGGATGGCTTGTTGAGTGTATGTTGTTGTTTGCATGATGGTCATAGAGAGTGAAGTATTGTATTGGTTGAGTTTATAGATTGAGGTGCAGCAGTTTGTTGAATTGTTGTGTTATGTTGGAGAGGAGGATAGGGTTGTGATTGTAGTTGATTGGCAGAGGAGTTGTAAGTGTTGATGAGGTTGAATGTGGAAAATTAAGTGTGATGAAGGGAAGAAACTTGGTGATGGAAGTAGGATGAGAAAATGGAAGTTGAAGTATAGTGTTAATGAAGGTTGAAGTATGGTGTTGTACTGTTAATGTTTGGGAATTTTCGTAGTTTTGATGAATGCAGTGGTTGCAGTTTGGGTCATGGAGTTGTATTATTTGGATGGTGATGGTATAGTATAAGGTGGTTGAAGTGTATGTGTGTAGGAGTGTGGAAGTTTTGTTTTATGCAGACAGGAGGTTCGGATGCTTCAGGTAGGGAGATGGTGGAAATGAGGAGTAGTAGAATGTAACAAAAGCGAAGAACTCAAAATTGCAAATTGAACAAAAGTGTAAATTGTAACAAAAGTGAAGGAGGGGGGGGTAGGTTAGTTAACAGAATGTAACGAATGTATAAAATGTAAAAACAGACTTTGGCAATGCACATGAACAAGTGAAAACAGAAATGAATTGCAAAGTTTTTTTCTAGAACAAAACACGGAAATGAGGACTACTAAATGATAGGAAAATGAACTAAAAAAACCCAAGCAAACAAAAATTATGAAGAACCAAAAATCATACTAGTAGATGAGAATTTTTTTAACAAAAATCTAAAGAAGAAAATGTAAAATAATAGAAAATTAATTCGAAGAGTGAAATTAAAATTAAAACACTTTTTCCAGCAACGGCGCCAAAAACTCGTTGAACGGCGGATTTCCTATCAATAAAAAAACCATCGAAAAATATCGTTATAAAACAACAAATGCACAGCGTACAATCATAGCACGTATGCGAGTACAAGTCCATTCATAGGGAAAGAATTGAATTATAATATTACTCAATCAAATTTTCCCAAGGCTTTGAAAATGTTTTAAACCAAGAAAATAGTAGAAAACAAACTAGAGAAAAAACGAATAAAACTATAGATTAAAGAGCAATTTAAAGGCAAATTCACTTCCAATCATTCATATAAATCAATACACAATTCATCTATAATCTCTCATTTAAATTTTAAGTAGAAATGATTGATGTGCTTATTATAAGTAGAGTTTATCTGTGCTATTAGTTAGTACAACTTAAACCATCAAACTCTAGCACACCATTCAAACTCACTTGTCAATTCTCATGAAAATGCCATGAAATTGGAAATAAAAACTATTTTAAGTATGATCTATTTACTATGAACTAGAAAAATAGATCATCAAATTTTGATTCTAGTTTGACTTTCATCGTCAAAATCACTTAGGCAAATGATCAAATAGTTTATGTTTATATTGGACTAAGCATGGCCTATTTGAAATGTCAACATAGACTATCAAATTCACTAAAAAAAGAAACATAAACTATCATCACTCATATTTTCTATTAAGCACAAAACAAGAGACTACAACTGCAACCATATTATTTTAATTTAGTATGATTCATGAGAGCTTCATTACTTCTAAATTTAAGAAGTTTGGCTTGTCATATTTGAATTCATATCAACACAAAATGATTTAAGCATAAAAAGCAAGGAAAATAAGAGCTAAGTAAAAGAAAAGAGAGCTAACAACTTGCATGAAATAAAACTAAACTAATTGCAAGAGTTAAATCTATGCTACTAATATGAAATAAGAGAAGCATAAGCTAAATAAGAGAGCATAAAATAAAATATTAATAAAAGAAAGCATGAAATGGAAGTGCATGAAAGTAAAGAACAAGGCTAAGAAGCCATTAAAAAGATATTTTATTTATTATTACTTTTGTACTACAACTTTGCGTAAAAAAGGGAGGATAATTACATGAAACATAAAGGATATTTATACATGCTTCAAACCTAATTTCATTTTTACGGGACTACCAAAAATGCCCTTGAGATTGTATAATCTTTAAGTAATCATTAGAGAATTAATTAATCCCCACTAACATATCTTTAAGTCTCCATTAACATGTGCATGTGCTTTTAACTATAGTCCATTAATTAGTGGGCATGTGGGCTTATCCATGTTGCATGAATTCTTTTATTTCCTTTCTTTATTTGCTTTCAGCATATGTGTATGCATACATCCATAAAGCTATATCCAATTTGCACTCAATTTCCTACAAATAAAAATAAAAATATGCAAATAAATTTTCTCAAAATTAATTCACACACAAAATTACCCTTTTGCCCCATATGAAGATGAATGAATGATGATTTGAAAACAATTTAGATTCTGGTTTAAACATATGAAATGCCCTAATTTGCTCATTTATTTTAACAAATGAAGATTAAATATGGAAGTAAAAATATACATTTTTATATGCACATCAATACTTTAAATTATGTACTTTAAATTAATTGTCAAGGACTTATAGCTCAAGTGGATAGAGTATGATGCTTTAGACAAAATTTATAGAGGTCCTGGGTTCGAGCCATTGAAACATCATAATGAGTGCTCTGCTTGAATAAGCATCACTTTTGATATCAAAAAAATTAATTACATAATTAATTATATCATAATATAACTAAATATTAATTACATCACAATATATCAGTACATAATTGCCCTTAGGGTATACCATTAACTCTTTCATTAGATATATTGTCCACTCAGTGAGTAAAACATGTTTCTAACACCACCTTTGAGTAATATCTATTGCTTTGAAACTATAATTCATTGACCTTTTCCTCATCTCCAGTGACAAAAACTGTTATGTCTGTAGGATCGATTTCACCCTAGAGGGGGGTGAATAGAGTGATACTAATAATTATAAAAATTTAGTGTGAAAATATATAAAATAATTGCATCACAAATAATAGCAGAATAATAAAAGCAGAAATAGAACAACACAGATTTGCCCAGCTTCGCCCAGCTTCGGCAAAACCCTGCCTACGTGCTGACCGTAAAGTTTCTACTAGAAATTAGGTAGTCAGATGCTTATACACGTAAACTTGTGACACCCGCTGTTAATATCCTAGGTATTGATTTTGATGACAACAACCACATAAATATTAGTACTAACGTATCTTCGAGTTATGCAGTCATATTAGATATATTATGGAGACATTTACAGAAATAAACAAGAATACAGTGAAAGCAAATGAATTATAGAAGAAGGTCAATCGGAGCAATTGAAGAACAAAATCCAATTAGAGAAGAATGCTGAAGGATAAAGGTGTTTGAAGCGATGAGGAGTTGGTTGAACCTTAGAATATCTTGTTAAAGATCTCATGGCAATTATACTTGAAGATCATCAACCATTGACCTAAGCCGAATCACAAAAATCCATAAATATAAGGTAATTTGAAATGCTGAAAATTCGCAACAATTATTAGTGTTGTTGTTCATTTTGCAGCACACCCTTGTCGACAAGGGGGGTAGGGGGTTATCGACATGGCATTCGTTTTTCAGAATTTTAAATTTTAAATGAAGAGACATTTCCCTCCACCTCTTCACCAAAAGACACGTCTCATCAAACACTATATAAAAGCATCTAAAAACGAATTTTAACATCAAGAATTCTTATTTTCTCTAACTCCTTCTTGGCCAAACATTTGCAAAAGAAATCCATTGCATACTCTTTCAATCTCCTTGCAAATTAATACTGTTTCACTCCAATTCTTCACTGATTTACAAACCGCACAATATCAGAGAGTTGTACTTTAATTCACATCATTCTCTTTTTGATTTCATTCTATTCCTCAAAGAATTCAAAGATATATTACCATTGGAGGTCTTTAGGATCATTGTACCGAATCTGCAAGAATCTGTATTAAAGATACGACTACTTGACTTAGTTTGTTGTTGGTGATAAGGAGAAGGTGTTCTTGTAGCCTATGAAATCAAGAGAGTGTGTCTTGTAGCCCATGAAACCAAGATTGTAAAGGTGTTCTTGTCATCCGTGGAAAGCAAGCAATTATAGTGGAATTCTGCACGATAGAGTGTAGGACTGGATGTAGGATTGGTTAATCCGAACCAGTATAAAAATCCGAGTGTTATTTACATTACTTCATTTTACTTTATTACTTACTTATTCTTTGATTACTTCTTCCTGTTTGCAATTTGAGTAAATATAGTTTTATATTCATAAGTAAGTAGTTAATACACATTTCACCACTTTTAGTGTCTGAATAACCTTAAGTTCCAACATTGTGTTGTAGCCACTCCAGTTTCTAACACCTGCTATTGGCTAACCTAACTCTACGCTCAAAACTCTGCCACGACTCAGCCACTGAGTTGCGAATTCTCGAACTACACCACCATAGTTCGTCCCCTAGTCACATGACTATAATTTACAAACGTTTAAAAGAGAAATACAAAATAAAAACACTAAAAAAATAGAAACTCAAATTTAATTAAAAGCCCAAAGGAAATTATAATTCGGCCTAAATTAAAGAATGCGGTGATAAAGAATATACCCCTTTTTCTTTTTATTTCTTCGGCTTGAATCCTTTGCTTTGAAAATGGCCACCTCATTCGTGAACTTCCGTTCCTCTTTCAACAATTTAAGGCTTCACTTTGTTGAACCCGTCGCTTGAAAGATGATGCTCGAAATCTTGCTGGTATGCTTTTAGTTCACTTCGAGGCTCGAATCGCCTGTTGCTTTCATTCCTTCGCGGCTGCTTCTTGATCGAGTTCGAATCGAACAAAATACCGGTATGCAATTTCCTTTATTTATTCTCGTTGATATGCTTGAAATTGATTCGATTCGATTCGAGTTATTGATTTGAAACTTTACTATGTGATGTTGCTTGAACTCGAATTGCTTTTTAGGCCGATGATGAGATTGGGTTAAATAGGATTTGAAATCCTATAATCTCGTTCGTATATATTTTATTTGATTTCTTCAATTAATATGCTTGGCCGTTCGATTTATGATGGAATGCTGGTGATGTTTTTTGACTTTTTCAATTTGTATATTTACTGATGTGATATGCTTGATTACCACGATTTTGAATTTTATTGCTCCATGAATTTCTTTTCTTCTGTAACTCCGGCCTTTTGAATTTTGTGATAATGTTTACTTATTCGATTCTGCCTTGGTCACCATGGCTTTGGCATTTCGAACTTATTTTGACTTTTGTTTCATTCACTTGTAAACCATGACACTGTTACAATTTTTGTATTGACTTCTTCGGCTTGATCAATTCCTGCTATCACTTTGACCACCACGGCTTTAACTTTGTTATTTTGAAATCCCTTGATATTTTGTGCTGTAAACTGCTGCTTGACTAGTTCGCTTGATTTTCTGACTTGCTTGCTGCATTACTCCATGTATGTGTGTGTGTATTATGACTCATGTAATTGCTTCTGCTCATTCATGTTAATCTATTATTTGTACACCACTGGGTGATTTGGTCTGCTTTATCAATGTATATGAAAGTGTATACATATATATTCATATATGTATACATGTGTTTATGTACTGTTAATTTGTATTGCTTTGACAAATGTCTTAAACTTGTACATGTCTGGTTTTGTTTGAAGCTTCATGAAGTCACAACTGTTGGCATGTGCATTTTCACCAGTCTTCTGATTTTGGTACTTATGATCTGATCATTGGTCGTGTCTGATTGTTATGTATGTAGTCTGGTTTACCTGTACCCTTTGTTGTTGCTTGATGGACTCTGGTAGTTGCTGTATCATGTGGTCTTGTAGTCTCTAGTGCATGTGTGCTGGTTCCTATATACTATGTGGAGTCTGGTCTGGTTTCATTTCAGTTCTTGGTTGGTTTAGTTGCTTTTGTATTGCTGTGTTAGGTGTTGTTCCTATCTAGTACACATGTTAATTTTTTAAATTTTGATTCTGGTTCCATATCTTCTGGTCAATTTGTACTTTGCACTTGCATACAGTTGAGCCTGTGTGGCCTTCACTTGACATCTTTACTTGTTTGCCTCCTTTATGTGATGTTCACCGCTGTTGCACTGCCCTGATGCTACTAATATTTGAGTCTGCATTTGCTCATTCGAGCTGCTATCTTTATTGTTGATTTGGGTTTGGTTTTACTGCACTGATTTTTTTACATTTTTGTACTTGAGCACTTGTTAAAGATGTTATGTTTCACTTGGGCTGCTATCTCATTGTTTCCAGTTGATTATATCACCGCACTTGTCATTTTGATTTTGGAAACTGATCCGGTTGTGGTGCACTTGTTAGCATGATCTGGTTTTGGTTTCTTGCACTCGACAATTTTGTGATGTATTTGTATTGCACCTGAGTTGAACCTAGCTTTTGCTCGGGTTTGACCTTGTGCTCATGTCGTGACTTTATTTATATTGCAGTTGAGTTGAACCTAGCTTTTGGTTGGGTTTGACCATATGCTCACCTATCCGTAGAGTTTTATCAAGTGTATATCGGTGTGCAGGGCCTTGTGGCATGTACAGTGATACACTATGCATGTTGCGGGTTATTCCTGTTTAATGAATTTAGAATTAAATGATGACGAACAACCCAAAACTGAGGCAAATACCATTTTCAAAACACATTTTATTTTACACTGCAAAAATATTTATTTTTCAATTTTACTGCGCTAGTGTTTACTTTGTAGATAATTCAGATGTTGTATACAAATTGGAATACAGCCGAAGAATAAATATGAGTGAACGAGTGATATGTAGTGAGGAAAGTTATGTAAATTGAAATTTGAGATGTAACTGACAAATGTGTAAATATATAGTGAGAGCTCAATTTTTGTACTATTCAAAAATTGTAATAAATATTTATTTGAATAAAATATATGTTTGAATTTAAATTCTGTGTTATTTATTTTATTCAGCAAATATTTATTTAATTATGAAAAATAAAATAGTACAACAACAAATACATTCAAATGAATATATATAGATATATGTTTATTATCATCAAACAAAAATCATATACTAGCATATTCAACAATGTCATTGATTCTTTTACACTGTATGGGAATGTAGTGGATATCAAATGTAACCTCACTTTTAATAATAATATGGTAGGAGCTTCATCAAAACAATTTCACATACTTATTTCAAGGACTAACTACAAAAATATAGACTAATAACATGATATATTGGAACGAATTCGTAACAAAAAGCAATACCAATCAAGATCAATGTACAAATTTATAAATTTCTTTGGAGTTAAATTGACTTACTTTAAACATCTATGGAAGACACACAATGCCCCCCGAACTAAAATACATACGTGGATTTTGACACGTGTCAAATTGAATATGATTGAATTACCAAAATCCAAAATTCTAAATATTAACAATACATTGTGTTATTTTCATAAGCTATTCCTGGTAACTACTAAACATGTCCATTATAAGTGTCAACGCACATAAAATACCATTCGTGCGGTAATGATTCTTTTCAGACTTCAACTTACTTGTCATATTCCTTCACCTTATGATTATTGAGCAATTCTTGGACTCAATTACCACGCACTAAACATACGTCTTATGGATAACATGTACATAATCACTAGTCGGTATTATGGACAAAAAGAAATTAATGCATCTTCAATAATATACATAGAAATATTACCTTTTTATATTATCTTTTACTGCTTGACGCATATTTTTGGATAAGATCTAGCTTAAGTAATCCTGAATGGAAGCTCATCGTGAATGGATTATGCGCTCATTCACTTATGAATTCTTCTTTTTGGGTATTGGACGCAAGGTCACAAGTCATCATGTTTGTTGATTGGACGGGACATACATGATTTCGACCTAATTAGTTGTGTCACATTCTTTATTGCTGCTTAGTTTGTCATATCTTGGTTTGACATAGTGCACACCATGTTGTGTTATTCTTTATTTTCATACTTTGTGTTCACGGGACAATTACCATCTCATATCTATTTATGCATGTTATCATTTTTTTTCTTTCCATTTGACGTATTTCTTTTTGGATAGGATTTAGTCGAAGTAATATTGGATGGAAGTCTCATCATGAACGAATCGTGCGCTATCACCATTTACTTAAGAATTCTACTTCTTTGGCATGGACACAAGGCCACAGCTCACCCTCCTTTATGATTAGAGAAAACATAACCGAATGTCTTTGACTAGTTACGTCATATTATTTATTACTTATCAGTATGCATATAACGACCCAAAATTTCAGACACTTCATATTTATAATGAAACCCACTATTTTTTTCGCTAGAATTTATTTTTCGAGCATTCTACTTGGAAAGAACAAAAAATCATGGTTGGAAAGGTCATAGTAGCAAAAGCCATTGGGATTTGTTAAATATTTGAATCTTGGATTATTAAAATGATTTAATAAATTTGTTAACCCCCTTTTAAATCATAACTAATAACGGTAAACTTGTTTTGAAAAAATATTTACAAAAATATATTCTTTGTAGGAGAATCGATAATGTGACAGAAAATTAATTTATCGGCCGGTAAACAGCTTTTCGATCAATATAAGTTGTTCAAACTCTTATGCACTTGTCTAATGATCAAATAAAGACATTAGAAACTAACTAATACAAACACCTCTTCGTAAAGATTGGAAGTTTCTTGAATGTTCCGATGGATAAGAGGTATTATCATGGCATAAAGGATAAGTGATGGGAGGTAAGGCTTCTATGACATGATGGGGGTGAATGCAAGCCTAAATACCACCATTTTCATCCCATAAATGGAGAGGCATGCCCTTAAAAATTAATCACAGATTCACAAACCAAAAACTAAGCATTTCTAATGTCGTCTACTCCTTCTTCTCTAAATGTTTTAAATGAAATAGTGCAAATCAACTCCAAATCACTTCAAAATTTACCATAAGCCTTAGTACAATAATAGAATACTTTCCGTCATGCCAAAAGTTGAAGAAGTGGAGTCATACTCCCCCACCATGGAATTTCCATGAGCATTGGATGTGAGGAGGAGAGGTAGAGAGCAAGGCGAAGCAAGGAGGAGGAGGGAGAAAGTGGTTGCAAGGTGGAGGTTTGACTTGGGTGCGTGGACCTTGGTTATTTTTTGGATTAAAGGTGAGTTAACACCGCACTTTGAATGGAAAATATAACATATATATGTTGTATTTGGTTTTGTTTAAGTTATTGAATTGTTGTTAACATATATTAAAACATTGTTTTGGATTCGTACTTTAAAAGTAAATGATGTATGTAATCCATATCTATGGATTTTAATGGACTTGTATAACATGTGATGAGGCCTTGGAACAAAGCACATAGGTTATAGATGGACTTTGGTTTAGATAGGACTCGGATTTGAAAGTGCACTTATAGCGATAGTTGCTATAGATGCTATTTGGAATTGCTTTGTTTTTGACAATTGCTATGAAACTTTGTAAAGAGATTCTTAGGAGTTTCTCGTCATATTTATAATTTTATATACTATAATGTTATATATATATATATGTTGCTATAAAAAAACTTATTAATTGCCGCCATTTAGACTTGATTTTTGGATTTAAAGGTTCGAAAAGATATTTAAATTTAAGTATTTTGTTTCATTCTTTTTAAAAATATTTATTTACCATTATTAGAGTAATTTAAAAGTGGTTTGAGATCTTTATGAATACTAAATAATTAGTTGTGAATTTTTAAAGGAAAGAACTTTTGTTAAAATACACAGAAAAAATGTTCTTTTCAAGTTTTTTAGGATTTTGAAACTTGTTATTTTCTAGTAGTATTTTGAGTAAATCTTTTAAAACCTATTATAAGTATTATAAAGTATTTTAAAAGCATTTTTAAGTATATATATTTTTTAGAAAAAGTGTTGACTATTTTATATCTTAAGTAATAAATATATTCTGAAAATGGCTTATTTAATATCAAATTTTGGTAAATAAATTACCATACTTATATATCATTTTTAAAAGGGTTTCAACAAAAGGTTTAGAAAAGGGTTATAATTGCTTAATGACCAAATGATTAATTATTTGACTACTTGTTTGAAAAGCAATAAACCGTGTTTAACACTAAAAGCCGACGAAGTAGACTTATTTATTTGTGGGAGTTAAGATTGATGTCGAGTAGAGACGGAGCAATAGAACTCTAATCTACCGGTTTTCCTCTTGACCAATGAATAGTTAAGCCGAAAAATGTCGAGAACATGTTAATCATGTTGATTTCATTTGTTTATGAAAATCATTAATACTATACTTTAACACTAAAGCCGACGAGGTAGACTTATCTATTTGTGAGATTCAAGAATAAAGTGTCTAGGCAAGGTTTTTATGCAACCAGATATCTAACCTATCTAGCTTTACCCTTGAGCAAGGAATAGTTTCGTTGGAATATCAAAAATAAGTGTACGAATTATGATTTCTATAAGCAATCGTCTTTAGAACCTGATAATTAACTAGTCAATACCGAACTTGATCGAATATGAACTTAGATCTTTAAAGAATGTTTTAAAGATAGCAAGAAGTAGGAAATGGTTTTGGTTTTGTTGTGATAATGTGTCAATGACATTCGTCTTTAACCCTTTTTAATTATACTTATGAATGTAAATAGATTTTTGGAAGAAAGTTTTAAAGATAAGTAAAAGCGGAATGGTTTTGGGTTTGTAGTGACAATGATTAAGCAGCTTAATCCCAAACTTTTTTGAATGGATTTACAGAAGTATCTGGATCCTTAAAATGGGTATTTTGGAGGAATTTATAAGTGCAGAATCTTTTGAAAAAAGATGAAAAAGTAGAAGTTTATTAGATAAAACAAGTGTGCTAATAAATGAGTTTTTAATTAATTAAATAAAAAGGATCAGGAGTTGCTTAAGTTGCTTAACCAAATTTTATGTGGCTTGATCGTATTTTGTATGACTTGATAGTGTTTTGTATGCTCATTTGTTTATGGAAAGTATACTAGACTTGGTTTCCATTTACAAACATCTTTCTTGTACTAGGTAATCGATTAGTCAACTATCAAAATTCAGCATGCCCATCCCCACCCATGTGTGAGACCATCAGTCTTACACCTGAAAGGGAATGCTGCCGCTATAGGCCACTGCTATTATTTTTGCTTATTACCTTAATCCAAGATCTAAGTTTAATAAAATAAGCATCTTCTATTTCTTTCTTTTTAATTATAGCCGACGTGTTACATTATACTTGTTATTGTTACTTTTATATTCTTTTCTTTCTTTCATAACCTACATGTTATAAATGTAATTGCAAGCGTCTTTTTTCTATTCTAGTATGTCTTCTTTTATTATGATACTAAATTTTATTTGGTTCCCTTATATTATATAACAGTTTTAACTTGGGACTACGTCCAACTATCGTGAGTTACTTATCATAATAACTGCTTTACTTTGAACTCTACTATCTGCGCAATAAATGCAGATCCAGTCACATTTTCGGTTTATTGTTTCTAGTCTTGTCAAATAATTAACTTGAATATTTCTTCTTCTTTAATTTTTTTTAATGCTTCGCGTTATTCTCTTTTATTCTGAAAGTAGTTCTATTCTATTTGGTTGGTTACAAAAACTGTGCTAAAAATCCATTTTCGTATATTAATACTAAATAATACTATAAACAATAACTTGTAACTGCAAGATATTTCTTTTATTGTTTCGTTAATTGTTGGTAATGCAAAATATAGTAATGCCTCTATTTTGCACTAATTCCATTTTTCTTGCCTTTATTCTTGCAATTACATTTATCGTTATTCTTACAATATTAAACTATGGAAGTGTACTCCCTTTTCTAAACCAACTAACTAATTTATCACTAACTTCCAAATCAAGTTATTAAATTTCCTCCTTTTTAATTCATTTCTTCCATTTTAACATAATTTACTGTAAATTTCTCACTTTTAGGCTTATGTCTTTCTCTATAACTTCTAAGCCTAATGTTGCTTATATTTAATTGGGTTTCATAACATTTAAATATAAATACACTTTTCTTACAAAATCTACGGTTTTAATATAACTAGCTAGTAGAACCAATTACTGAAATTAGTCCAAATGTTGAATATAATATTTAAAGGTAATCTAACAATATTATATATCATAAACATAAAAGAGATATAATTTAAATCTACTCACCTGCCATCCTTAGCTTTAACCCATGGTCTTCCTGAATTCATTTCTAAGACATCTAATATTTTCATTAAACAGATCTTCTTTCTAGAAATATTTTCTATTTAGGGTTCAGCCTCAGATAATGAACCTAATTGGGAGAAAATCTGATTGTGAGAAAATGGTTAGGCCTAGGGTTCTATTTATAGTGTATCTTAGAGATCTTAAGCCTTCAGTTTTAGGATTGAATCTGGTGCAACCATTTCATAGACTAGCTGCGAATCGTTGGATCCAGAAAATAACGCACGAGATTGCACGAAAATTAAATTATAAAACTTCGGCACGTCCCTCAACGATTTCTCGTCAAGGGCAAAAAGCGGGTTGACCGTGTGCTTTGCGGGTCGACTATTGGTCAACCTAGCGAATTCGCGGATCGACTTGTAGGACGAGTCCTTTTTTCCGTTTAAATATATATTTTTTATTTTATTCTGATATCTTGTTTCTCTCGTAACTTCTTCATATTAACTCGGTTTTCGACAAGTTATATATGAAAATTGATCAGAAAATCATTGCGAACACAATGATATAAGTTTTGAGGCCATATTCTAACAATTCCAAAAATGCTTATTTTCACTATTCATCGTTATTTGATTATTTAATTATCTAAAAATATGGGGTGTTACATTCTCCCACCCTTTAGTAAATTTCGTCCCCGAAATTCGACGAGGGTGAAACTATGTAATTCCTCGCATCAGTCACATCCATTTTGCGCAATTCAATTTTGCTACCATCCGTGTTCTTGTGCAAAGTGTCATTTAACATAAAATATATGCATGTACATTAATTTCTCAGCGATACCTCCTACATGAATGCTTTTTTTATTCAAAAGCTCATTTTTAAAATATGATGCACACATTCTAAATATACTTGCAATTTTTATATGAATGCAATCTTTTGAAAACTCAAATGTTTGTCATCTAATTTTTCCTCCATTCCTACAGAACAGGGGCGTAGTTCAATGGATTTTACATCCAACTCCTACCATGCAATTTTTAATATTTGAATTTCAGAAAAATCTAATTTTTTCCAAACTCGATTTCTTATGTCAGAAAGAAGGTAGAAAACGGAAAACCTTACACTTACCGTTTTACTTTTGCGGACCGCTTTCTCCATACTTGAAAATTATGCTGCTATTCTATAAAAATCTCTATTTTCTTTCCCAAGCACGATTTACATAAGAAAAACCTCCTTTCTACATAGTTTTTCAAGCTTAATTTTTGGAAACAGATGTATTTTTTTTGCAATTCTTATTTATTTTTATTGACGTTTCTATCGCTTTCTTTAGATTTTACTGTTTTTCTTCTAATTACTTTTATATGCTTTTACTCTTCTTTTATTATTTACATTCTATGTCCTATTCTTGTGAATATCACAAAAACACATAGATAAAGCATCACACTAATTATCACTGATTTACTACAATAGGAACTAAACACTTGCATAGGAGTACAATCTCATAACTAAAAGAGAAAACAAATCCTACTACAAAGCGATATTATATAGGTAAATATAGCAGCTAAACACAGTTATCATCTATGGTTAGGAGGCCTGGGACCATGTCCACCCTGACACAGAAAGGTCCTACTCTAGGAATCCAGTTAACTCATATGCTCCTTCTGCCGTCTATTACTAGCTACTAACTTACGTTGTATTACTCACGATGAACAAGATCTATTCATCTCTTCCATTTCATACTCAAAATGGAATAACCAAGTCTCATTTACTGCAACGAATAAGGATATCAATCTACGCAGTCTCTATCTAAAAAGGCAACTAAGCTTGGGGAAATTTTCTCTTTACCTTTACCTTTCATTTTTCTCCAATTAAGGTCAACCTATCCCAACCACGTATGTCTTACTATCTTACTAATATCACTTATTCTTCTATAGCCTACCACATAAAGCACAATTCCTAGGTTCTCACTAGTGTCCTACACACTTTACGGGAACTTTTATTATTACTACAGCTATCTCCTACATAGCCTTACACTTTTCCTGTCACACCTATGAAATGATTCTTATCTACTCCATATTTAAAAGTTTGATTCGGTATTTATCATTTCATTTCAAAGATTAAGCTTCTAAATTTTTGAAACATCGAATCCCAAAATCCTTGCCTTTAAAAGTGTCACTTTAAAGTTTCTATTAAATTCAAAGGTACTTGATTACTTAATATTTTATGTTTCTAGACTAGCATCTTTGCAGCTCTTTGAATTTAAATTATTCTCCAAACCTAAAGGGGAAAACTTATAAATTCTAAGTTCAAAACTTATTCCTCTTTTCCTTTTAAAGATCTTTACAACTTTCCATAAAAAAAATTAGATTTTTAAATTTAACTGCTTACTAAGTTTTTCTCTCCCAAAAACTTACTTACTTTTTCAGCAAACCATTTTCCTTTAAAACATGCCTTACTTGTCCTTAAAACATTTTTTTAGATTTTCAAAAATATCCTCGCATGTTTTTAAAACATCTTCTTTTCATAGATTTTCTAATTTACGAAAATTGAAGCAGATAAGAACAATTATATTATCAAAATCCCTTAACTTTCCTACTATTCCAATTATCTAATCTTGAAGGAGTTTCTAACTTACTACAAATGAAGATTTTCTACCAAGGCAGGCAACCAATGCGCATAATCAATGGAAAAATATGAAATTTCCATTGTTTAGCTTTCCTACTAAGGCTCTCTATAATATCCCTCCTAACTAACACTGTCTCTAATTATTACACTTCTTATTACACCTAATGGTTATTGAACTGCTTTCTCTTATGAGACACCATTAATGCTAAAACCTTTTATGAATCCTTTAAAAGAGGATTTCATATTTATATGAATTAGAAGGAACTTATTTTATATTTTACCGAAATAGGCTATACAAAATATGATGCTTTCCATACCTTGTACATCTCTATCACGTATTACTTAAAACTCGCACAAAGTCATCTTTATTTGTGATTTGGTTTCATAGAAAATTTTATCATTATTCATTTCATTCCAATAGATTAAAGCATGTTTAATCTATATTCACTTACAATAGACATTTCCTACGAATTTATTAATTTCCTAATATTTAACTTATATCTTTTTCAGAAGAACTTATTTTCAAAACTATTTTAATATTTTCATAACTAGAAAACATTTCCATATACTTATTTAAATAATAAATATGCTTACAAACCACTTTATTTCTATACATAGAAATTATCTTCAAAACACTTTTTTTGGGTCAAAACAGATATTACTACAACCTAAAAATACTAGTACATGGATTCAATTAAAATAAATATTAAAAAATCCCATATGTTATATAAAAACATTTCCTTTGGGAGTCACCTACTATAACAATAGTGTCATAGTCTACGCTTCCTTTGTTTTTCATGAAAACATCTATTACAACAATAAATTTTGTAACCTACGTTTTCGATACTTAACACACTCTATGTTTTTATATTTAAAATCTTTGTTTACCTACAAAAAAACTAACGAGCTGTACGTGCTCTATTATTATTCAAAAAGAATTTCACTTTTAACAAAATTTACATCATATAAAAACCAATTTAAATTTCATACCACTTTATTTTTAATAAACCCAATATTTACTTCCTCAACCATATTAACAAATATATTTTTCAACTTTTCAATTCCAAAAGTTTCATTTTATTGGGCTAGACATAAAGTAGATTTTCTTCTTACTACCTTAGAATACCCTTACTAAACCTTGGAAATCTCATTTCCTTACTATTTATTCCTTTCAAAATAAAAATACTCTCCCTACTATCCCTAGAGAACTTTCCCACTTCCTATAACATTTGGATTCCAATCTTCCCACAAAACATAGCTTATTGTACACTATAAATTGGTAATAACATAGGGCTCAATATCCTTAGGTCATACCAAACCCGACTAGCAAACTATGCACAAATATACTTCTAAAAACTGTCCAGATGTTAAAATCTATAATTGGGGACTATTTGGATTTTATTACATAATATATTTATATTTTATTCAAAAATAGAAATATGTTCACTCATATTTCCGAATTTACCTAGGATCTACTTACCTAATCTCTGATACCAAATGTAACAACCTGAATTCCACCAGGTCCGGATCTTTCGCAAAAAGGCTAAAACCCAAATCCACTAAAGCCCGAATCGGGTGTCTGGTATCCTGCAAATAGGCAAAGATAAATATATCAGAGCTCAAATAAATATCTCACGGCGGAACTAAGTAAAATATAATAATAAGTAAATACTCACCAAGGTAATGACACTTTCTAAACAAGTGTCTCAAAGCTGAAAAATCTCTGCCATCTATCTAACCTGTGGGATGATATGAGGAGGGGCCAGAACTAAAATTCCAGTGAATGGAAAAATTATACACTTCTAAGCATAATTCTACATATACCATTATATTTCCATTTTCTGTTATATTAGATTTATTATAATACTCTCGCCTTTGTGCATGAATCGTACTCATCTACGTCCTAGTAGATTAAGACCTAATAACCAATATATATGTAGCTACATGCCCAAAGACCGCATCGGTCCTAGGTACTATACCCATAGTACCTTTCGTATCCTCCTCGAAAAGGACTCCATCGTCTCGCTACTAGATCGTACTGTAACTATATATGTAAAGGACAGCTTCGTGAGGCTTACAATACAGATGTTCCGTCGTCTATTATGAAAACACGAACTGCATCCACACTAGCTTATACTTGTGCTCGGACATCCACAATGTACCATTCAGTACATACCATAAGGACTACACAAAATCGTTCTGTCTACTCCCTGAATTCCGCCAACAAGGTCTACCTTGTACGGAACCCAGTCGAAGATTTTCTATATCTATAAAGGTCTGCTTCGTTAGGCATACAATACATAAATTCTACTTGGTCTGTCTTTTTTCTCATCGTGACTATATCCCCACGCAGCCCTCCTCAACAGATCGAAAGACCTATCAAGAGCTAAGTGGTTGTGCCATACTACAAACAATCTAAACATCCAATTGGCTGTGCCCCTCATCCAATGTCTCGATACTAAAAGAATCATTGGCATGTTGGTTTAACTCTAGTCTTTCCCGAACTCGCTTTGACAGATAATAGCTGATATACGCTTATGAGTCCTGCCCACTATAACCTACTCGCAAACTAGAGGACTATGTCATACGAATATCCGACTTCATCATCAACCTTTTAACTACCTACAAAGGTCCGATTTGTTAAGCCTGCAATGCAAAAGTAGTCAAGGCATAATCTCTTGATGGAACACCTACAGATCAGCCTCCGAGGGTACAGCTTCATTAGGCCCACCCAAGAGGGCCATCCTAGAGTATTCTCACATCCCATTGAAGTCTCGTACTTCCTTCTAGCCCAAAATAACTAAGTTAGACGTGCTCTTCCGTACTAAAAATCTGCGATGAACTGTTTCGTTAGGCTCTTTATCCAGATTCTCTTTGGGCTACACCAAATGCACCTTTTCGTTTTATTAAACCCTACGTCTAATCTTTTATTATGCATTTAGTTTACTTTTCTTATTCTGTTGGCTATTATTTACCCTAATCAACATGCCCAGCCCCATCCACATGTGAGACCATTAGACCTAGACCTAAAAGGGAATGCTGCCGGTACGAGCCACTGCTATTATTTTTGCCTATTAATTTAATCCAATGTCTAAGTTTGATGAAATAAGTCTCTTCTATTTTTTTCTTTTTAATTCTAACCTATGTGTTACAATTATACTCGCAATTGTTACTTTTATATTTATTTCATTCCTTTATAACCTACATGTTATAAATGTAATTGCAAGTGTCTCTTTTCTATTCTAGTATGTCTTCTTTTATTATGATACTAAATTTTCTTTAGTTCTTTATATTATATAACAGTTTTAATTTGGGACTATGTCCAACTGCCATAAGTTACTTATCATAATAGCCGCTTTACTTTGTACTCTACTATTCGCGCAATAAATGCAGATCTAGTCACATTTTCTATTTATTGTTTCTAGTCTCGTCAAATAATTAACTTGATTATTTTTTCTTCTTTAATTTCTTTTATGCTTCGCATTATTCTCGTTTATTCTGGAAAGTAGTTCTATTCTATTTGGTTGGTTGCAAAAATTAAGCTAAAAATCCATTTTCATATTTTAATACTAAATAATACTATAAACAATAGCTCGTAACTGTAAGATATTTCTTTTATTTTTTCTTTAATTGTTAGGTAATGCAAAATACAATAATGTCCTTACACTAATTCCATTTTTCTTGCTTTTATTCTTGTAATTACGTTTATCGTTATTCGTACAATATTAAACTATGGAAATGTATTCCTTTTCTAGACCAATCAATTAATCTATCACTAACTTCCAAATCAAGTTATAGATTTTCCCCTTTTTAATCCATTTCTCCCGTTTTAACACAACTTACTGTAAATTTCTCACTTTTAGGCTTATCCCTTTCTCTACAACTTCAAAGCCTAATTTAACTTATATTTAATTGAGTTTTATAACATTTAAATATAAGTATATTTTTCTTACAAAATTTACAGTTTTAACATAACTAGCTAGCAGAACCAATTACTGAAATTAGTCCAAATGCTGAATTAAATATTTAACGGGAATCTAACGATATTATATATCATAAACATAAAAGAGATATAATTTAAATCCACTCACCTGTCGTCCTCAGCTTTAATCCATGGCCTTCTTGAATCCACTTCTAAGGCATCTAATATATTTTTACTACAAAGATCTTCTCCCAAGAAATATTTTCTATTTAGGGCTCAGCCTCGGGCAATGAACCTAATTGGGAGGAAATTTGATTGTGATAAAATAACTAGGCGTAGGGTTCTATTTATAGTGAATCTTAGAGATTTCGAGCCATCGTATTTTAGGATTGAAATCTGATGCAACCACATCATAAGCTTGCTGCGAATCGTTGGATCTAGAAAACAATGCTCGAGATTGCACGAAAATCAAATTATAAACTTTGGCACGTCCCTGGACGATTTCTCGTTCAGGGAAAAAAGCGGGTCGACCCGTAGGGTCCTTTTTTTTGTTTAAATATATATATATATATATATATATATATATATATATATATATATATATATATTATTCTGATATCTTATTTCTCTCGTAATTTGTTCATATTAACTCGGATTTCAACAAGTTATATATGGAAATTGATCTGAAAATGGCCACGAGCACAATGATATAAGTTTCGAGGCCATACTCTGACAATTCCAAAACTTCTTATTTTAACTGTTTATCGTCATTTTATTATTTAATTATCTAAAAATGCGGGATGTTACATTTATCTTTAGTGATGCTATACTTTATGTATAAACTTGTTGTGTTATTGTAGGACAAATGATAAGAAAATCCGTTCACTTAAATGATTAGGAGGTGATCTTTGCTCATTTGTATTATCTGTTTATTTTCGAAAGAACTGAAGTCGAGTTTACCAGAAATTCATTGATTGGTTTTGGAGCGTTCGGTAAGTGGGAAGAGTGTATTTATATGGGATGACTCGAATCCATAACCACTTCAAAATTATATATATGATCTATGTTTTGGAAGCGGATGAGAAGTGAAATGTTATAGAGTTGAACTGTCTATCCTATGGTTAAGTACAAGAGAGAGGTTAGTGTTAACATTTCGAATAATTGTATCGTGTGGGACTATCTATCTTGAGGAGTACTCAAGAGAGAGGACAACGTTAGCATTCGTTAGAAGACCTATGCGGAGAACCTATGTGGAAGTTCGAGATGCTCAAATCCATATAGTGATTTGTTATCCGTTCGAGATGTGGGAATTCATTTGGGAATTCGTGTTCTGTTCGAACGATGAAGACTTGAGTGAGAGACGCCGAACGTAGCCTCGACATCAAAAATGACTAAAACCAGAGTAGGATGCACAATCTCGGGTTTAGCTTACCCGTGAGGGTATATCAACTCTAGATTTAGAATATGCTTATTGATATGTTTCATGCGGGGGTTGTTGATACTTGGTGCCACACAGTTCATCGTTGGACCAGTTGTGTTTACCTTAGAATATGTAACAACCCAGTATTTTGTGATTATTTTAATTGTGTATTTTACTTATTTAAATTGAAACTCCTGATTTAAAACTTTATTTTATTTATTAAAATGAATAAATTATGTTATTTTAAAAGTATATTTTGATTTTTGTGTGAATTATAATTTCAAACTTGAATAAATAGGATATTTTCATAAAATGTGGATTTTGGTCAATCTGGTCAAACTTTGACTTTTAAATTTAAATTTTAAATCTTTGAATTTTTGAATTTTATCCTTTATTATAAAAATATATTAAATTACAAGAATACTACTTTTCGGTTCGTTGAAATCCGATTTATATTTTGAAAGTTATGCTTTTTACAATATTGGGCGTAAATTGATTTATTTAATAAAATTGTCTATTTTAATTTATATAAATAATATTTTTATTTGTCAAATCATGTTCTAATATGTGTTATATGACATTTTAGGTATATATTTTATTTTAAAACATATCTTTAAAGTGATAATAGAATTTTTTTCAAAATTTACTATATTTATTTCTGATTTTTAAATGCTATTTTCTAATTTTCTGCTATTTTCTTCATTTAAATTATATTTAATTAAAATTTATTTATTTATTTTTGTGAATGCATTTTTATTTTATGTTATTACCTTTATTTTTAAATATTTTCCAAGTCCATATAATTTTTTCAAAATTTATTCTGTTTATTTTCAAATTTTCTAGACTAGTTTGCATTTTTGTGCTATTTTCTTATTTGTACCTTATATAATTGATAATTATTTATTTATATTTTGTATTTTGTTATATTTTCGAAATTTTGACTGAATTTATTATTATTTTCAGTAATTTAAACTTATATAAAGAAATTAAAAGTAATTTGAAAAGGTTATGACTTTTGTTTTCCAATGGCCTTTTATCTTCCACCTTTTCACATTTAACCTAACTTTTCATTCATATTGGCAATAGCAACTCACATCTTCAGCCGACCACCTCCATTTCCCATTCACGTAAATTCATTTTTCTCATCTCCTGAAAAAATTTCGGCCATAGCTTTGAGAAAAGTTTGGGTAAAAATCCTTTTCTTTTCTTTTGTTTTTACTTTTATTCTTCTTTGATTTGAGCTTTACACTTGTTCTTCTTCATCATAGATTCGGCCCCACCACTCCAGCCGCCTTGCCGCCTCCACCACCACCTGAGCCAGCCCCCACCACATCCTCTCCAACCCCATAGCCAAGCCGAGCCATCCTATTGTGAAGCTCCACCTAAATCTGCACAAACTTCACCTATATGCACCATAGCCAACGCCCATGTCTTCATCACCTTCAACCTTCCTTTGGCCGCCACCAACTCCACCTCCACCACCCATAGACGACCTGAAACCCACTGCCACACCATCCTCTTGACCATACCAAAGAAGGCTGTGCCCATATGGCCTTGCCCGTGGCCTTGTAGTGCCAGATTCCATGTTGTAGTGGCCTTGCTTTGTTTTGTAGTTGTTTCATGCTCACCACACTTTTGCCCATCAACAAACCCATGTAGGCCGACCCATATCCACCCACAACATGATTAAAACCTTGCCTTAGACATATATTCCACCTTATGGCTGAGCGTAAGGATGTTGGCAGCAAGTGCAAAGCATTTCAGCTTTGTTTTATGCAGTTATTCTAGCATAGTTTAATCGTTTTTTTTTTTGGTTTGAAAGCATATGATTGTTTTATGGTTTTGTTTGATTTGTTTTCAACGAAATTAATCTTTGGCTCTCCCACTCGAATCATTATCGTGCTATCATACTTTTGCAGATCTCAGTTGTGCATTCGTTTGTTGTCATCTCCAGCTTATACAAGTGAGTTATTCTCACCAGACAGTTTTGTACTTATATGACTTGTGAACTAATTTCATTTGAATCTGTAAAATGCATCACCATATTATATCTGTTATATTATGATCATATGATGTTCACCCATGCTTATACACCTGTTATATCATCTGTTACTGTTATATAATGCTATTCTGTTATTTATTCCAGTTTATCACACTGCAAGTTCCCTTTAGATTAGAATCACTATGGGTTGAAATGATACATACCCGAACGGACTTTAGAATAGGAGAAAATCGTTATGAGATGAAATGATAGGTCTGAGCGATTTTCATTTTATTTCATTTACTTGGGACTGCGGGTTTGAAATGATAAAATCCGGGTTTCTTTGTAAATTACGGGTTGTGTCAGGACCCGATTCTTCGTCTTTCGAAAATTCAACATCGATACTCACTTTATCGACCGCCGAGCAATCGAACGACGGAAAACCGAACACTTAGGCTTTTAAGAAAAAGAAAAAGACAGAAAAGATAGAAAATAGAGAGAAAAGAGAAAATAGAAAACGGAACAGAATAGAAAACCACAGAACAACATCAGAATCTCACAATCGCAGCGGAACAACATATAGTAGATAAATGAATAATCTTTAAACAAAGAACTATTTCAGTTATTACATTACATCACATTACATTTCATCATATCATCAGAGTGTACAACAACAAACAACAACAAGCAGCGGAAAAGAAAATACTATATACTAGTAATACGCCATGCCAACCAGCTTGCCTCTAGCAACTCCAGAATATCCTGATAAACCTTAACTCTTGACTGCCCGTGTGGAAATTGGTGGGCACCCAGAGTTTAGGAAGGAAAACAATAAACTCCGAGTCAGTCATGTGACTTGTGTGAGAACTCAAAACAGTTTATTTATCTTTAAAAACATCAAAATAGAGGAATATTTTTAAAGTCAATTCGCAATGCTTTTAAAAATGAGACTACCATAAGGCCTCCCGCACACACACACAATGCAAACGCAGAATCAGAGAAGATTTCTCGTTATGATAGTCAAAGATGCTTGATACGCATTAAAAAGAACATTTGATGTTATTACTAGTGCATAGTGTAGGAAAAATTTATTTCGAAAGTAGAATATAAATCTTAGCCAACATACGACCATTATCGTATGCCTACTATAGCTACCATCTAAACAATGGTGACCACCATAAGTAAATGGCAGGTTCTACAACTAATACCGTACAAGTTTCGTATTGGGAATTGGATTTCCAACAAATGATCAGGCCAAGGAACTTCCAATTACCACATGAGAATGCCTCTGGAAGGACATCCCCGAGAACCAAACCGGATCTCTACCAACACAAGGCCGGGTTACCCCTAACTGAGTAACAACTGACCGAATATGTCATCCCCCGGTCCTTTGGGACCTTTCAACCGAGCGCTCGCAATCAATTCACACAATCATAAAGTGTTTTCAACATGAGTAAGTATCTGGGCTCCATACCATGATACCACCCTTTTCCAGAAGGAAATGCACATATCCTAAAGGGCGCAACCCCTCATAACCTTGCCGCATCTTTCCTGTTTTGACCATTCCCGAGGTGTGAGGCTCGACGAAGTCACGTCCACAAAAACATACTTTATACAAAAGCCATGCTTTGGGTCAACAAATGATCATAGAAATGATCACCAGGATAGACGATCAAATAAATGATCCTATCACAAATAATCAACACAATGATCATTTCACAGCAACACTCAGCATGTCACATTACCAAATTGGGAATATATCGCTGATAACATTCAACTACATAACCTCTGAGCTCGTACGTCTCAGAGAAGGGTGTTAAGCTAAAAGAATAAATTCTCCGCCACCAACAGAAATATATTTGAAAGAAATCGGTTTTATATCTCAATTTGTAATGTCAGACATACAATCCATACAAGTCTGTTCCGGGCTCGAACAAAACCGAAGGCACTTTCAAAGAAGTCCTTGCAATCCGGATAATCTCTAATCACGTCCGGACTTCCCATCACATAGGGAGTCTCTATACCGTAGCTACTCGGTGCAAAGACAATCGACGAGTTGTCCTTTCGCTTTCAAAAAGATCCGGTCTTCAACACCGGTCTTCAAATGCAATTCATAACGACGTATCACATATTCGGAATGGGTTATACGACCCCATGGTCCTTTCCCCGTTAACCCGAATAGTGAGCGCTTATTCAAAAATAAGTGTGGCATTCAAATTCAAACAAATGACATCAATTACCCATTCAAAGGGAAATATTGATAGTCGGTTATTGAACTATCCATGGATATGCACACATCACCAGATTCCAAATAATTTTCCAAATTATTTATTTTCCAAAATATCTTTACAAGATATATAATTTCAATACTTCAAAAATAAATCAATATTTATTTTCATACAAATTCCACTTTCTTTTATAAATTCCATAGTGAATTTATATTTCACAATATCTATGAATATATGATTTCAATTATTCATTTTCAATTTATCTTCAAAAAGATAAATTCTTAAGATATTCACTTTATATTGGAAAACATTTCCATACTTACTTATTCATAAGTAATTCACAAATTTTATTTATTTTCAACACTTAGAAAATATTCAATATACTTAAATCGAGATTAAGTATATATTTCATTTTTTAAGGAAATCATTCTCTTAAACATATTTATTTGGGCCAAAACGAATGTTACGTAAAACATCGTTACGACAACCCAAAATCACCAGTATAGGGATTCGAAATTAAAATAGATATATATGAATCCCAATACTATACAAAACATTTCCTTTCGGAAATCATTTACTATAACAACAGTGTTATAGTCCACCATTTCCTTCTATTTCTCGAAAACGTCTATTTCAACAATGAATGTTGAAATCTATGGTTTCGAATCTCAACACATTTAAAACATCGTTAGATCGTTTTAAGTCTGTTTAAAATATCACATCCTAAACATTTTCTTTAACATATTATTCACTATTCAAAAACGTGAATATACTACGTTAACAATTTCATCTTTTCTATACATTTCATTTTAAAGGATTATTCACAGTTCAAAAACGTGAATATAATTCCATAAATAAGCTATAACAATTTACTTATCAAAATAAGTCTTTGCGAATTTATAGAACAACGTTTATAAATTCCATTTCTATTTATCTTATAAAAACTTCTTTTATGAATCTCCTTTATTAACCTATCTCAATTCATATCTCAATGATATACTAGAAATTCATATTATAAGTCAAATACTTATAATTTATTTGTTTGAAAAATCGTTCCTTTGAACTTCATAATTATAAATCTTATAACTTATAAGATTCAATTATTTATCCAAATCTATTCTTTCAATAACTTTATAAATTTTATAAACCTACTGCTTATAAAATTCCATTTATAACTTCACCGTTTATAATTCTATAAATTTCATTCATTTCCGAATTTCATTCATAATTCATTCTAACACTTATAAAACTCGTTTTATAATTCAAATAAATACTGTTGAGGAATCCAGTTGGATCCCCCCAACCTGTTTTCTTGCATCCACAAACATTAGCACAATACCAATTCCGCTCCAGTACGAAATTATCGCGGTATATGGGATTTAATAATATTATCCGCTTAATAGACGGCGCAATAGGGTCTCATCCGCTATACAATGCGGGAAATCATTAACTCCAATATATACATATGCCAATATATATATATTGCTATTATATATATAATACCAATTTCACTGTTTATGAAATATTCGCGGTATATGTTTTTAATAAATAACATCCGCTTACTAACGGCGCATAATGTCTATTTTAACAATCAATAGATAACAATCATCATTCAAACATGCATTCAAATATTTTAAATCTAACTATTTAAAATAAAATCGAAACTGATTCGATTGAGTGAGAAGTTCTCACCTTGATTTCAATTTCGTTTTAGCGATTTATTTCGAATAAAATTAAACGGACGTTTAATTTTACCCGAAATTCTCACTAACTCCAAACGACTCCAATCCAATTCCATCACGTAGTGCTCGTCCATACGATTCCAACGCAACTGAGTTTGCATTTTTTCGACCTCGCACGATAAAGATATTGCATTTTAAACATCTACAAATCAATTTACATTTTAAATTTTATATTAAAAATCCAAACAAATCAGGGCCGCACGTTTTTGAAATATGCAGATCTGGCCGTTCCCTTAATCTTCTCACGCGCGTTTTGTCTCCAGGCATCGTGAAACCCATCGACACGCACACCTATCTCCAGGTCGCGACCACCCACGGTCATCAAAACTCCATCACCTCCACGCCATTCGAACCGCCTCGCTCCACTCTACCAGCGCCCCAAGTGCCTTGAAGTCCGGTCCTACATCTAGCACGAAAATCGAGGCCTACCGTATGGCCTTTGACTGCAAATTGCCGTCTATCCACAACTCCATTCCCAATCTCCACCGTTGGATATGTAGAGCACACTAGCCTCTACGTTTTCCTAGTTGAAAGTTTTTGACAATATTGTGTGGATATGGAGATAAAGGAGGAGGAAATGGGGAAGTTTCTGGCCGTTCATAGCAATGGTGGCGGCTGCATTTGTTTAGGGTTAGGGTTTGGATTTTTTTCACAATTTTTGTGAATTTATGGCCCTATTTATAGAAAATTATTGAACACTATTCATTCCGGAAATTCCAAACTCCGATTTACGCGCCGTAACCAGCGTTTCTAGGGTTTACCCCGCGTTCCGGACATAATGGAACATGTTTCGAAAGCTAATTCGGACATCTGTGTGAGTTATGGCAATAAACGTTCAATTTAAATTAAACCGATTTAAACGATTTTCTAGGCGTTTTAATTTGTACCGGACAAACGGTAAATCCGATTGACACGAAATTTGAAACCATACAATAATATCACATTACGGATCCGATGAAACTAGTTTCGTCGAAATCCGAGACTTTTTGAAAAATGACTATTTTAACTCGCCAAATTAAAATTAAAAATAATTCGATGCGTTTCGAGCTGCCACGATCAAACGATAACTCCGATTGACACGAAAATTGAAATCCAGTAATAACTAACTATTACGGATCCAATGGAACTGGTTTCGTCAAATTCTGAGACTGTTCAAAAATTGACTATTTTCACTAGTCGATTAAATATTAAAATATTCAATTTTCACAAATTAACTTTTAATTCGATTTTAAAAGTTCTAAAATATCATTCTAACTTCAATATGATAAAATAAAATTTTACAAATCATTTTCAATCATATTTAACTCAATTTTCAATTATTTCCATAATTTAACATATTAAATTATCGATTTAATTATCCAATTAAATCCAATTATTCGAAATAAAATTTATTCGACTTATAAATTTCACTTATTAATATTTAAAATTAATTAAATATTCAAATTTTAATTACTAAAAATCCTGGGTTGTTACAATCTTCCCCCCTTAAAAGAATTTCGTCCTCGAAATTAACAAGTAAGAAAAGTTATAGAATTTATTAACTTTCCAAAATTCATAATTAAACTTCTTACAATAACTTTACTAAGTTTTCAAATCATACTTAGTTACCTTTCCAAACCAAACTACTATTGTTTAACTTTCAATTCCAAATCAAAGTTAAAGTTTTCAAAATTTTCCAATTTTCTCAAAAAATTTCTAACGCCTTAAATTTTCGGAAAAATTCGCCATAGTCTCCTTTGCGCGGCTCGATCCGAAAAAAAAATGACAGTATATATATCACAAATATACATCTCATCAAGTAATGAGGCATCCCGAAGGGAAAAAGTATAAAAGTACGATATGTAATCCGAGATATGTACCTTATATTTTATTAGCAAGCATATACGGCTAATATAGCGCGAAAGCGAGCTCCAAATGCGAAGCAAACGCGATCCGCACCTACTAAACACTCAACAAACAACATGAGAACATGTATATATGAAAATAATATCAACATATATCATATAGCAACATAATAACTATATATGCCAACATAGCAAATGAAACTAAAGCAACAAATGCAAACATCAACCAACTATCATTCATAACCAATAAATATTCATTCATATTCTCATTAATATTAAATGAAATAGGTTTTCAATTTAATCACGTTTGATTCATTAACAGTGGATGTTTACTAACATTCATTTTCAATTAGTTTATATTCACTAATCCATATTCAAGTTGGTTCACTTCCAAATCAAATTCAATTCCATTTAAGATTCATTTAACTTCCAATTGAATTTCAATTATTTAGCTTCCAATTTCATTAACACTTAATGAATTATATACAATCATCTAACAACCATATAACAACCAATGTATATTAATTACAACCAAATTCTTTGCTTTCAATTGGTTTAATTAAATTGATTTGCATTCAATTATTCAACTTCCAATAACATTAGATTTTAATGAATTTACACTTACATTCATTATTTCATTCCAATTTATTCACATTCAATTGATTAACATTTAACCCATTAATTCAATTCAATTCAATTTCTAAAGTTGAATTTCATTTACATAACTTAAATTCCACTTATAAATAAATTCAGCTTCCAAATTCTAAAGTAAATTTTCATTTAACTTTAAATTCATTTTTTTATTTATAACTCATATTCATAAATATTCATATAGTTTCACTTCTTATATATAAGTTTATTTCACAATTGTAAATCACTTTAATTATAATTCAATTCTTATAATTCTTTTGCTTAGATTATTCAAACAACCAAACAATCAACTTATATACACTTTAATAATTCTGAAAAATTATTTCTTTATATATAAAAATATAATCAAGGTAAAATTATTTCATTTACCCAATTTAAAAACAATATCGTGTCGGTTTATCTTGTTTAAGAGTTTAGAAACCCCTTTCTACGATAGTTAGCTAGACTACATTGACCGAAATCTATAAACAATCAACCGATAAGTCAACACAATACAAAACAATTTTATATTCACTAACAAATACGCTCTCATAGCTATTATTACACTCAAACCATTCTAGAGCACTACTGACTCTATCTCTAATGAGTAATACCCAACAGAATCATGGTTGTCGCTTAACCATATGCTCTGATACCACATTGTCAGGACCCGATTCTTCATCTTTCGAAAATTCAACATCGATACTCACTTTATCGACTGCCGAGCAATCGAACGACGGAAAACCGAACACTTAAGGTTTTAAGAAAAAGAAAAAGACAGAAAAGACAGAAAATAGAGAGAAAAGAGAAAATAGAAAACGGAACAGAATAGAAAACAACAGAACAACATCAGAATCTCACAATCGCAGCGGAACAACATATAGTAGATAAATGAATAATCTTTAAACAAAGAACTATATCAGTTATTACATTACATCACATTACATTTCATCATATCATCAGAGTGTACCACAACAAACAACAACAAACAGCGGAAAAGAAAATACTATATACTAGTAATACGCCATGCCATCCAGCTTGCCTCTAGCAACTCCAGAATATCCTGATAAACCTTAACTCTTGACTGCCCGTGTGGAAATTGGTGGGCACCCAGAGTTTAGGAAGGAAAACAATAAACTCCGAGTCAGTCATGTGACTGGTGTGAGAACTCAAAACAGTTTATTTATCTTTAAAAACATCAAAATAGAGGAATATTTTTAAAGTCAATTCGCAATGCTTTTAAAAATGAGACTACCATAAGGCCTCCCGCACACACACACAATGCAAACGCAGAATCGGAGGAGATTTCTCCTTATGATAGTCAAAGATGCTTGATACGCATTAAAAAGAACATTTGATATTATTACTAGTGCATAGTGTAGGAAAAATTTATTTCGAAAGTAGAATATAAATCTTAGCCAACATACGACCATTATCGTATGCCTACTATAGCTACCATCTAAACAGTGGTGACCACCATAAGTAAATGGCAGGTTCTACAACTAATACCGTACAAGTTTCGTATTGGGAATTGGATTTCCAACAAATGATCAGGCCAAGGAACTTCCCATTGCCACATGAGAATGCCTCTGGAAGGACATCCCCGAGAACCAAACCGGATCTCTACCAACACAAGGCCGGGTTACCCCTAACTGAGTAACAACTGACCGAATATGTCATCCCCCGGTCCTTTGGGACCTTTCAACCGAGCGCTCGCAATCAATTCACACAATCATAAAGTGTTTTCAACATGAGTAAGTATCTGGGCTCCATACCATGATACCACCGTTTTCCAGAAGGAAATGCACATATCCTAAAGGGCGCTACCCCTCATAACCTTGCCGCATCTTTCCTGTTTTGACCATTCCCGAGGTGTGAGGCTCGACGAAGTCACGTCCACAAAAACATACTTTATACAAAAGCCATGCTTTGGGTCAACAAATGATCATAGAAATGATCACCAGGATAGACGATCAAATAAATGATCCTATCACAAATAATCAACACAATGATCATTTCACAGCAACACTCAGCATGTCACATTACCAAATTGGGAATATATCGCTGATAACATTCAACTACATAACCTCTGAGCTCGTACGTCTCAGAGAAGGGTGTTAAGCTAAAAGAATAAATTCTCCGCCACCAACAGAAATATATTTGAAAGAACTCGGCTTTATATCTCAATTTGTAATGTCAGACATACAATCCATACAAGTCTGTTCCGGGCTCGAACAAAACCGAAGGCACTTTCAAAGAAGTCCTTGCAATCCGGATAATCTCTAATCACGTCTGGACTTCCCATCACATAGGGAGTCTCTATACCGTAGCTACTCGGTGCAAAGACAATCGACGAGTTGTCCTTTCGCTTTCAAAAAGATCCGGTCTTCAAATGCAATTCATAACGACGTATCACATATTCGGAATGGGTTATACGACCCCATGGTCCATTCCCGGTTAACCCGAATAGTGAGCGCTTATTCAAATATAAGTGTGGCATTCAAATTCAAACAAATGACATCAATTACCCATTCAAAGGGAAATATTGATAGTCGGTTATTGAACTATCCATGGATATGCACACATCACCAGATTCCAAATAATTTTCCAAATTATTTATTTTCTAAAATATCTTTACAAGATATATAATTTCAATACTTCAAAAATAAATCAATATTTATTTTCATACAAATTCCACTTTCTTTTATAAATTCCATAGTGAATTTATATTTCACAATATATATGAATATATGATTTCAATTATTCATTTTCAATTTATCTTCAAAAAGATAAATTCTTAAGATATTCACTTTATATTGGAAAACATTTCCATACTTACTTATTCATAAGTAATTCACAAATTTTATTTATTTTCAACACTTAGAAAATATTCAATATACTTAAATCGAGATTAAGTATATATTTCATTCTTTAAGGAAATCATTCTCTTAAACATATTTATTTGGGCCAAAACGAATGTTACGTAAAACATCGTTACGACAACCCAAAATCACCAGTATAGGGATTCGAAATTAAAATAGATATATATAAATCCCAATACTATACAAAACATTTTCTTTCGGAAATCATTTACTATAACAACAGTGTTATAGTCCACCATTTCCTTCTATTTCTCGAAAACGTCTATTTCAACAATGAATGTTGAAATCTATGGTTTCGAATCTCAACACATTTAAAACATCATTAGATCATTTTAAGTCTGTTTAAAATATCACATCCTAAACATTTTCTTTAACATATTATTCACTATTCAAAAACGTGAATATACTACGTTAACAATTTCATCTTTTCTATACATTTCATTTTAAAGGATTATTCACAGTTCAAAAACGTGAATATAATTCCATAAATAAGCTATAACAATTTACTTATCAAAATAAGTCTTTGCGAATTTATAGAACAACGTTTATAAATTCCATTTCTATTTATCTTATAAAAACTTCTTTTATGAATCTCCTTTATTAACCTATCTCAATTCATATCTCAATGATATACTAGAAATTCATATTATAAGTCAAATACTTATAATTTATTTGTTTGAAAAATCGTTCCTTTGAACTTCATAATTATAAATCTTATAACTTATAAGATTCAATTATTTATCCAAATCTATTCTTTCAATAACTTTATAAATTTTATAAACCTACTGCTTATAAAATTCCATTTATAACTTCACCGTTTATAATTCTATAAATTTCATTCATTTCCGAATTTCATTCATAATTCATTCTAACACTTATAAAACTCGTTTTATAATTCAAATATTTTCATTTATAAATTATCAATTTATAAATCTTTTTATATGAATCAATTTATACTATTATATTTAAAACATCTTTAATCTCCTTTATAATTTCACCATTCTCTTGATTTATAAAATAATCAAATTTTATAAATCCTATTTTTCAACTTTTCATAATAAATTCAATTAATCCCGATTTAGACTATTTTATAAAATCATTAATCCCATATTTTCAAAAATCAGCCTTTTACTATATTTCTCAAAAATTCATAATCTTTATAACATTAAAAATTATATCGTTTATTTATTTAAAATGAATCAATTCCCAAACATATAGTATATTTTCAAAAATCACTTTAAAATCCCTTTTTTAAAATTCCAAAACTTGGTCCAATGATGCTACATACCAAATAGTCAATCACGACAACAACGATATCATATATCGATATGATAATCAACGAATATCAAAATATCCATAATCAAATAAATAATGTTGAGGAATCCAGTTGGATCCCCCCAACCTGTTTTCTTGCATCCACAAACATTAGCACAATACCAATTCCGCTCCAGTACGAAATTATCGCGGTATATGGGATTTAATAATATTATCCGCTTAATAGACGGCGCAATAGGGTCTCATCCGCTATACAATGCGGGAAATCATTAACTCCAATATATACATATGCCAATATATATATATTGCTATTATATATATAATTCCAATTTCACTGTTTATGAAATATTCGCGGTATATGTTTTTAATAAATAACATCCGCTTACTAACGGCGCATAATGTCTATTTTAACAGTCAATAGATAACAATCATCATTCAAACATGCATTCAAATATTTTAAATCTAACTATTTAAAATAAAATCGAAACTGATTCGATTGAGTGAGAAGTTCTCATCTTGATTTCAATTTCATTTTAGCGATTTATTTCGAATAAAATTAAACGGACGTTTAATTTTACCTGAAATTCTCACTAACTCCAAACGACTCCAATCCAATTCCATCGCGTAGTGCTCGTCCATACGATTCCAACGCAACTGAGTTTGCATTTTTTCGACCTCGCACGATAAAGATATTGCATTTTAAACATCTACAAATCAATTTACATTTTAAATTTTATATTAAAAATCCAAACAAATCAGGGCCGCACGTTTTTGAAATATGCAGATCTGGCCGTTCCCTTAATCTTCTCACGCGCGTTTCGTCTCCAGGCATCGTGAAACCCATCGACACGCACACCTATCTCCAGGTCGCGACCACCCACGGTCATCAAAACTCCATCACCTCCACGCCATTCGAACCGCCTCGCTCCACTCTACCAGCGCCCCAAGTGCCTTGAAGTCCGGTCCTACATCTAGCACGAAAATCGAGGCCGACCGTATGGCCTTTGACTGCAAATTGTCGTCTATCCACAACTCCATTCCCAATCTCCACCGTTGGATATGTAGAGCACACTAGCCTCTACATTTTCCTAGTTGAAAGTTTTTGACAATATTGTGTGGATATGGAGATAAAGGAGGAGGAAATGGGGAAGTTTCTGGCCGTTCATAGCAATGGTGGCGGCTGCATTTGTTTAGGGTTAGGGTTTGGATTTTTTTCACAATTTTTGTGAATTTATGGCCCTATTTATAGAAAATTATTGAACACTATTCATTCCGGAAATTCCGAACTCCGATTTACGCGCCGTAACCAGCGTTTCTATGGTTTACCCCACGTTCCGGACACAATGGAATGGGTTTCGAAAGCTTATTCGGACATCTGTGCGAGTTATGGCAATAAACGTTCAATTTAAATTAAACCGATTTAAACGATTTTCTAGGCGTTTTAATTTGTACCGGACAAACGGTAAATTCGATTGACACGAAATTTGAAACCATACAATAATATCACATTACGGATCCGATGAAACTAGTTTCGTCGAAATCCGAGACTTTTTGAAAAATGACTATTTTAACTCGCCAAATTAAAATTAAAAATAATTCGATGCGTTTCGAGCTGCCACGATCAAACGATAACTCCGATTGACACGAAAATTGAAATCCAGTAATAACTAACTATTACGGATCCAATGGAACTGGTTTCGTCAAATTCTGAGACTGTTCAAAAATTGACTATTTTCACTAGTCGATTAAATATTAAAATATTCAATTTTCACAAATTAACTTTTAATTCGATTTTAAAAGTTCTAAAATATCATTCTAACTTCAATATGATAAAATAAAATTTTACAAATCATTTTCAATCATATTTAACTCAATTTTCAATTATTTCCATAATTTAACATATTAAATTATCGATTTAATTATCCAATTAAATCCAATTATTCGAAATAAAATTTGTTCGACTTATAAATTTCACTTATTAATATTTAAAATTAATTAAATATTCAAATTTTAATTACTAAAAATCCTGGGTCGTTACAGGTTGAAATGATATATTACCTGTATCACTTTACCTAGCGTAGAAAATTATATACAGACCCGTAGTTAAAATATGTCTTTCTAAAAATTTTAAAATATTTTAGAAATGTAAATATTATAATATTTTGATTTAAACTTAATTAAAAATGATTTTTGTAAAATATTATTAATTTTCTGGAAATTTATAAGTTAAATAAATAATGGAAAGGCTAAGAATTTGAATGTAAGTTAGTTTGGAAATTTTGATTTAATTATAATTGAAAATTAAATTAAATGTGAAAATATGATAATTTATGATATTTTGAATTTAAATGAATTTAAAATGATTTTATAATATATTAATGATTTTTGAATAAAGTTAAAATGTTAAATGAATGAATATTTAAGTTGGAATTTTGAAATATAACTAAAATTGGAAATTTGTGAATTTGGCTTAAAAGTGAATTTTAAGTTAAGTAAATAAAAATGAAATTAAGTTATATTTGAAAATTTAAACTTAAGTTTTAAGTTGAAATTTAATTTAATGAATTTAAAATTTAGTTTTGGAATTTAATAAGTGAATTATTATTAAATCTTGATTTTTGAATGGAAATTTAACTTTATAAAATCATGAATTAAGGAAAATTAAATGATGATTATAAAAGTGAAATATTATGATTTTATAAGTTAAAATGATTTAACTAAAAATATATTTGTTTGTGAAATTATATTGAACATTTGAATTTTAAATAACAGCATTTTTGAAATGCTATTAATTCTAATGTAAATGATAATACAGCATTTGTAAATGCTGTAGTTGATAATAATGAACCAAATGACTTAATTTAATTAAAGGCTAGCATTTTGTAAGTGCTATAATTGTTGAATTTAACTAAGTTTCTTTAAAACTAATGTAAACTTATTACAGCATTCGTAAATGCTGTTTTTTGTTAAATTGAACTGTTTTAAGTGTGACTTTTCGTAGCATTTTCTAAATGCTACGAAAGGTGGATTTTCACTGTTTGATAAAATTAAGCGAATGAATGAACTTTGAAAGATTAATTTTTTTGGAAATTTAATAATATAATTAATAAATATAATAACTTCATTTTTTTATGATTTAAAAATGAAGCATTTGTTTTGAAATATAAATTATTTGAAATGTGTGTTGAAATGGTATTTTAAATAAATTAATGTGGTTTGGAAAATAAGATATTTTGAAATGGATTTTTTTTTGAATGATATTGAATTGTGAAATGATGTTTGATTTCGAAGTATAAAATACCATGTTGAAATTTTAACCACAGGATGTATTTAATTTATAGTTTAACTGATCCTTAAAGGATGGGCGACCCTAAGCATCCTTTAATTTATTGTACTTCACTACAGTTCACTTGAGTTAGTTTATATAAGTATATATGTCCTGACTTGAGTGTTTTGTGTTTTACTTTACGCTTAGGTCAGCCTGAGTATTCACAGCTTTGGATTCTCTTTCTAGAGCTGGTCTTTGCTGAGGTTTCTGCTTATTTACATTTATATCTACTTCTTGTTTCTGCTATTCTAGTTTATCTCATGTATTAGTGAACTACTATGTATTTGGGATTTCTATTATGTTATTTTCAGACTGTATTATGTATTTGGTTTGAGACTCTGTTATAGTAGCTTCATGAACTACTATGTTATTTTATATTCCGCTGCGAGTTATTCTGATTGTTCTGTGTCTGTGATTGTTTTTCATTTGCTCCAAGTTTATTTACAATGCGGTATTTTAAGCAATTCAAGTCCGGCATGTGTGGATGCGAATGGCTGAATATATCGCGTTGTTACATTTGGTATCAAAGCTTTGGTTTTAGGCAAACCTTAGCCTGCGGAGCAAAAAACCTCATTAGAGATAGGGTAGAAATACCCTAGAATGAGTGAAATCAATCTCATAATCCTTTCTTTGTGAGAGAACGCATTTTCGAAGTATAAAATAATTTTCAAATGATTTTTAAAGATTTTCAAATATTATTTTGGTATAAAAATTTTCTTATTTTTAAAACCAAGATTTTCTAAACTTCATTCCTTCGGTATCCACCTTGTTAGAAATCTCTTGGTTAGGATTCTTATCGATTAGGATTCCTTGAACTTTGGAATACTCCCACTCGCTCTGAAATCTAGTCTTGTACCCTTTTGATCTTGGAGCATTCCATAACTCCACATTTAAATGACCTCTCTAAAGATCAGTGATTCCGCCAATCTTTGAATGATTTGTAAAGGGATGAAACTCCTTTATAATTATCATTGATTCACCGGAGATTTCTGTATCCTCGGTTTACGATGTTATCTATCTCCTGCTCTACCTGGATTCTATCTTTGGCAATCGAATATCGATTTGCCTTAGATTACCGAATTGATTATATTCCTGTATTCACGGACCCGGTTAAGGTCGCCCGCGATTTATATAGGCTTATCCATCTTCTATTTGGTAATAAAATTATCTCATCTTTGTTCGAGCTTATCTTCGAACCAGAATTCTATTTGATTAGAATTTCTCTAAATCTGAATCTCTGTTTATTTGAAATCTAACCTTGAGTCATTATTTGGAAATTTGTGTTTGATTGTATTTTGAATTTGTGCATACATCGAAATTATTATTTTGATAAGGATGACCACCTTTTTATATAAAAGTGAAATGTTTCGATAAGGATTATATACCTTTTAAAAATGAAAATTTGAAAAGATTTGAAATTTTGAAAATTTATAAGAATTTGATTTATATAAAAACGATTTATAATTGAAGGGTTATGAATTTGAATTTCGAGAAATTGAACTTCGGTGTTTTGAAATCGGTTTTAAGATTTTGGAAAATATATAATAATAATATGATTTAAAGATATTTTCTGAATAAGAAATGTTTCAAATGTATTCGAATGAATTCCAATGATTTCGAAGAGATTTCAAAGAATTTTCAAGAAAATAAAAGTCCAGAACCCACTTATGTCGTTGAAAAATAATTTCGGTGATGAATGCATGCATCATCGACATTGATTTTCGAGTTTTTGAGTGGGGGAAAGGCTACTCTAGTAGCTTTTCTATGCGAATGATTTTGTGAAAACCAAATTTTTATTTCAGATTTCGAAGTATGGTTTGATATTCGAAAGATATATGTGTGTGTATATATATATTTGAAACGATTTAAAGTAAGCCGATGTTCAGTCCTCGAGATTCAGATTTATTTTGGTATAACCTTATATATTGTAATTGATTTATGGATTTGTTACCGATTTCCAACTCTTGGATTTGAAAATTTGGTTCTTTCGACTATTTTGAAGAATCGAGCACTTCCAAATCAAGGTTAACTTTTCAAAGCTAAGAAATTTTGAAAGGTATAAGGTGTAACGATCCTGAATTTTGAACAATTAAAATTGAAAATATTTAATTAAATTTTAATATTTGGATGATGGTTTAAATTGAATTCCCAATATAATGGCGATTAAATTTTAAAAAATAATAATCTATTGAGAGTTGAATAAAAATTTGAATCTTCAATTTTGCTGATTAAAAATATTTCAAAGGCATAGATAATTCATATTAATATCATTGAAAATAATAGAAGCTTCAGAATTGAATTTGAAAATGATTTGTTCAGTTTTGGAGTTTTATGGTCTAAATTGAATTTGAAAATAGCCTTCCGAGGCACAGTCTCGGAATTCGACGAAACCAGTTCCATTAGGTCCGTAATATTGTATTATTACCGGATTTCAATTTTCGTGGCGTTCGGAGTTGATATGTGAGCATATGACGTTTAAACGCGTTGAAAATTGATGTTGAAAACAAATTGAATTTAAAATGAAAAATAATAATAATATAATAAATAAAATAAGGAAAATAATTTATGAAGCATGGTGCAAATTAATAAATGCAGCCACCCTAACCAAATCCTCTCAGCCGAGATTTGGTCTATAAAAAAAAAATCGATACTGTCAAACCCTAAGATTTCGAAATCGTGTAAAGTACGCGTCGTTCTATTTTTAAGTACCTCGTCCCTTCCTCCATCACTTCAAACTAAAACAAAAGGAAAAAAAATGAAAAAAATGGCGGCCTCGTGATTTTTCGTTCGCTCGTTTTCAAAACTAGGGTTTTTCAAATCGAAGGCGGCTTTCGTTCCTCTTTGCAAATTTAGGGCTTGCTCCGGCGATCGTTCGTCACGAAGAGCTCTGCTCGGCTACTTCAATTCGCATCGACAAAGGTGAGTGACCCTCACATCTAATTCAATACTAGGCGTCGATAGTTGATTTGGTTTCGGTGTTGATTTTGAACTGTTTGATCCACTCTGTCATTCTGTTTCGATTTTGATTTCCTGATGTTTTGAATTCTCTGTTGGCTTTTGAACACTTGACTGACTAGCGGCTTTGGGTTGAAAATGTTGCATTTGATTTTATTTGAACGATGTCGATTTCATTCGACTTTGTTCCGATGTTGGAAATTTATTTGACTGGGTCGGATTTCTTGTTGCATTTAGCTTTCACTGATAAAACTGCTGCTTGATTTGTTTCGTTCGAACTTGATGGATCACTTTGTTGTTCCATAGCCTTGGCTTTAACTTGATTTTGTTCAAAGTTTTGACCTTTCTCATTGCATGCTTTCCATTTTAATTTCTTTCTGGCAATAAGTGAACACATTTTCCCTGTCACCTACATACTTCAAGGAAACTGACATATTACAATACAAGCAAGTTTTCTTTTTGCCCACTTTAATACATGCAGTAAATCATCACTATATATAAATCATGTATTTACGAAAGTAAGTAGCATAATTTTTTTTAAGTTAAGTTTAATTAAAAACAGCATGGGATCCATTGACAATATGGTTTGTATATGCTTTAATTTTGAATATGGTCTGTGTTATATGTGTAAGTTGTTCTGTGAAGAAGAAAAAAATTTATTAAACATTCTGGTCTTCTCTGTTGATGTTACAGGGTCAAATATTTAATCAAAATCCCAAAATTTTATCATCAAACCTTGATTAAGCTTAAAGTATCAACAAAGCAAATTTGTTGTAAATTTAAACATGATATAAGAAATTGTTCTTGCCAGATACTGAAGCATGGGTTTTGTAAATCTCGTTTTACAGTTTTGATAAATTCGAACCTGTAGTTTTGGAGTTTTGCTTGTTCGTTGAATGGTTGTACCGCTTACTCATATATGTGGTGCTGTGGTGCCATACCTCTGGTGCCCTCACCCTCCTTCTATTTTGTAGTTGCTCTGCACTTTTGGTGGCTGACCATCCTGTAGCACATCTCGGTTTCATTTTAGTTTGATTTGAGTTGTATCACTTTCTGTTGCAATGTGTTGTAGTTGCTTTGTCACCTGTTATTCAAATCTGCATATATGTACATGCATACATGTGTATGTTTGTGTACATATATGGCTGGATTTGTACCAAGCTTGAATTATTTTGCTGTGGTATCGAACTACAGTTTCATACTGGGAAATCATTATAGTTTATTTGTGCACTTGCTCGAGTCTGGTTCAAGTAGCCTTACTTGTGAAAATTTGATGTTGTAGACCCACTGAATCATTCATTCTGTTCATTTCAGTTGTTGGAGTTCCTGTTGTATTTGAACTATGTATTCATGTTGAAACTGGACCAGTTGTAGTTGCTTTGTGTATACTTCTGTTGTAGTTAAGTTGAACTATGCTTGATGATGCTTATGTTCTCTTGATCACTTCCAGTTGTACTGCTATTTGAATTGCAGTGTTTCATGTTGTAGCTCCACTTGTATCTCTTGTGCACTTTGACTCTCTTGTGCCTTTTTAAACTGGTTTGTGATGTATTTTGTCACTGTTTATTTGATCCACTTGTGACATTTGTTGGGTCTGGGCATTCTTGTTGTCCAGACTTGTACATGATATTTTTGATTTGCTTGTATATATGTATGTTGCACCACTTGATGTTACACTGGTAGTTTGAAATTGTCACATGCAGTGTGCACTACTTGTTGGTGTTGATATTGCATGTTGACTTGTTGCACTGGGTTGATTTTTTTTATTGAGTCTGCATCACTGGTCTTTGCAGTCTAGTTTCCATAGCTTGATGATCATATCTGTCTGCACTTGTCTTGTTGAACTGTAACTGTGCATTTGTATCAACTTGAATATGTTGCATTTGTTGATTCATCATTGTTGCCAGGTAGATTGATGTCTGCACTGTAGCTTTTGTATTGATCATTGATGCTGTATTTCTGCGTACATGTACAGTTTCATTGTTGCAGTGATATTTTGAATTTTGGTCGAGGCCATTTGTACTTGTGTTGAATCTGATTTTGTTTTGACCTTGTGCACTCTAATTGGCGAGGCAGTGCACATGTATGTACGTGTGTACTGCAGCCACACCGCCTTGATTTTATTGGTATTTTTTTTGCTTTGATCCATTTATCTTTTGTGTATTTCATATGCCGTATTGGCGAGGCAGTGCACGCGTGCGTGTATGGCAGCCAATCAGTTTTGATTTTTTAAGTAACTTTTCAATTATTTGAATTGATTTGTTTTAAATTGATGATTTGTTGTAAACTGCCGTTTACGCAAATTTTGATGCTTTTCTAAATTATCTTTTTAAAAGAAAAAAAAAAGAAGAAGAATCCTTTCATCTATCTTCGTCGAAAATTTGAATCTACTGATTTATTGTTTTAACACTGATAAGTGTTATATTTACCGTTATCCGATTTCTTGTTAAAGGGTCGGATAGGTAAATTTATCTCTGACTGTCGTATAATTGCTATTTAATTATTATTGCCTCTATGCACTAATAACTGAGTTTGAATTAGACTGACCTGGGTATTATTTTCTTTTGAATGTAATACTCGGGTCAGACCGAGTATTTTGCAGCTTGAAGATTTTCTCGCAGCGAAGTTAGAGAAAGGGGAATTACCGCATTGCTAAAGTTTTTCAAGAAATTTTTCTTGTACTTTAAAAGATATATATATATATATATATATATATAGATAATTGTTCCGCTGTATTAAAATCCGATTCATTGTATAAAACTCTGATGTATTAAAGAAAAATTATTTATGAAATATATTATTGTTTCTGTGATTCTGTGACTGATTCTGTTTAAATGTTATAAACTAAATAACAATCCGTCATTTTGAACGTTTCTAGTTGGTTTAATTACCGACTAGAGGCGGTCAGAGCGGCGGGTCGTTATAAAGTGGTATCAGAGCTTTGGTTTACACAAAGCTCAGTTTATGGCGTTTAATATGAATAGTTACTAGAATCACTTTAAAGAAAGTGTTTTCAAATCTAAAGAAGTATAAATTGTTTTCTTTAAAATAAAAGGTATTTTGAAAATTAGAATCATTTTCGAAAATTCCCCTCTCTAAATTTAAGTTTGCGATAGTTCTCTTCGGTGAGGTCTCCTTAGATTTGAGTCTTGATCATTTGAAAACTCATTATCGAACTGTTGAGATTTATGAAAAATGAAATATAAGTTAAGTGAATTAACGAATTGGTTTAAATTGGTTTAAAACAAATATTTTAAATATCTCCAAAGTAATAATTGGGAAATAAAAGGACATGTTGATTTGGTTATAACCAAGAGAATAATTGAACTATAACTTGGGAATTTGATTCTGAATTCTTTTGAAAATTGATTTCAAATGTTTTGAAGAACGATTTAGTAAATAAATGGACTTTTGGTATATAATGGAGTTATATAAATTCAATTGAATTAATAAAGAAGATTTATAAATCAAAGTTTATAAATAGAAATGGAATTTGTAAAGATTGTTTATAAATTCGAAACCAATTGAATTTGATAAATGAAACATAGAAGTTATTAATTAAAGGAGATATATTCGCGATTTTGGACAGCGAATTATCCTTTATGTTAGATATTGTGATAATAAAAGTTGGTTGGGAATTTTATTCACAATTTTGGACAGTGAATATATTATTAAATCAAACAGATATGTCTTGGGAAAATGATTGAATAATCCGACCTTTGCTAATAAGGATTGCAAAATTTTGATAGGAAATTTATTTGTCAACTTAACTATATGAATAAGACCAGTTTTGATGTAAAGCTTATGTTTCAAGTTTAGACTAATGCCTAAAATAGTTAATGTGGAGATATAAATCTAATGGAACCAAGTCGATGAATGGTTAATTTACTAAAGAACTAGTTGACTATTTTGGAAATAGAAAGTAAATGCATAGTTCAAATGGAATTTAGATTTCAAATTTGATATCTGTCAATATGAAAATCCATAATAGATTTAATAGATTCAGTGATGAATTTGAACTTGAACGGGCAGAGAATCAAGTTAAATGGAAAACTTAATATTGGAAAGTTTGAAGTCGGTTTAAAACCAATATTGTGAAATGTATGCGGAATTCAAACTATGAATTAAGTCGAAGTTGAAAAAAATTAAAAGGCAATGTTTCGGGGAAGCAATATTATGAAATGAAGTTAATCCATTTGAAGTTGTTTTAAAATGTGTTAAGAATCGAAAGCATAGATTTCAACATCCATTGTTGAAATAGACTTTTTCGAGAGAATAAAAGGAAATGGTGGACTATAACACTGTTGTTATAGTAAATGATTTTCGAAAGGAAATGCTTTATATAGTATTCGGATTTATATATCTATCTTAATTTCGAATCCCTATACTAGTGATTTTGGGTCGTCGTAACGTTGTTTTACGCAACATTCGTTTTGACTCAAATAAATGTGTTTAAAAGAATGATTTCCTTTAAAAATGAAATATATACTTAACTATGGTTTAAGTATATTGAATATTTTCCAAGTGTTGAAAATAAATGGATTTGTGAATTACTTATTATTAAATAAATATGGCAATGTTTTCTAATATGAAATGAAAGGTTTGAAATTTTATCTTTTAAAGATAAAGTGAAGAAGTGAATATTTGAATTTGTTTCAAATAGTTAAGTGTGGAAAACAATATATATCTTGTAAAGATATTATTTTTGGAAAATATGAACAATTAGTTCAACTCGGAAATTTTTCAAAAAGATTGAATTTTGAGTTAAATTGAGTTTAACTTTGACACCCAAAACAATATAAGTTGAACTTTGAATGGTTGATTTGGATTGTATGTCTAACATTGTGAATTGATGACATATCAATTGATCTCTATTAAATATATATCTGTTGGTGGCGGAGAATTTATTCTTTTAGCTTAACACCCTTCTCTGAGACGTACGAGCTTAGAGGTTATATATCGGTAGACATCAATTATGTGTTGAGAATTGACGATGTAACGTTAAAATCCAAATCGAATGTGAAGTCGATAATAAATTGAATTATGAACGTGAATTGGGTTTGAAATAACCTTAAATTTTCAAATCAACTTAGAGGAAAATTTGAAATGGATAATGAAATGGAAAATGTTGGAATCCTCTATTTGTTATGGATATGAAATATTGTGGTTTTCAGAACGTATATATGAGAATACGATAAATTCGAAAACCATTAGTTTGGAAAGCAATTGTTATGGAAAACTTATGTAAGTACATGAGTATGATATGTACGAACTATGAAATGAAGTACTATGTATGTATGATATTATGTTTTCCAAACTGAGGATATGGAAAAGTACCTTCCATTTAAAATTGGAGAAGGTATTGGAACTCGATATGAGTGTCCATTTGAAATTCGTAGCTACGTTGAATTTCCATATGTGGAATGTCGATTCGGACTAAAATCCCCCACGATGGATCATCGTGTTTGGGATCGGGAACTAGCGGAATTCGAGGGGCGAGATGCCTATGGGTACAAACGATTCTACTGGGATAGTAGCGTAACCGCCGGGTATACCGCGATCTAGATGATATGAAATAGCGTAATTCGAGAGGCGAGATGCCTAGGTTTACAAGCGACTCTACTGGGATAGTAGCGTAACCGCCGTGTAAACCGCGATCTGATGGTATAGCGTAATTCGTGGGGCGAGATGCCTACAGTTACAAGCGCTTCCACTGGGATAGTGGCGCAACCGCCGAGTAAACTGCGATCTATGCAACAACCATGGCGAAATTCAAGAGATGTGAAATCTATAGTTTACAAGCGATTCTACTGGGATAGTAGCGGAACCGCCGGGTAAGCTGTGATCCATGGGGGAACGTGCTTTCCATATCCATTTTTAAAAGAATTTCTAAAAGTATTTTCACTGGGAATTGAAGCAAGTATATTTAGTACTTAGAGATTTTTAGTCCTGCGCCTGGCCAGCGTATGCCTAATGTCTGTAAGAACGACAATAGACTTGTTAAATTTCGAGTTAGCAAGTATTTTCAAACTTTAAATAGAAAATCAATTATCTGAAATTAAAATTACATAATTCCAACCTAATAAACTAAGGAAGAAGATTTTTGAAATGTTTTGAAAGTCCACAGTTTTGGAAAAGTTATACTATGTAGATTTTTAACAAGAATTTAAAATTTAAAATTTGGGTTTTGTAAGTTGAAAACTTTAGTAAAAGACTTTTGCGTCTTGATTGTAGAAATCAATAAAACATATGGAATGAATCATATACTTATTTATTTTTAATAAGTTTCAAGCTTGGTAAAATTGTGTAGGGTATAAACATCAGTGAAATTTTAACAATCATTTTTTCCTTACTTGTAATTTCGGGACGAAATTCTTTTAAAGAGGGGAGATTGTAACGATCCTGAATTTTGAACAATTTAAATTGAAAATATTTAATTAATTTTTAATATTTGGATGATGGTTTAAATTGAATTCCCAATATAATGGCGATTAAATTTTTAAAAAAATTAATCTATTGAGAGTTGAATAAAAATTTGAATCTTCAATTTTAAGCTGATTAAAAATATTTCAAAGGCATAGATAATTCATATTAATATCATTGAAAATAATAGAAGTTTCAGAATTGAATTTGAAAGTGATTTGTTCAGTTTTGGAGTTTTATGGTCTAAATTGAATTTGAAAATAGCCTTCCGAGGCACAGTCTCGGAATTCGACGAAACCAGTTCCATTGGGTCCGTAATATTGTATTATTACCGGATTTCAATTTTCGTGGCGTTCGGAGTTGATATGTGAGCATACGACGTTTAAACGCGTTGAAAATTGATGTTGAAAACAAATTGAATTTAAAATGAAAAATAATAATAATATAATAAATAAAATAAGGAAAAAAAAATTATGAAGCATGGTGCAAATTAATAAATGCAGCCACCCTAACCAAATCCTCTCAGGCGAGATTTGGTCTGTAAAAAAAAATCGATACTGTCAAACCCTAAGATTTCGAAATCGTGTAAAGTACGCGTCGTTCTATTTTTAAGTACCTCGTCCCTTCCTCCATCACTTCAAACTAAAACAAAAGGAAAAAAAATGAAAAAAATGGCGGCCTCGTGATTTTTCGTTCGCTCGTTTTCAAAACTAGGGTTTTTCAAATCGAAGGCGGCTTTCGTTCCTCTTTGCAAATTTAGGGCTTGCTCCGGCGATCGTTCGTCATGAAGAGCTCTGCTCGGCTACTTCAATTCGCATCGACAAAGGTGAGTGACCCTCACATCTAATTCAGTACTAGGCGTCGATAGTTGATTTGGTTTCGGTGTTGATTTTGAACTGTTTGATCCTCTCTATCATTCTGTTTCGATTTTGATTGCCTGATGTTTTGAATTCTCTGTTGGCTTTTGAACACTTGATTGACTAGCGGCTTTGGGTTGAAAATGTTGCATTTGATTTTATTTGAACGATGTCGATTTCGTTCGACTTTGTTCCGATGTTGGAAATTTATTTGACTGGGTCGGATTTCTTGTTGCATTTAGCTTTCACTGATAAAACTGCTGCTTGATTTGTTTCGTTCGAACTTGATGGATCACTTTGCTGTTCCATAGCCTTGGCTTTAACTTGATTTTGTTCAAAGTTTTGACCTTTCTCATTGCATGCTTTCCATTTTAATTTCTTTCTAGCAATAAGTGAACACTTTTTCCCTGCCACCTACATACTTCAAGGAAACTGACATATTACAATACAAGCAAGTTTTCTTTTTGCCCACTTTAATACATGCAGTAAATCATCACTATATATAAATCATGTATTTACGAAAGTAAGTAGCATAATTTTTTTAAAGTTAAGTTTAATTAAAAACAGCATGGGATCCATTGACAATATGGTTTGTATATGCTTTAATTTTGAATATGGTCTGTGTTATATATGTAAGTTGTTCTGTGAAGAAGAAAAAAATTTATTAAACATTCTGGTCTTCTCTGTTGATGTTACAGGGTCAAATATTTAATCAAAATCCCAAAATTTTATCATCAAACCTTGATTAAGCTTAAAGTATCAACAAAGCAAATTTGTTGTAAATTTAAACATGACATAAGAAATTGTTCTTGCCTGATACTGAAGCATGGGTTTTGTAAATCTCGTTTTACAGTTTTGATAAATTCGAACCTGTAGTTTTGGAGTTTTGCTTGTTAGTTGAATGGTTGTACCGCTTACTCATATATGTGGTGCTGTGGTGCCATACCTCTGGTGCCCTCACCCTCCTTCTATTTTGTAGTTGCTCTGCACTTTTGGTGGCTGACCATCCTATAGCACATCTCGGTTTCATTTTAGTTTGATTTGAGTTGTATCACTTTCTGTTACAATGTGTTGTAGTTGCTTTGTCACCTGTTATTCAAATCTGCATATATGTACATGCATACATGTGTATGTTTGTGTACATATATGGCTGGATTTGTACCAAGCTTGAATTATTTTGTTGTGGTATCGAACTACAGTTTCATACTGGGAAATCATTATAGTTTATTTGTGCACTTGCTCGAGTCTGGTTCAAGTAGACTTACTTGTGAAAATTTGATGTTGTAGACCCACTGAATCATTCATTCTGTTCATTTCAGTTGTTGGAGTTCCTGTTGTATTTGAACTATGTATTCATGTTGAAACTGGACCAGTTGTAGTTGCTTTGTGTATACTTCTGTTGTAGTTAAGTTGAACTATGCTTGATGATGCTTATGTTCTCTTGATCACTTCCAGTTGTACTGCTATTTGAATTGCAGTGTTTCATGTTGTAGCTCCACTTGTATCTCTTGTGCACTTTGACTCTCTTGTGCCTTTTTAAACTGGTTTGTGATGTATTTTGTCACTGTTTATTTGATCCACTTGTGACATTTGTTGGGTCTGGGCATTCTTGTTGTCCAGACTTGTACATGATATTTTTTTATTTGCTTGTATATATGTATGTTGCACCACTTGTTGTTACACTGGTAGTTTGAAATTGTCACATGCAGTGTGCACTACTTGTTGGTGTTGATATTGCATGTTGACTTGTTGCACTGGGTTGATTTTTTTTATTGAGTCTGCATCACTGGTCTTTGCAGTCTAGTTTCCATAGCTTGATGATCATATCTGTCTGCACTTGTCTTGTTGAACTGTAACTGTGCATTTGTATCAACTTGAATATGTTGCATTTGTTGATTCATCATTGTTGCCAGGTAGATTGATGTCTGCACTGTAGCTTTTGTATTGATCATTGATGCTGTATTTCTGCGTACATGTACAGTTTCATTGTTGCAGTGATATTTTGAATTTTGGTCGAGGCCATTTGTACTTGTGTTGAATCTGATTTTGTTTTGACCTTGTGCACTCGAGTTGGCGAGGCAGTGCACATGTATGTACGTGTATACTGCAGCCATACCGCCTTGATTTTATTGGTATTTTTTTTTGCTTTGATCCACTTATCTTTTGTGTATTTCATATGCCGTATTGGCGAGGCAGTGCACGCGTGCGTGTACGGCAGCCAATCAGTTTTGATTTTTTAAGTAACTTTTCAATTATTTGAATTGATTTGTTTTAAATTGATGATTTGTTGTAAACTGTCGTTTACGCAAATTTTGATGCTTTTCTAAATTATCTTTTTAAAAGAAAAAAAAAGAAGAAGAATCCTTTCATCTATCTTCGTTGAAAATTTGAATCTACTGATTTATTGTTTTAACACTGATAAGTGTTATATTTACCGTTATCCGATTTCTTGTTAAAGGGTCGGATAGGTAAATTTATCTTTGGCTGTCGTCTAATTGCTATTTAATTATTATTGCCTCTATGCACTAATAACTGAGTTTGAATTAGACTGACCTGGGTATTATTTTCTTTTGAATGTAATACTCGGGTCAGACCGAGTATTTTGCAGCTTGAAGATTTTCTCGCAGCGAAGTTAGAGAGAGGGGAATTACCGCATTGCTAAAGTTTTTCAAGAAATTTTTCTTGTACTTTAAAATATATATATATATATATATATATATATATAGAGATAATTGTTCCGCTATATTAAAATCTGATTCATTGTATAAAACTCTGATGTATTAAAGAAAAATTATTTATGAAATATATTATTGTTTCTGTGATTCTGTGACTGATTCTGTTTAAATGTTATAAACTAAATAACAATCCGTCATTTTGAACGTTTCTAGTTGGTTTAATTACCGACTAGAGGCGGTCAGAGCGGCGGGTCATTATATAAGGTCTTTATAAAGAATATAAGTTTAGTTTGGTATGATTAAAGTATAAAGTAATATGATTTATATAAGTTGAAACTGTTTGTTGAGTGAAATAAATAGACTATTTTGAATTATACTGGTATGAAATATAGATTTGAAATGTTTTTAATAATGTATATATATAGAATAATAATCTTTCCAATGGTAAATTGGATTTTTCATATAGAAATAAATAGTTTGAAGGTTTTAAAAAGAAATGGTTTTAAACTTAGTAACCATTTTAGATATTTTGATGATTGAAATGGTTTGGAAATGATTTAATCTTTATTTTGATAAGAATGTGAATTTGGAATGATAATTGATTTTGATAAATGAATATTTGAAGTTTATATTTGTATGAAAGGATATTTGGTTTACTTGTAATTTGAGTTTATTTAAAAATATTGGATTTATGAAAGGAATATTTCAAAACTAAGTAATAATGAAGTAAAATTTGAGATATATGAAATTATAAAATTTAGTTTTGGAATATGGTATATTTAAGCTTTGAAATATATTAAAGAATGAATAGTTTATTTTATGGATCAAATCTTTATTTGAAATTTGATAATATTTGAAATGGTTTTGTTGGAAAACTAAATTGAATTGAAACCGATTGTTTGAATTGAATTAAAATTGGAAATTTTAGATTAAGGTTTAATTGAATAAATTTGTGAAATGTAAAGAATTAAAGGAATGTTTCATGATTTCAAATGTATGATTTCTAAAGGTTATGATTTTAAAGTGTAATGATTTCAAGTATTTTGGTTTTGAAAGATTTATAACTTTGAAAGTATTATGATTTTTTTTTTGAAAGTGAATATATGTTTGAAATGGAAATGAATTCGTTTGACATAAATTTTGTTGATTTGGAAATTTGAATTATTTTCTAAATCTATTGTTTTTAAGAAACTTTGAAACTAAATATATGTAATTAGGAAGAAATGATTTAGCGAAATCATATATGATTTTGAAACCAAATTGATATTGAAATGGTTTGAAATTGAGAACCTTGTTTATTTAAATACTTTGATTTAGGAGTTATCGAACTTATATAAAATTTATTTGTATAAGCATGAAGTGATTTGAAACTATTGATTTGTAAAGGTACTCAATTTGTAAATTGAAATCTTATATAATCGAAGTCTATATAAGTGTGATTCGATATACTATTGGTTTTGGAAAGTATTTGATTTGAAAGTAAAATCTTATATATGATGGACTTTATATAAGTATGATATTTGAAAGTGATTTTGAAAGGTACTATATGATACACATTTTCGAAGTAAAGATATGGAAAGTGCCTTCCACTTGATATCCGCTTTGTGGCCATACTGTGGATTCATTCTAACGATATTATTCTCTCTCTGATTTAGGTTTTCCGGATATGATACTCGAGTGTCCATCGAATTCCACCGCGATCTCCGTGGTCTTACGAGAGCGACTGCATACCATAATTCACAGTGGCTGCGAGAGCCTACTGGTACGGATATTTCCTGGGAGATCCAGGCGTAACCATTGTGTATCTGTGATATATTGGGTCGCTTGGTAGCGTAATCTACAGGGGCTGCGAGAGCCTAAAGGTACAGATGTTTCCTGGGGCATCCAGGCGTAACCATTGTGTATCTACGGTACTACCAGTCTTCATGGCGTAATCACAGGGCTAAGGTAGTCGGCCTACGGGTACGGATGTTTCCTAGGGGATCTAGGCGTAATCATTGTGTATCCGCAATCCATGATCGACATGTTTCGGTTTGGTTGTTTTGTACTTTCCATATCTGCTTTTAAAAGTTTTTCCAGTATTTTCACCGAGTGTTGAAATAAGTTTACTAAGTACCTGGAGAATTCTAGCTTTACGCTGATCAACGCATGACCAGAGTCTGCGGGAACGAAAGTAAACTTGTTAAGACATCGAGTTATAAAAGTATTTTGATAAAGTATTATATAAAGGATATTTTGATCACTTATTTTACTTTTCTAAATAATTTAAAATGCTTTAAAATTTTGTTGACTTCGAACTATTAAAATTGAACCAAATGACTATTCATCATATTATAAATTGTTTAAAATGTTAAATATAAAATTTTAAATTGAAATTTAGATGGTTTTAAAATAATAGTTCATCCTTGTCTTTCAATTTATTTCCCCTTCTAGCTATTCCTACCTTTTTCCTCTTCGAGGGTTCTTTCTACATTATGGGAAGAGTTGGTTCTTTGGCTTATCGTTTGGATTTGCCTAAGAAGCATTCTGGAGTACATGATGTATTTCACGTCTCACATCTTCTCTAGTATCTTCTTAGCCTATCTCTTTTGTTCAGCCTTCTGCTCTTGCTGGTTGGGTTATTGAGCCTAATCTGATTGTCGAGAGTAAGCCACTTCGTATTGTCGACAGAGGTACGAAGCAACTAAGAAGAAGATCTGTTAGTCTGATCAAAGTACTATGAAGTACTGATGATCGAGATTGTACTTGGGAGACGGAGGAGAGCATTCGTGCTTCGAATCCGAAATTGTTTTTCCAGGTACTATTTGTTGTCTATCGTGCTTTTTGTTATTTTCCTTATTCGTTCTTTTCGAGGACGAAAAGATTTGAGTGGGGGAGAGTGTAACAACCCAGTATTTTATGATTATTTTAATTGTTTATTTTAATTATTTAAATTGAAACTCCTGATTTAAAACTTTATTTTATTTATTAAAATGAATAAATTATTTTATTTTAAAAGTATAGTTTGATTTTTGTGTGAATTATAATTTCAAACCTGAATAAATAGGATATTTTTAGAAAATGTGGATTTTGGTCAATCTGGTCAAACTTTGACTTTTAAATTTAAAATCTTTAATTTGTTTAATTTTATCCTTTATTATGAAAATATATTAAATTTCAAGAATATTACTTTTCGTTTCGTTGAAATCCGATTTATATTGTGAAAGTTATGCTTTTTACAATATTAGGTGTAAATTGATTTATTTAATAAAATTATCTATTTTAATTTACATACATAATATTTTTATTTGTCAAATCATGTTATAATATGTGTTATATGACATGTTAGGTATATATTTTATTTTAAAACATATTTTTAAAGTGATAGTAGAATTTTTCCAAAATTTACTGTATTTATGTTCGATTTTTAAAGGCTATTTTCTAATTTTTGCTATTTTCTTCGTTTAAATTATATTTAATTAAAATTTATTTATTTATTTTTGTGAATGAATTTTTGTTTTATGTTATTATCTTTATCTTTAAATATTTTCCAGGCCATATAATTTTTCCAAAATTTATTCTGTTTATTTTCAAATTTTCTAGACTAATTTGCATTTTTATGCTATTTTCTTATTTGTACCTTATATAATTGATAATTATTTCTTTGTATGTTATATTTTGTTATATTTTCGAAATTTTGACTGAATTTATTATTATTTTCAGTAATTTAAACTTATATAAAGAAATTAAAATTAATTTGAAAAGGTCATGACTTTTGGTTTCCAATGGCCTTTTATCTTCCACCTTTTCACATTTAACCTAACTTTTCATTCATATTGGCAATAGCTACTCACATCTTCAGCCGATCACCTCCATTTCCCATTCACGTAAATTCGTTTTTCTCATCTCTTGAAAAAAAAATCGGCCATAGCTTTGATAAAAGTTTGGGTAAAAATCCTTTTCTTTTCTTTTGTTTTTACTTTTATTCTTCTTTGATTTGAGCTTTGCACTTATTCTTCTTCATCATAGGTTTGGCCCCACCACTCCAGCCACCTTGCCGCCTCCACCACCACCTGAGCCAGCCTCCACCACCTCCTCTCCAACCCCATGCCAGGCCGAGCCATCCTATGGCGAAGCTCCACCTAAATCTACACAAACTTCACTTATATGCACCATAGCCAACACCTATGCCTTCATTACCTTCAACCTTCCTTTGGCCGCCACCAACTCCACCTCCGCCACCCATAGACGACCTGAAAACCACTGCCACACCATCCTCTTGACCATACCAGAGAAGGCCATGCCCATATGGCCTTGGCCGTGGCCTTGTAGTGCCTTGATTCCATGTTGTAGTGGCCTTGCTTTGTTTTGTAGTTGTTTCATGCTCACCACACTTTTTCCCATCAACAAACCCATTTAAGCCGACCCATATCCACCCTCAACCTGATCAAAACCTTGCCTTAGACATGTATTCCACCTTATGGCCAAGCCTAAGTGATGTTGGCAGCAAGTGCAAAGCATTTCAGCTTTGTTTTATGCAGTTCTTCTAGCATAGTTTAATCTTTTTTTTTGGTTTGAAAGCTTATGATTGTTATATGGTTTTGTTTGATTTGTTTTCAAGAAAATTAATCTTTGGCTCTCCCACTCGAATCATTATCGTGCTATCGTACTTTTGAATATCTCAGTTGTGCATTCGTTTGTTGTCATCTCCAGCTTATACAAGTGAGTTATTCTCACCGGACAGTTTTGTACTTATATGACTTGTGAACTAATTTCATTTGAATCTGTAAAATGCATCACCATATTATATCTGTTATATTATGATCATATGATGTTCACCCATGCTTGTACAACTGTTATATCATCTATTACTGTTATATAATGCTATTCTGTTATTTATTTCAGTTTATCACACTGCAAGTTACCTTTAGATTAGAATCACCATGGGTTGAAATGATACATACCCGAACGGACTTTAGAATAGGGGAAAATCGTTATGGGATGAAATGATAGGCCCGAGCGATTTTCATTTTATCTCATTTACTTGGGACTGCGGGTTTGAAATGATAAAACCCGGGTTTCTTTGTAAATTACGGGTTGAAATGATCTATTACCCGTATCACTTTACCTAGCATAGAAAATTATATGCGGACCCGTAGTTAAAATATGTCTTTCTAAAATTTTTAAAATATTTTAAAAATGTAAATATTATAATATTTTGATTTAAACTTAATTAAAAATGACTTTTGTAAAATATTATTGATTTTCTGGAAATTTATAAGTTAAATAAATAATGGAAAGGTTAGGAATTTGAATGTAAGTTATTTTGGAAATTTTGATTTAATTATAACTGGAAATTAAATTAAATATGATAAATTTATGATATTTTGAATTTAAATGAATTTAAAGTGATTTTATAATATATTAATGATTTTTGAATAAAGTTAAAATCTTAAATGAATGAATATTTAAGTTGGAATTTTGAAATATAACTAAAATTGGAAATTTGTGAATTTGGCTTAAAAGTGAATTTTAAGTCAAGTAAATAAAAATAAAATTAAGTTATATTTGAAAATTTAAACTTAAGTGTTAAGTTGAAATTTAATTTAATGAATTTAAAATTTAGTATTGGAATTTAATAAGTGAATTATTATTAAATCTTGATTTTTGAATGGAAATTTAACTTTATAAAATCATGAATTAAGGAAAATTAAATGATGATTATAAAAGTGAAATATTATGATTTTATAAGTTAAAATGATTTAACTAAAAATATAATTGTTTGTGAAATTATATTGAACATTTGAATTTTAAATAACAGCATTTTTGAAATGCTATTAATTCTAATATAAATGATAATACAACATTTGTAAATACTGTAGTTGATAATAATGAACCAAATGGCTTAATTTAATTAAAGGCTATTATAGCATTTTGTAAGTGCTATAATTGTTGAATTTAAATAAGTTTCTTTAAAACTAATGTAAACTTATTACAGCATTCGTAAATGCTGTTTTTTGTTAATTTGAACCGTTTTAAGTGCGACTTTCAGTAGCATTTTCTAAATGCTACGAAAGGTGGATTTTCACTGTTTGATAAAATTAAGCGAATGAATGAACTTTGAAAGTTTAAATTTTTTGGAAATTTAATAATATAATTAATAAATATAACAACTTCATTTTTTTATGATTTAAAAAGGAAGTATTTGTTTTGAAATATAAACTATTTGAAATGTGCGTTGAAATGGTATTTTAAATAAATGAATGTGGTTTGGAAAATACGATATTTTGATATTTTGAAATGGATTTTTTTTTGAATGATATTGAATTGTGAAATGATGTTCGATTTCGAAGTATAAAATACCATGTTGAAATTTTAACCACGGGATGTATTTAATTTATAGTTTAACTGATCCTTAAAGGATGAGCGATCCCAAGCATCCTTTAAGTTATTGTACATCACTGCAGCTCACTTGAGTTAGTTTACATTACATAAATATATATGTCCTGACTCGAGTGTTTTGTGTTTTACTTTACGCTCGGGTCAGCCTGAGCATTCACAGCTTTGGATTCTCTTTGTGGAGCTGGTCTTTACTGGAGTTTCTGCTTGTCTACATTTATATCTACTTCTGTTTCAGCTATTCTAGTTTATCTCATGTATTAGCGAACTACTATGTATTTGGGATTTCTATTATGTTGTTTTCAGACTGTATTACGTGTTTGGTTTGAGACTCTGTTATAGTAGCTTCATGAACTACTATGTTATTTTATATTCCGCTGCGAGTTATTCTTATTGTTCTATGTCTATGATTCTGTGATTGCATTTCATTTGCTCCAAATTTATTTACAACGCGCTATTTTGAGCAATTCAAGTCCGGCATGTGTGGATGCGAATGACTAAAAATATCGGGTTTGTTACAGAATATATCCTATCCAAAGATATACAATGCTCGGAAGGAAGTTTTTGATCCTTGTTATGGAGATCTTCAATTTACTGGGGACATCTCCGTGGAAAACAATTCATATACGAACGCGCCTTAGTGGTATTGATTGTATACCTATTATTATTACGCCGCTCACACAGCAACTATTTGATATGATTTATGTGTTGTATGTTAAACTTAACGAATGGTTGGTTTCTTTAAGTGGAAAACCGTTATGAGAATCTGTACGGTCTCAATGTTTACCGTTACATGTTACTCATCTTTCTTGAATTTGTCACGTTGATTTATCAAACTGATCCGTACGTTATTTTCTTATAATGCTCGGATCAGCCCTGTGTATATTTGTAAATTTTAGTTGTAGACGCTTTGGAGCTTATGGAGATGAGCTTGATGATTACCTACCGTAATATTTATTTTTGCTGCGTTACTATTGTATAACCATCATTTGTGAGGACAAACTGTTGTAACTGTCTAGGCTGATTACCGTAACTCTGAAAAACTTTGTATCTTAGAATGTTAGTTTATACTGGCTTTTGATATAATAGATTATCGTTCCACTGTGAGATTTCAATGTTGTGTTCTCCTCTTTCTTATTCTATTTCCTTTTCTTTTATTTCACATAACAATTTGTCTTTTCGATACTTGAGTGTTAGACACATAAATACCGTAGATGTATTATGTCGACATTTGAAGATCGAAAAGATGAGTCGTTACGCTGTCATATCTTAGTATGACATAGTTCTTTACCATCACTATTGTTGTCATTCCTTATTATTTCACACTTCATGTTCGTGGGACCTTCATTATCACAAATCCATTTATCCGCCTTACGCTTTAAGTATTGCATACTTCGTTTACAATATGATCATTCATTTTATAAAACGTAGTTTTGGCTTGGCACATTCAGATTTTTTTCCCCTTTGCCACTTATTAGTCTTGTTGATGGTATTTTGATTGTACTTTTACACCCTCGAATTATCATTTCTTACTAAATATAAATAAAATTAGTACGGTGACATGATCACCATAATTCCCTAGAGTCGACACTATTTCTTAAATGCTAATGCTAAAACAATCGAGAAAATCTTCTACATCACAAATCTCAATCTTCCTCGGAATTCAAAATTTTAAATCCACATGCTTAAATCATCCGTGTAAAATTTTGTTCATTTTCGAAATTCCTTCGAAACTCGAGGATATTCTTTTATTTATTTTTTACATAGTTTTATATACAGTTCCGTATATTATCATCTTCTTGTAGAGCATTAAAAAAAACAAAAAGAAAAAGAAAAAAAAAAGAAAAAAAGAAGAAGAAAGATGTGATTGTGCGAACCAAAGAAACAATGACCTGGGTTGGAGCATAGTTTGAAACCAAGCGGGTTGATTGAAGCAGCAAAATCCTATCTTATATCAATACTGTAGACTTTTTTGTCTAGTTTAGTTTGAAAATCCCCGTAATAATTACAGTGATAAACCATCAATCCTCGCTCTTCCCGAACTATTTGACCGTCTTTCTACTTCTTCGAGATCTACTCACTGCTGCATCTCTATCACAACTTTCAGAACCCTAATTATGCGAACTGTCTTCTCAGTTCTCTAACCCTAATCGTCAATTTATGGATCCGACTTCTCTCATCTCCCAAACCCCGATCCCCGAGATCTGGCAGTTCCCTCTTGTCGGGGTCCCACCCAACTCTAGATTCGTCAACACTCGAAATTCCTCCGTCGCCGAATCGACGGTTACCGATTACAGCAATGGATCCCGCGGCCGCCGGAGAAAACGGGAGTCGGCGCCGCCTTCGGAGGATGAAAGTTCGAAGCTCGTTTCTACCAGCAGCGGCAATGACGCGGTAATTTACTGTCTACCTTAGTGGTTTGGTTCCCGGTTGAAAATTAGTGGATCTGGATTTTCCTGTGGATGTGGATATAAAGTGGTTGATTCTAGAGTAATGCTGAATTTTTTAAATTTCATGCTATTGTCTTAAGCTAACTATTCAGAACTATCACAATTGTCATTGTGGCGTTGATTTGTCAACTGCTAGTACCGTATGCTTCTTGAAATCATCATTGATCCTCATAGAACTACAGCAGCGTGCATGATGGAGACATGGGCGGGAATATCTGAAAGCATGTAAATTGAATTGACCATGGCCCTAGGAAAGGTTATACAGACACACATAGGCTTAACTTCGATAATGTCTGTTTTTTTATGAGAAACCAACTTGCTCCTTTGCAACGTGTATTACAAATAGGCTTGGATTTGGTTCTAGATTAGACGTCAGCCTTTCGTACACTGAACCACATAAGCAAACTGCACTGATGTTTCACAAGTTGATGTTGTTCAAACCAGCTTGTATTTGAGTTTAAGTCAAACTTGAGTTCTAATAATTATAACTGCATGCAAAATATTGTTTGAAAAAACTTTTGTTCCGACATGCTAATATTTATTATACCTGGTTTTGGCATTAATAAAAATTGTACTCATACATATATTTAATACACTGTTCTTTTTCGTCAAAGTTTATTTTCACACTTTTGTAAAACATGCATAAATCACTTAGTAAAACATTAATTTTGAAAGATTGTTTAGTTGTTTTCTAATGCAATTTTGTTGACCTGTCTTTATCTAAAAAAATAGGTCACATGGTAAGGCGTAAATCACTTTGCTAATCAACAGAATTGTGTTTTTTGGATTCAATCTATATTCCCTCAAACAATCGCTGTTCTCCCAAAGTTACAGGGTTGTTTTGCCTAGTTGCTTCGACATGGTTCTCTTGATGCACCCTAGCATAATCTACTTGTTCGCATGTGTCAGTTTGGGGTATGTCAGGTCACTGGGAAAATCGCTTCCCATTCGAAGTCTTTTCTTGGAGGTTCAACTGTTGTTGACTATGAAAAACAATTGCGAGCGGGCCAGCTGAGCCACATTGAATTAGTCAAAGCTTTGATGACCCAAGGTGCATCTTAGGGAAAGGAAAGGGTGGTGCTTGCGGGTGCCAAGTGCCCGGTTTACTTGAATATTAAAATATATAAATGAGTTGCTATATAGAAAATGACAGGAGGTTTCTGCAATTTAAAGAGAGAAGACCGAGAATTCATCAAGCAGTAGATTGCTGCTTATGGTACGAAGTGTCCGGACAATTCATGTAATAACAGTCTATAGGTTTTAAAGGGTCGGCTTATCTACTACTTCATGGGACTTGAGGCGATATATAAGTATTGCAATATGCAGTGTCAGTATCTTCAACGAAAGAAAATGGCGACCAACTGTTAACGGTTATGTTTGGTAGTAGCACACACACATATGAGCCATGTATCATTATCTTGCCCATCGTCTTTCCACATTATGGGAGTCATAAGCGAGCGCTTCTTTATTGTATCAGAAGCAATGAAAATGCACTCTTCTTTATTGTACACATATGAATATGAGCATTAAGACACATGTTTCGTGCGTGGATTTTGTTTTGTACAAATGCACGATATTAAGATATAATTTAAAATGTAATTAAGATGTAATTGATTGACTCAGTTATAGTATATGAAAAATACGTATTTTAACCAACAAATTTTTTACATTTTAAATAAGACATGAGCGATTTGAGATATAAAATCGATTGACTCGGTTTTAATACACATAATTTTGTATTTTAATTAAGGTAAGAGTAGAGTAATTTAAAATTTAATTGAGATATAATTAATCAATTTAGTTTTAGTACATGAAAAATTGCATTTTAATTAAGGTAAGAGCAGCTTTAATTATATGATAAGAGCGATTGACCAAGTAATAAATTATAAAAATTTGAATTTTACTTAAGGTGGGAGTATAATATACTGATATGTAATTTGAATTTATAGGGTATTTTGAAAAGTTTATGTTTGCACTAAAAAAGTGTGACACCAAAGTCACTCCAACTAGGATTGCGTTTTAATTAAGGGAGGAGCAGTTTAATTTAAAATTTAATTGAGATATAAATGATTGATTCGGTTTTAGTAGATGGAAAACTTGCACTTTAATCAAGGCGGAAGTGCTTTAGTTAAAGGATAAGAGCGATTGATCAAGTAATAGAATTTAAAATTCTAAATTTTACTGAAGGTGGGGGTATGTTTTAGATATAGTGAGATGTAATTTGAATTTAAATTGTATTTTGGGAAGTTTATGTTTACATCAAAAAATGCGATACCAAAATTATTATAACTATTGTTAAAGATATATCATAAAATCCAACATCTTTGGTTTTTCTCATTTCTTCGCACTGTCTTCTGATTGAGTTTTGACCTATATCCTTGAATGTGTTATACTGACCTTTATATACGATGATAGTGAGATGCTACTCGAGTGTAAAATTAGCTTCATTCATTTGTTCCCAAGTAGATTTATATGGTCATCATGTACCAAGTGCACCGAGATCATTTTTATTGTCTCGTCATATGATTCTTTTATATCACTGAAACTGTGGGTTATGCTAAACTCAGTTTACTCCTATTTGAACAGCACGTTTTTTGCCTACAGTTCTATAAGGTAAAACTGTAGATATTTTATGCACTCATACATATGCGCGCACGCACACACACACAACCATGTCAGCATTATTGTATTAAGCATAATGTATTTTGGATGTAAACTTACATTTATAAGAATATTTGATATCCGTAACAGATTGACACCAAAGTGAAGCATATCAAAGAGATGCATAGGGATGAAAATGTTGAGTCAAAAGCTGAGGTAGAGGCAAGTTCCGGATTATGTAATAGAACTTCGGAGCAAAATACTCAACCTGTAGAGGCTCCTAAACAAGATTACATCCATGTGAGAGCAAGAAGAGGTCAAGCAACTGATAGTCACAGCCTTGCTGAGAGGGTAAACATGCTCTTTTTTGCCATCCTACCGGTAGAAAAATATTGTAGCTTCATCTAGTCAGATTCCTTTCTGTTGGTAATGTATTTACTTCTAGACAAAGGCATGGATGTTAACTGTGACAAGTTTACCAGGATCCATTGACCTTAAACCAAACTATCAGATAATATAGGTGCAGAATATGCACTACCACCAAAATACCAGTGTTCTTCTGATTCATTCAATAGCTGGGGCCCTTTATTTATTTATTTTGTAAATTATTAATCATATGATTCTGTGTTATATGCTTAGAATTTTTCTATGCTACGAGCTGGAAATTACAAGCACCTTGGTTATAACTGAAATTCAAAGTGGATCTTATGTATTTGGGTTATTTATATTTTGCGTTTTGTAACACATAGACATATTTCCAAAAATTATATTAGAGCAATTGTTTGTGGTAGCTAGTGCAATTGAAACTTGTAGTAGCAGACATGAAAAGGCAAACATATAACTGAACTATATTATATATTCAGGCTAGAAGGGAAAGGATAAGTGAGAGAATGAAAATTCTTCAAGATCTTGTTCCTGGATGTAACAAGGTGTGTGGAATGTCGGGCATTCGTTTCTTTAATTGCGCATTGGCACATATTGACCTTAATTCTGTGATTTATATTCTTATAAACTATTATTTCGTAAGCAGGTAATTGGAAAAGCATCAGTGCTCGATGAGATTATTAATTATATCCAAGCATTACAGCGTCAGGTTGAGGTGTGTGCAGTCACCTTTAATTATTTAGCACCTTGGTGCCCCTGAACATATGTTATTTCTGATTTTGCAGTTTCTATCAATGAAGCTTGAAGCTGTGGATCCCCAAACCAATTCTGGGATTGAGGGCTTTCCTCAAAAAGACGTAAGTGTTGGTTTGAAACATATATTGCTTTGTGTTTAAGCTTGGGGAATTGTAATGCTTGGACTTAAGTTTGTGTTTGCATTGTTACTATCTATGCGTTTTCACTGACAACAGTAGCTGCAAAGGCACACACATCATGAATTCTATGATAAAATTTTAAAGCAAATGAACCTTGCATGTCATCAGTTCTTCTAGTAAGTGCTCAAATCTTTACCAAGTAACACACTCATGGCACCGGACAACTATTTTCCAAGTGATTAATCCATGGTTTAAGGTTTCGGCCGGAACCCTAAGATTCCGGCCACCTCGGTTCGGTTCCGTCCGGTGGCGGGACGGGATTAGGTTGAAATCCCGTTCCGCTAACTAACAGTTAAAAAAAAAGATGATGAAGAAGAAATATCAGTAAATTACCTACCCGGAACCGAGAATCGAGATTCGAGATGCAAATTCAAGTGAGTATTGTCGTCGTCGATTTCATAGCACAAAGCAACAATTGCCGTCATCGATTTTACTGTCATCGTCGGTTTTAGAGTCGTTGAGATTCGAGATCGAGATGCAAATTCAAGATGAGCATCTCATTCGATTTTACTGTCGTCGTTGATTTTACCGTCGCCTCGTTCGATTTTACAGTTTGCCCTAGAAATGAAGATGCGGTTTTGTGAATTAAGGGCTGAAGTGCAACCCTAGAGAGAAAGGTGCAGTTTTGCAATTAAGGGCTGAAGTGATAACAGGCTAATTAAAATAGATATTGTGCTGGGCTTTGAAATGAAAGTAAACATCATTTAATTTTATTTAATTAGGACTGAATATAATGACATAAATTGGGCTGGACTAATTTATTTAATTTAATTTAGTATAATTCTAATTTTAAATTAATTTTTTTTAGTTAAGTATAAAAAAACTAGGTTAGACTATATCTTATATTTTATTTACGGTTACATTTTCATTAACAAACCATTGAAAACCGAAAGCAGGATCGAAACCGAAACTTCCGAAATCATCCGAAATTAAAAAAAATTCAAATGAACGAAACTGAGACCGAAACCGAGTTTTCGAACCTTGGATTAGTTAACATTACCTGAAAGCTCGAATATAATCTAAGTCCATATCAAGTACATTTTATGCTTAGGATACCGAATATCACTACAGTAATGTGCAAGATATTTGCTCATTTGCATGTTATCTGTTATGCTCATGTAAACTATATTACTCATTGTTGAACACTTATTTATGGTTGAGCTAACTTGGACTCTTGATGCATAAATATGTTATTAAGACACTTGATATTCAGTGTCTTGTGCAGTGATGTTGATGGATCTTACACGCAACCCAATTAAGTTGAGTTTCTTATGCAAGTATGCAAGCCTAGATTTTTAGAGCAATCCCAAAAGGGGATATCTTGATAGTATGGATACTTACAGGATTCTCCAATTACTCATTGTTGAACACTTATTTATGGTTGAGCTAACTTGGACTCTTGATGCATAAATATGTTATTAAGACACTGGATTCAGCGTCTTGTGCAGTGATGTTGATGGATCTTACACACAACCCAATTAAGTTGAGTTTCTTATGCAAGTATGCAAGCCTAGATTTTTAGAGCAATCCCAAAAGGGGATATCTTGGTAGTATGGATACTCACAGGATTCTCCAATTGAGAAATTTTGGGGTATCAATCTCCAAAAAGTAACTATTGAGTAATTATAATTTGCTACACTGTAGCTTGGACTTACTAGACATATATACGATTGGGTAAGTCACAATATAATGCAACAGTTGTATTAATTGTGTTACAATAACACACACACACACACAAGAGCTTAATATTTACAATATCAACAGTTGTGCAAACACAAGAGCTTAATATTTACAATCAAAGCCTTATGATTGCAATTGTATCGATCATGTTCTTCCGGAGGTGCACTAGGTAAAAAAGAAACATTAATCTCGGTCAAGATTAAGTGTTCGAAAAGAAAAAGAAAAAACGATATGATCTCAATAAGAAGTAATTTCAGCTAAGGCTTGGGTGAATGTCTCACTCAATGAAACTCAAGGAGCTAACCAAACGGAAGTTTTTTTTTTTTTTTTTTTTTTTTTTTGGGAAACGTAGCGACTTCTGTGTACAACAATATTCTTTGGTCCAACAGACTATTGTTGCGCTCAAATGCTGCTTCACTAGAATAAGCAACACTTTTAAGTAAAAAAAAAACATTTCTTGGAAAATTGGTGATCAATTGACAAGTAAAACCAATCATTAGGATCAAGTGGAAGATAGAGATATTGCTTACAAGAATAAGAATGAGGGAGACCCCTTTCCTCGAAGGACCTTAGGTCGTCTTAAGTGATTGCAATAAGTAATCCGGTATCTACTTAAAATTTGCGTCAAATTGCTTCTTTGATGAGGTTAGGAAAAATGTTGATGGATTCAATTTATATTTTTGAACCATTTCCATTACACCCCAACTACGATAGCGAACACCCACGTTCCTTTTACATCAGTGGAGCTAGTTGTCTTGGAGGTGTGTTAGAGCTGATAGGACAAAGACACAACTATCTCAACATTGAATGTTCGTTATAGAATTTAAGGCCTTTTTTGAAGAACAATCACTAGTAGTTGAGAGATTAAAGTGATATGGTTGTCTTAGCGTTATAATTGCTGGAAAGGGAAACGTGAATAGCGCTAGAAAAGTGAAAAGGAAAAAGATAAAACACAGGCAAGGTGCGAATTATATGACACTGACGAATACTGATTTTAGCAATGTTGGATTAGATGATAAACTATCATATGAAACAACTTGCCACGAGAAAAGAGGCTGAAGTTGAAGTTGCTTCCAGTGTCTGAATCGGAGTAGTTTTAGCGAAATCATGTCTGCTATTTTAATCTTTTCTTGTATCTCATATAATTTTAGTGTTCTATTGTATTTTATGGAGTGATGAAGTTATGTATGGAGTGATGAAGTTATGTATCTATTATTCGTGAGCAAATACATACGCTACATAAGATGCAACTAAAAAATATTTCCAATTTAACCTGTAAATGATCCATTAGTTGTTGTAGAGAGAAATTCACGAACTGGATTAACTTGTTCTATATACTCATTCAAAGAGGTAACATCTATCGACTAAGGAATATTCAACTCATCGGGTAGCTGTGAGTAGTTTTTTACTTGAACTTTATAACCGTCACTCTTATCTTGTGTGATTATGTTATGAATTATAACATGCATATATGATATTAGCCAAGTCATTCACATGATGGTATATTGTCGGATTGCAGCTTAATTCGCAAAATATTAAAAAAATGCTCTATCATCTTTTTCTATCTATCTTGAGCCTTTGAAATATTGATTTCTTTCAAAGTTCATATATTCTTAATTGTTGAAATCAATGTACGCCATTACATACACATATATACATACGTATATATACTGTGTGTGTGTGTAAGCAGTAAGGTAGTAGCCTTGTATGATGCCTAATGATACATTTTTGCAATGTTGTACACGAAAAAAGAATTTATTCTGAGCTGCCTTGGCTTTTAAAATCAAAATTAGTTCATTTTTATACCCTATATATTGTCCATATCAAGCTTATGAATAATTTTTCTACTTTCAATGCATATAGTCAAGGTTGCCAAGCATTTGCGGGAAATTTCTTTGCTTTCCAAAAGTTAGTACTCAATTTTTCAACATCTGTTTCATTTGGCTGTGTCTAAGATGCTCTTGACCGAAAATGATAAGTGCAGTTTGATTGCATTTTTCAGAAGTTTAAATTGCAGCGGACTTACCAATTAATACGCACTTGTCATTTCGACTCGTATGATTTCATAACATAACTTTTGAAGAATACACTTTGTCTTTTGATGAGGTGGAATTCCTAGTCATCCTACACGATTCGTCTGATGAGCAAATGTAATGTTTGAAGCTGTAACTTTATCAGTTTATCGAGAATTTTTTTTTGTTTGTATTAAAGTGATGACCAATTTTCCGATATCGGAGGCGGATTTCACAGGAATCATCTCTCATAACTTATCCTCTCATAACTTATCATGGTCCATCCATTTTTCAATTCCATTTATTACTATGTCTTTTCTTCCCTTAATTCTTCCTTCAAATATGTTGTCTCTTTCTACATTCTTCCAAATATTTTTCAATTCTATTTGACTGGGATGCAACTTGTCTCTTTCAAATGTTGAGAAATATATTTTGGCATTTTCTAGAAAACTGCAAAATTATAGTGAAATTGCAATGTTTGTAAGGCAGTTTGTCTTTTTTGAAATAGATGATATAATGTTATAATGCATGTATTTTGTCAATTGTGTTGATGGACAAAGGCTTAACTTCCAGTTGTTAAACTACCCGTTACCTGATGAAATGAACATTGTTTGTCATGTATTATTCTAACTGTTGGGTTAGCAATTTTTATTATGTTTACCGCATAGGAATCGTGTTTATGTATAATTCGTTCGCATTGAATATGCTTTCATTATATTGTAATGGATAAAAAAGGTTCAGTCTAATGCAAACCATCGAAGTTCTTAGGTGTAATCCTATCTTACAACTGTTTCCTAAAGAAGCATATGCAGTGTGTATGTTAATAAGAAAACTAAAACAATTTGCCTAGTAATTTTGCTTGTGTGACCATATCGCTTTTGAATGCACCAAAGTTGCGTATTTCTAGTTGTAATATCATATCAAATATGATTTTGATATAGTGACACACTATATGAAATTATACCATTTTTTTTTTCTTGTTTGCTATAACATGTAATTTTGTTATTCACAGTTTGGAATGCAAGCATACGAAAACCCTAGTTTAGCCTTCAGCACACGCCCTGCAAGAGAATACGGAGGGCAAGGATCAGCTGCAGAATGGTTGCATATGCAGGTTGGCGGCGCCTTTGAGAGAGTCACGTAATTTCTGGTTCAATAGTTCACCATTCCCCAGCAACTGATGAGAAACTTAATGCATCAGTCATTGATATATAGTATCCAGTGCACGGTGTCTGTGTAGGTTATTTGTATTTTAAGTCATTTTCTCAAACTAGAACAATACTGTGCTGTCAACTTGATATTATCCCTAATTTGCTTCTGTCCATATATAATATTTACACGCACTTAGAAATTGGATGCTTTTTGACGATCTATGTACTACGATGGTTTATGGACTGTAATTGTATTGTATGTTCAATTGTTAGAACGTGTCAATTGTATTCTGGTGCTTGTACTGAATGGGAATGCATTTTGGGAACTGATTTCACCTTCTATATGCTCAGATTGTTCAATTTCATTTGTTTGTTTAGTGCGTTCTACTGAGTCAGCAGAGTTAGGACGCATGAAGGTTGTACTGAAGTTTTCTTAAGCATGAAGTATGTTTCACAGAAAAAGTATGATTTTGATAGCTGCTTTATGTTTGTTGCGATTTTTTTCTATTTTTGCTTCTAACCGACTTTATTTTTGTAGGCAAAAGCACCAAGTTATCAATAATTGAGTTGATCATATTCATACTAGCAACTGCTTTTTATTTCTTTATGTTTAAGACGACTTTACACCAACGGTGTTAAGAAAGCATCCACTTGATAAACTAAAACCATGCTTTTGCGTAGTGATTAATCTATGTTTTGAAAGATGAAAGTGATTTGACCGTGTGCATGCTTGCCACTTTCTTTTAGCATATTCACATGTTTGCCCTAATAAATTCGTTCAAGTTGTTTTTCTGTCATTTTCAAACGTTTGCGTTTGATGCATGATTATTCTTAGCCCTTTTCACGTAGAGCATGACAAATTCATATTCCTAAAGAATTTAGTTAATTTCACCGGTTCATGATGAATATGAGAATCAAATCTTGTAATTACTGCGAACCCTAGTAATTCTTATTTTTCCACGGCCAATTATGTTATTTTATAATATGATGTTTTATGTTGTATTAGTCATGCTCTTCTGATTGTATTAAGTGGCATATTATCAAACCAGAAAAGTTTATCGCCATTTAAATAGATACAATAAATCTCAATCTTTAGATTTTATTGTATTTTAGGTCATGTATAAAATCTAATATAACATTCATAAAATCTAATATAACATTCATCTTACTCCACCATGGAACGAAGACCAGAGCTTAAAAATTTATAATTCAATTAAATCTATCTTTTATTCTAACAATTAGCTAGTTGCCTACGCTTATCGGATCTCGATACAAACCACACATAGTTTTTCATGAGCATAAGGTTATAAAACAACATAAATCAATCATCATCATAACTCAGTTACATCAGTTGTATAGCGGCAAAATTAATATACACATGCACTACATAACTAATGTACTTCTTACATAGATGATCAACTTAGGACCAGAAAATGCAGTAGTTTTTAGAAATTAATATATACGATAACAGTTATACGTGGATATTGTTTGCACGCAAAGTGGATAAACACCTTCTATCGAATTTATAGCAGCGAAGAAAATAGAAAGAATGCTAGAAAAGCAAAATGCACATAGATCTATAGTGATTTATCCATAACAGGCCTATGCTCACTGTTCATTTTTATTCACTTTCTTATATGTCAGCTTTTACAAGGATTTGAATGCAAAATACAATTATTTACTATCAAATATTGAAGTCCCTAGACTCTGTTTCGCATAGTTTGGTGGCTCCACAAAATGTTCCCATGATTGCTGTAAGTTTAGATATTTATAAAAGTGAAGAGGTAAGGAGGTCAGTGTGGTAAGTCGGGCAGTTTTCCTACATGTATGCTCGGTTCGATTATTTTCATATATGGAAGATACGATCCAGAATTATTCAGATTTCATTCCTTAAATGCTTTACTTGGTTCGACTGAAATAGTCTTGTTCGGTATTTGTTGGACTGGTGGATGGATATAGACGTCGTCCTGGCCAAGTATCATCGTGCATCTCCTTGTTCAATTATTGTCTTGTACCGAACTTGTCTGAGGTTTGCATCACTGGATAAGATATATTGGCTGGTAATTCTCCATACCAAACAAGAATTCTTGTCCCTAGTTCTTCGTACCAGAAAAGAATTCTTGTCCCGTGGTTAGACCGTTGGGCAGGTGTTCTTGCCCAATAGCCTCTCTATCAGACATAATTTCTTGTTGGGGGGGAAGAGCACCAAATAGGAAATTGGGTCCTGTAGCATCTCATCCTTGGCAGAAATAAGGAATATCACCTCCTTATCTGGTTAATATGCCTGCATGTGAGTACTTAGTGCTCCTTAGGTTTCTTACCCCTTTACTTTGAGATCACTCGAACGGATCATGATCTCCATGGCATACACATACCTAGATCGCTCCTACAATACTTCTGTTAATCTACCTCTATGATTCCTTAGGCGAAAGCGCATATAACACTTGCCCCCAAATCACCCTTCGTAAAATATGGAGTGTGCTTTGTTCGACCTCCTCCTTTAAACTTTTTATTTCACGTAAACGACTTTCCTTGTCCAGCAACCATTGTCAACCACATGTATTTTAGTCCATTACTAGTTTCAGTTCGGTGTGTGCCTTGGTTCGGTGTATATCACAACCTTGTGGTAGAAATAGGTTCAACGCTCTCCGTTTGGAATATTCAGTTCGGTTGTGCTTCTTCGACACCGGATAGAGTGGCTTACCTATATATATGCTGGGTTACTTACAATCGGACGTTCCCCTTCATTTTTACAATACTTTCAGGTGGCTGTATCCCCCATCTCTACTTGCAATCAATCATAGAAAGTCTTCCATTATTCATCCAATCATCTATAAGATTCCTTTAATTCACTTGCTATAATTTTTATTGGTTCGACGCAGTTTTAAGGGGTTAGGGCTTTAAACGTGTCCATTCCTTGCTAGATTTTAGAGGTTGGCATAGAATCTTTAACTCAATAAGTTTAGACCGTGAATCTGAGGCGCTTTTGAATCAATAGAGATTAGGGGTTCTAGTTGGTGCTTAGCTAGATTACTTGCTATATTATTGTGTTTCCCCAAACAAATAGGGACAGAATATGGATGATTACGTAAGGGATGCAAGCCAAATTTGGATTGTGCTCATGGAACTTTCTCAGCATTTCTTGTTTCATTTTGAGGTTAGGAGTGGCCAGTTTTGTGGTTGAGTTGTTATCACCAAACCAAAAACTTATGCAAATGAGCAGGGTTGTATAATACCATTTAGTTACAAGACTACATTAACTAGCCACGCCAAATCGATGCTACTTAATAATTCATCGCACTTTCTACTGTACATGCACGTGTGCATGCACAAATTTTGTGGTAGTACGTGAGATAGGTCGTTATATTAGACAGGTATGTCGAGTCATCAAAATACCCGTTCTTCGAGTGCTTTTGGAGACTATGCTCCATTTTCTTCTTCTCCTCCTGATCCTACGCTATCGGGGGTGTCGAACTAGCCAGTCCAGCTATGCTCACTCCTTGGTACACGGGAATGGTTAGTCATAATTAATGGTGGATCCCATTAAGTCTGTAGCTTCCACCTTATCAGCCATGCAGTTGGATACTATAGCAGCTACCCACGATCTCCTATGGGATGATATGCTCCTACCCACTCCAGAACAATGGGCTCATGCCCCTTTGAAAGGATATATGGCCTGCTCAAAATATCACTGTGCGGTTGGGACTCCACCTCCTCTTTCACAACAGATTACGGGTTTCTTGGTCTATCTAAAGATTGCTCCTTTTTAGTTGCATCCTAACGGGTATACCACACTGACCATTCTCTATGCTATCTTCATAGAAGAGTTTCAGAATCCTCAACTCATTGATAGATCAAATTCTTGTATATGATCAAGAGTAGAGCGGAAGGTTCCCTTTTCATTTATCCCAAAGCAAGGAGAAAATTTAAATTGGTGAAGGACTTATATTCCAAGTACAGTCTGTACGAGAAGGTGTGCTTCTTCATCCGGGATGCATCTCCGTGATTCCATCAATGGTACTTGTGATGTAAGTTATCTTGACTACTCATCCAAATTCTTTGTCTTATTTTAACATTGACCCCATATTCTAGCTTCGTCCTCAGGTTTGGTGAGATCCGCATCAGGAGATGACTTGGCGGAGATGCTAAGGAACTTGCAAAAAATCCCTCTAAAATTAAGGAAGGTTCCCCATCTGGTGATGATGAAGAACTTAAGACAGCTTGGGCTGCTAGCTACCGGGCGGTCGATTGGGAAAGGTAGGGCTCGCTCCACGTGTAAGCCTTTAAAGAAAAGGAAAAGAAAGCCCTCGATAGTTGGTGTGACAAGCGAAGAACCATCTTCCCAACCCTTCGCTTCTGGTGTTGATTTTATCAGTACCTCAGATATTGATTTTGATGGTAACAAACTTGGTAACAAATATACATTTATATAAAATATGACATTAACGATTTTGCCAAGTTATATAGTATATAGTGCATGATATTATACAGGTTTTGAAATGAAGACTCTATGGTATAAAGGATCATGAAGTGGACATGAAAACTCATGAGCATAAAGATCATGAAATGAAGATTTTAAGACTATGGTACAATGTATAGAGTCATAGAATATTGTTAAAGTCCATGGTAGCAATCTTTGATCTCAATTTCTTTTTTTCTTATCATTTATTTTTAAATCAAAATATATTTTTAAAATATATTTAAAAATATTTTATAAAAGTTTCCTAAAATTTAAAATGGTTATAAACGAGGTTTAAACTATTTTACAAAGTATCAAAATATTTTACAAAGCATTAGATTTTCAATTTTTTTTTAAAATAAATAAAACAAGCTTTTAAAATATACTAAAATACGTCGACATAAAGGCAGATTGTATGTCGACATAAGCTTTATGTCGACATACATGCCACAATTTTCAAAATTCAAATTTGAAACGAAGTGTCTATTTATCATATTTCTCCATGAATGGACATATCTGCTTGTTGTCTATATATAGGGGTTTCCAAGTGAATTTTTAGCCACTACTTTCTTATTATCTTCTCTCCTTTTACTCTGCCAAAATTTCTACTAAAAATATATTCAAATTTTCTCATATTAAAAAAAAATCAATTCAATCTTCATTATATTGATTCTCTACTATTTACTCTCGGATTTCAATCATCTCTCTCACTCAATCAAAGTTCAAAGTGATGTCCAAGAGGCTATAGGATCAATTGTATCCAAAGATCAAATGCTGTCTTTAGAAAAACCATTAGAACTCTAGTTATAGTTTATTGGGTGCGATTGTGCTTAATTCAAATCAATTAAGTGTGCTTGGCGTCCCAAAAGTCCTAGTGGATGTTCTTATGTCCCGAGTCAAATCAAGTGAGTGTATTTAGAGCTCAGAAAATCTAAAGGTGTGTCTCATAGCCTTAAAATCGAGATTGTATTGGGTTTGCCTTTTTCCCATTGAAACTTTGGCATTTAAAAAGAAATCTGTATAAGAAATTGTACGAGTCTGGTGTAGAATAACTCCGAACCAGTATAAAATCCATGTTGTGATCTCTCTGATTCTCTACTTTTACTTTATTGCATTTATATTTATCTATGTTTGTATCGGTGATTGTTTATTTTGTGTTAATTAAGTATAATCTTAGAAGAATCAACAGAAATTCATTAAAGTTAGAAAACACTATTCACCTCCCTCTAGTATTTAGTTAAGCCTTAAGATAGATAATTCCACCACTAACATTTGGTATCAGAGCGTTTGGTTTTCAAAAATTCATAATTTGACTTTTGAAAATTAAAATGACTAACAACACTGTTAGCAATTCTGTTAGTAACACTGTCAATCCATTTTGTAACACTTTTGTCGAAGGAGAATCTACTGCTAGACCTCTTCCTTTTAATGGCAATAATTACACTTATTGGTCACGTAGAATAAAAATTTACTTACAGTCAAGTGTTTAAGACATTTGGAATATCGCATAAAATAAGTACACTGAACTCCAAACTGATTTTTCATCTTGGACTACTGACCTAAAGGCACTTGCACAAAATAATTCCAAAGCCATGAATATTTTATTTTGCCTACTATATAAGAATGAATTCAGTAGAGTGTCTATATGTAAGTCTGCATATAAAATTTGAAGAATATTACAAGTTACTCATGAGTGCACTAGTAAAGTAAAACAGGATAAAATTTTCATATTAACTAATTAGTTTCAATTTTTTGAAATGAATCCAAATGATCCCATTTCTAACATGTACTCTAGATTTCAAGATATAGTGCATTCATTAGTTGCATTAGGGAAAATCTTTTGTAAAGAGGATCAAGTCAGAAAAATCTTAAATTCACTCTCTTTAGAGTGGGATCAAAAGACACTTATAATTGAATGGGCTAATGATATTGGTACTTTGAAAATTAAAGAGTTAACAGGCAATTTAATTTCCTATGAAGCATAAATGCAGGGTCGAAGAGAAAGTAAGACAATAAAAAAGAAATCCATTATTTTCAATGCAATAATCGGCGATCAGGATTCGGATGATGACAACGATGAGGAAATCACCTTTATGTCTAGAAATTTTAGAAAATTCTTGAAGTATAAAAAGATGAACAACTTTTGAAAACTTGAAAACAAAACCAATGGAACCGGAACTACTGCTTCAATTGTGACGAACTGAGTCATTTTTAGAGAGATTGCTCGCATCCAAATAAATCAAAGGTCTCGCCAAAAAATGACTCATCAAGGAAAAGGGCTTATAAAGCAACTTTGGATGATTCAAAATCCTTCTCAGTGACAATGATACAGATATTGAAAATGTGAATATGCATTTCACTGCAACAACAGACCAGTCAGTACTGATCAACAAAAAGTAGTAAAATTGATATGCTTTACATTTTTAATTCCTTTATTTTGCTTTTGGTTATTAAGAATGACTGTAAATTAATAATAAGAATATTGGATGAATATAATATAAGTATATCTTTAAAATTTATTTTGGTTAATAGGAATATAATATTAATTAAAAGACAATATAAAACATATATAATTTTCAAAAATTAATTTCTTTTATTTTTTTGGCTGAGTATATGGATTAGTAATAATTATAGGATAATTTAAAATATATATAAGTGAATAGGAATAATTTTTTCAACTTTTTATTTTGGAAATTACTGGCTAAATGTCAACATACCCATTATCTATATGTCGACATATGCTTCAGAATTCTAAAATTTGAATTTTCATTTCAAATTCAAAAGTTGAATGTCCCTTTACCTTTTCACCAACCCTTATATTCCGAAATGGTGTCTCTTGACTAGAGAACATGACTATTGATTCTCTATTTAATTACAATGTCTTCATCCATTCATTTCACTCTCATTTTTCAAAATTTAAAAATCCATTAAACTATCTTATGTCCTCAAACAATTCATCAATGGCTTCCTCTAGTTCAAATCCAAAATTTATTAGGTCCTCTAAGAAAACAAAAGCTTTCTCTTCAATGATAAAGATGCTGCAGGATCGATTTCACCCTAGAGGGGGGAGGGGGTGAATAGGGTGATACTATTGATTATAAAAATTTATTGCGAAAGTATATAAAAATATTGCAGCACCGACAAAAGCTGAATAATAGCAGTACAGATAATAGCAGAAAATTAAAAGCAGAAAATAGAACAGACAGCCCAGCTTTGGTAAAAACCAGCCAACGTGCTGTCGTCAAGGTTTCTACTAGAAATTAAGTAGTCAGATGCTTACACACATAAACTCACGACACCCGCTATCGACTAACCTAACTCTACGCTCAAAACTTTGCCACAACTCAGCCACTGAGTTGCGAATTCTCGAACTACACCACTGTAGTTCGTTTCCTAGTCACACGACTAAAATTTACAAAGTTTAAAAGTAAATTACAAATAATAAAAAATTAAAATAATAAAAACCCTAATTTTTAAAATAAAAGGCCCAAAAGAAATTAAATTTGCCGGCCTAAAGTAAATAAAGTGATAAACTATTTTCCCCCTTTTTCTTTGTTATTTCTTTGGCCTGTGTCTTTCTTCGTGAAAAATGGCTACTTAGATTGCTCGTTCGTTCCTCTTAGCTCTAAAATTAGGGCTTTTGAATTTCAAAGAAGTCGACTTCAATTGCTCGATCGAATAACTGATTTATCGTTCCTAGCTTTGTCGATGGAGTGTTTCTTCAATCTGCACATGGCTTCTTCTCGATTGAGTTCGACTTGAAATGGTATGTACTTTATGCTCTTTGCTTTACTGATTAATTTGCTTGAACTCAATGTCTTTGAGTGCCGATGATGATAGGGTTAAATAGGATTCTAATTCTTATAATTTTGTTCGATTGAAATTGTCTGATATTGTAGCTTGGCCGTTTGATTTTTCTTGAGTGTATACGATTTGTTTAGACTTCAATTCATATATTTTCTTGCTTGATTATCATGGCTTTGAATTGCTTTTACGATGTTTTCCTTGCTCATCACGGTTTCGATTCTGCTTGCATTTTGACTTGTTCGAATTATTCGTCTGCAAGTTGAATTCGGCCATTTCTGAATTTTTGATAATCTAGACTTTGGTCATAGGTTTTTTCATTTGACTTTAATCCTGATTTGTTCGAACTTGTTGTATATCATTATTTTGAAACTGCTACCTACATAAATGTTCGACCTGGAACATTTTATTATTTTGTAAAAACTGAAACTTCGGTTATTTGGAAATTTCTCTGTGATATTGTTTTGTTTGTATCTAGTTGATGTTCACTTGCTATTGGTCTTCATGTAGCTTGTCTGCACTTGGTTTCACTGCATATATGATTGAAGTTACAACCTTGCTTGTATATAACCTGGTTCCTTTGGTCATTGTTAGACTTCATGTATGTTTGGTTTCCAGGTCTGATTGATGTTTTCTTGTATCCACACTTCATGTTTTAGTTGCTGAATTTGCATTCATCGTTTATATACATACATACTTATGTATGTGTGTATTTGTGTGTTGCGATGTGGGTCTGTTGGTTCATTATGTATGTTCCATATGTTGGAGTTGCTCGGATCATATGTGCATATGTGTCATCACTGTTCATCCGTGCTTATGGTTCTAGTCTGGTTGCATATGTCTTTAAGTCTTCTTGCTTCAAGTTGTTTCTTTGACTTTTATGTGGTCAGTGGTGGTCTATTGGCACTTGAATTTGGTCTACATTTACACATGAGTGTTTGTTGTTTTGATACATCCCATCTGAAGCTTCTTGTTTACTTGTTGTTGGTCTTTATGGGTTTACTGTTCTCGAGTCATGTATTTCATGTGTACTTACTTCTTGTGATCTGATGTCACTGGCTTCATCATGATTTTGGAGTTTGCATTGAGTCACGTGCTTCGAGGCAGTGCAGTTGCTTTACTTTGAATCATTCTTGCTGTTTCATTTTGAACTAGTCAACACTCTTGTGGCTGCACTTGTACCATTTCTCTGCTGCCTTTGGTCATTGCATTCATGTTCATATATATATATATATATATATGTATGTATGTATGTATGTATACAAGTGTGCATGCATTTTTGCCTTGTTAGAGCTGAGCATGTTTGTTAAGTTAAAGATTTGATCATTTTATGCCTTTGTGCCATGCCTCTGCTGTATTTCATACATATGTTACTTTGTACTGCCCATAAGTCTTCATTTGTTTGCATTTGACTTTGATTGCGCTGTCTGCACCGAAATGATTTTGAATTTCTGAATTGCATTCACTATATGCATATGCAAACTGTATTGTGCCAGTATTTGTAGTGCACCACTTCTTATGTGCATATTGCATATTCACTTGGTTGTGTTCATTATGTAGCCTGGTTTTGGTTTCTTGATGCAGTCTTGTTTCATATGGCATTTGAGGTGTTGTTGCAGCCGAAACTTTAAGCTTTGTACATGTTCATTGTGGTACACAATTGAATTTTTGATCGAGGCTTGTATTACTGATGTGCACTGACTTGAATTTTATTGATGTGTACACAATTGTGTTTTTGGTCGAGACTTGTTCCAGTCATTAAAACTTGACCATGTTATCTTTGATTTTGGACTGGTTGAGTTGTTTTAGTTGTCTTGACATTTTATTGAACTTGTACATTTTGATTGCACCTGTGTTGAATCCAGCTTATAGCTCGGGTTTGACCTTGTGCTCGTGTCGTGACTTTATTTGTATTGCACTTGAGTTGAACCCGGCTTTTGATTGGGTTTGACCTTGTGCTCACCCGTCCCTGTAATTTTATCAAGTGTATATCGGTGTGCACGGCCTTGTGGCATGTACAGTGATACACTGTGCATGTCACAAGTTGTTCCTGTATGATGAATTCAAAATAAATGATGACGAACAACCCAAATAACTGAGGTAAATTACATTTTCAAAATACACATTTTATTTTATACTTCATAAATATTTCTTTTTCAATTTTACTACATTAGTGTGTATTTTTGCAGATTGCTCAGATGTTGGATTCAATCTGGAATAGAGTTGAAGATTAAATATGAGTGAATGAGTGAAATGTAGTGATGTGCAAATGTATGTATAGTGAAAAATGTTATGTAATTGAAATTATAATGTAATTGAAATTGTGCATTTATATATATAGTGAGAGCACAAACTTATACTATTAAAAATTGTAATAAAATATTTGTTTGAATAAAATGTCTGTTTGAATTTAAATTCTGTGTTACTTATTTTATTCAGCAAATATTTATTTAATTATGTGAAAAATAAAATAGTACATTAACAAATACATTTAAATGAATATATATATATATATATATATATATATGTTTATTATCATCAAACAAAAATCATATACTTGCATATTCGACAATCTTCCCCTTTTGATGATAATAAACATATATTTAAGATTTTGAATTTGTTAAATATATTTGATCATTCAATTTGCTCCCCCTATTTGAATGCTCCCTCTCTACAACGAAACTCTCCGGTCATATATGCATGATAATAAATAAAAATATGCAAATGAATCTAGAGTCAAATAGAAAATACAAAATAAAATTATGACCTTTATTTGCCAAAATCTTAACTTTTCTCTCCCCTTTTTGTTATCAGCAAAAGAGTAATAGTGTGAGAAAAATAGAGATAAAGTGGTAGACATTAATACAACATTAATACCCAATCGAGTATAAATATTAAATTTCAATATAAAATCAAACAAAAATCATAAATATTCTGTTTGACGCATATTCCACTTTAGAACGATAGAGATAATGTTATAATATAAAACCATATAGTTATGTCTATTTGTGGTATATTTACATCTGGAATTTTAATATCTACTAACCATGCATGACCATTAGAACTTTTAAATGATATTAGTAGTATTACAAATTTAAAAAAAATGAATTCAAGTATCTTCTAACCGCGCATAACCGTGAGGACTTTTAAATGGGATTAGAATCAACTTGTCTATTTAATTAATCAATTTTGATATGCATTCCATACATGCATAACCGTGTGGACTTTTAAATGGGCATGAAAGCACATAATCAAAAATTCTAAATAATTCACCCATGCATAACCATGAGGACTTTTAAATGAAAGTGAATACTTTAGATGTTTTTATTTGCTAAAAATATAGTAAAATGAAAAAAATGAATGATTTCTCGTTTAAAATACCACATATTGACATACTATATTAGATTTTGATGAGTGATGGTTGATAGAAATATGATAGAAATAGAAATGGTCATGGAATTTTTACCAACAAAAAGTTTTTATAACTCTTGTTTAAATTTCTAAAGAAATTTACTAAGTATACCGTCTCAAGTTATAATATATTATCAATATTAACACTCATCACTTTTTCAGTCACTATTTATCTTTTCGATAATCAGTAGAGAGTCAGATTAGTTAATGTAATCATTTAAGTTCAAATTCAAAAATAATTATCAATTTTTCTAAAAAATGACTAAATTGAAACAAGGTCAACAAAAATATTTTCTGGAAGGGGTTTTATAAAAGAAAAATGCCTGCTAGTTGAAAATTATTTGAGGTGAAAAATATGCAGATATTTTCTTTGAAAATGATGCAGCTACTGAATGTCTCAACATAAATCACGTTCCACTAGTAATTTTTTATCAACTAGACTAACAGTGTAATCTGCATTTGAATTTTCTTTTGACTCAAGATTATCATTAGTTTGATGTCATGGACCAGACTGTGATGTGTGCAACTAATCATTTTATAGCCTTTTGAAAATGTGATTCATTAAGGATTTAATTGAAAATGTGCACATAAACAAGAAGTGAACAAATTGTCAGATCTATAAGCCGTAGGATAAACAAATATATTCACGTGCATTATGAGTAATCATCAATCAACAAAACACCATCATTAATCCAAACAAAACTATATGAACTAGTTCAAGAACTCTAGATGAACTTATAGTGTTCTCGGCATAAAAATGTAATTGGCCAATACATTTGAAAAAAATCGGAACCAAAATCAACATTCATTTTTTTATCAATAACTGGCTGAATTAAATCAAATTATGATGCAGATTTTCACATATATCATTCAAGATACCTTTACCTATTCTACCTTTGTCGATAATTTTCCGTTGTTGCCCATTGTGATTCTGTCAACACTGGGCTCAGGAACTTTGATTTGTCACCCGTTGTGTGTCTGAAACAGCCAGAATCCAGATAACACTGTTGTTGTTCCTTAGCCTCCCACCATAAGTACATGCGAGATTATTTTTGTGACCTATTTGTTTTTATAGGTCCATGGTTGTTAGTGGCAAATAATTTTGAAAAATATGTTTGAGTAGACCCAAAACTATTTATATTTGTTCCTTTTGGCACCAGATTTGTTTAACTTTAAGGGATTTTACATTTGTGCCTTTTGGAACACAAATTGAAACGGTTTTTACATATTTGGTTCTATACTAACAAATATTCTGATTGTGTCCAGTTTTTCCACATATTGTGCACTTTGAATTGATTTGATTAATTTTATTTCTATCATTTTCTGATTGGTTATACCCAAGTCCTTGTCTAACCTTATTAACAATTTGGTTTCCCTAATAGCACATTTAACGATCTTTCACTTATGTAAATTTTCCTAAAGTCGTAGGTAGTTGTTGAACTTGTGTTTTGAGAGATTCATTTTCATTTAATAATTGTATGCACTTTTTAATAGAATTTTCTCTCGTCGTATTTTCACTTTCTTTCAAAATCAGAATTTCATTTTGAAGGGATTTAATTTTAATTTCTGATTTTTAATTTCACCTTCAAATGATCGACACTTGTCACACTTAGAGCTTTTGGTTTGATAGTTTTTAACTAATTGGTCAAGTTGTTTATTTAATTCTATCAAAATTTCTCTTTGTGATTCAATTTTAGTGTATTTCTCCCTAAGTCATTCGAAACAGCCATTTACTTCACGAAAATATATAAGCAATTCGGAGTGAGTAAGTTTTGATACCTCACTTGGCTCGTCATCATCACTATCAGTTATATCACCTCAAAAGCACAGATCTGCTTTTTCGCTCTTACTGCCAGTGTTTTTATCATCTTCATCAATTTCATCCCAAGTTGCTGCAAAACTTCTCCTTTTCGGTTTATTTTCTCGGCTGAATCGATTCTGATGACAATTGGGTTTGATATGTCCAGGTTTATTGCACTTGTGACAGATGATTTTCTATTCTTTCGAGTTGTCTAGTGCTTTGGCTATTCTGCTTTTTAATTATTGATTAGAGCTGGATTTCTGTATTTAAGATTCCACCTTTTGAATTTCTTTATTAATAGTGCCAACTTGGCTGCTCCATCATCATCGTCATCATCACTTTCTGTTGTTCCTTTGAGAGTTATTGATTTCTTTCGAGTATCACCTCCTTCATTTTCTTCCTTGAATTTAATTTCTGGCTCGTAAGTGGTGAGATTTCCAATGAGTTCTTCGACTTTGATTTGTTTCAAATCTTTTGACTCTTGAATGTCTGTAACTTTAGCTTCAAAACTTCATGGAAGGACTCCGAGGATTTTTCGGACTATTTTCAATTCTGTGTATGATTTTCCAAGAGCTTTTGATTTGTATACGATATTGGAAAGTCGTACTACATCTCTTTGACATTTTCTTCCTTGACCATTGTGAAATTCTCGTATTCGCTACTCAACATGGCAAGGCAAGATTCTTCGACTTGAGATGTTCCTCCGTGAGTCACTACGAGTGTGTGCCATATTTTCTTCGCAGTTAGACAATGTGAGATACAATTAAATTCAATTTGATCTAATGAACAAATAATAGAATTCATGGCTTTAGCACTAACATTAGCATTCTATAGTCTATTTTCTAAATTTGTCCATTGATCCATCGTTTATCTATTTTCTGATTATCTACAACTATAGTTGGTGCTCTATAACCTGTCTAAAATTCATTCTATTTTCCAGTACATATATTCACCATTGAACATTGGTGGTCTAACTATGAACTAACCCTCAGCAAAAGCATTATTAAAAGAAGTCATTTTAAAAATTCAAACTTTTAAAAACAAAAATCGATTTTCGAAAAATTAAAATTTTAAATAAAAATTGGCTTTTGTTCCTAGCTCTGATACCACTTGTAGGATCCATTTCACTCTAGGAGGGGGGGTTGAATAGGGTAATACTATTAATTATAAAAATTTATTACAGAAGTATATAAAAATAACAGTAGCACTGATAATAGAAGAATAATAGTAGTACAGATAATAGCAGAAAATTAAAAGTAGAAAATAGAACATGCAAATTTACCCAGCTTCGACAAAACCCTGCCTACGTGCCGCCCCCAAGGTTTCTACTAAAAATTAAATAGTCAGACGCTTACACACGTAAACTCACGAAATCCGTTATCGACTAACCTAATCTACGCTCAAAACCCTGCCACAACTCAGCCACTGAGTTGCGAATTATCGAACTACACCACCGTAGTTTGTCCCTTAATCACACGACTAGAATTTACAAAGTTTAAAAGTAAATTACAAATAAAAAATTAAAACAATAAAAACCCTAATTTTTAAAATAAAAGGCCCAAAAGAATTTAAGTTTGTCGGCCCAAAGTAAATAAAGTGATAAACTATTTTCCCCCCTTTCTTTGTTATTTCTTCGGCATGTGTCTTTCTTCATGAAAAATGGATGCTTAGATTGCATGTTCGTTCCTCTTTGATCTGAAATTAGGGCTTTTGAATTTCGAAGAAGTCGACTTCAGTTGCTCGATCGAATAACTGATTTATCATTCCTAGCCTTGTTTATCGAGTGTTTCTTCGATCTGCACATGGCTTCTTCTCGATTGAGTTCGGCTTGAAATGGTATGTACTTTATGCTCTTTGTAATAAAATTTATGTCTGAATAAAATATCCGTTTGAATTTAAATTCTGTTTTATTTATTTTATTCAGCAAATATTTATTTAATTATGTGAAAAATAAAATAGTACATTAAAAAATACATTTAAATGAATATATATATATATATATATATGTTTATTATCATCAAACAAAAATCATATACTTGCATATTCAACAGATGCAACTGAGGACAATACGGAATATATAACTTTCGACAATGTTTCTCCCAGAAGATTTGCTATATTTAACGATTTTGCTTCATATGGTTTACATGAATTTTGTTTTGAAAATAATATTCTTAATTTGGTTTAATCTTCCCAAGACGATTTTGTTTGCTACCCCATTTTGGTAAAAATGTTTTATGCAAATTTAAGTAGAAAATTTTACCAATGGAAAGAAGTAAAAATGCGGAGTAGCGTTAATGGCCCACAAATAGATTTAAATTGCGAACTTTTGGGTCAAATTCTTAGTTGTAAATCTAGTGGAATTAACCTCTCTGCCTTTTGAATTGTTACCTAAATCATGAAGTTCTTCATGGCATTTTCGAAAGTGATGAAGATTTTGAATTTAAACATACTAATCTTCGACCTAAATCGAGACTTATGAATCTCATTCTTCAAGAAAGTATTACACCATGAACGAAAAATTATAATAACCTGACTCAAAAAAAAATTCAAAGCGGTTTTTGCTATTTACGATCACTACGACGTAAATTGGGCATAAGTCATTTTAGATGACTTTGTCCAAAAGAACATTTTTAAACACAAGAACACACTTTTACATGGTGTATATCTTACTAGAATTTTCTTATATTTTTCTGTGAATATAAGAGGAGAAAAATCCACTACTCGAAAAGTTCTCAACAAAGCAAATATCTCCCTTATGCACATCTACCATTCTTTAAGCCATATGAAACTCTTCCCGAAAAGGAGCAGAGGTTTGCATGAGAAGAAGAACAAGAAATTCAACAAGAAGAGGAGGAAGAAGGAGATGAAATGGAAGTAGAAGAAGAAAAGGAGGAGGAAGAAGAAGATTCTTCTTTGGAAAGTTTTGAAAAACCACCCAGTCCTAAAAACAAAGAGATACCAAAGAATCAAGAGAAGCTTCTTAAATACCAAAAGAAGCTTAAGTGTTCCTTTAGTAAAAAATTAACTTCTATTTCCAATAAAATGGATAAATTCTTTGAAAAGGTCATTTGCAAGCTTAGTGGTTCTTTATCGTCTTCATCCATATCCTTTTAAAGTTTATCTAGTAGTTTGCTTATGTTATCAGTCTTGTACTTTGCATTTTCTAGTTTAAGTTTATGTTGTTCTTATGTATTTTTCTCTTATTTCCAATAAAATCCATGAAACCCTCTAATTCTAATCAATGAAATATGTTTCTTGCTACGTTATATTGTTCGATTGGTCTCTGGATGTCATAAAAGTATAACAGTATAGAATAAAAACAAATGCAATAATAAATAAGATAGTTTTGAAAATTACGGTACGTATGTCGACATATAACGGTTAGAAATGAAACTTTTTAAATTTCAAAATAAAAATAACTACCAGTCACCTATTCATTTCAAATGACTTTCTATTCTTATACTTTTTAAGTCTATTTCTTCCATAAAACTCATTTGACATTTCATTCCATACTCCATTTTCACTCTTAAACATATTTTCACAAATATGTCTTTTCTACATCAAAAACTATGTGAAAATCTCGAACAAACTCTCCAATCTTTCAAAGATATTCTCTCCTTCATCCTATGAAATCAGACACTTAGAATTGAGTCAAATGCAAATGATAAAAGAACAAGAGAAGCATTTTGACGCTATTCGATGGGTGATTTCCTCCCCAATTAAAGATGAACCGTCCAATAATCCAGAGTGCACTATCAATAAGGATAATAAAGATTGAGATGCCGTTAAAGCAGATCCAATCGTTGGGGCTTATGCCTGGATTGAAGTTCCTCGAAATGTCAAGTTTTGAGATTTGAATTTAATATTTAAATGTATATAGAGACACACACACTCTTAGGATTTCACTGATGTGTGTTTTTGATTAGTTTGAATTGCTTGACATTGAATGTTGATTTTATTAGATTGTAAAAATTTGTATGTTTTAGTTTGGTTTGATTTAAAATTAGATTGGTGTGTTGTGGATTCACTTATATATTGTTCAAAATTACATTAATAAAATTTGCTTTATCATATCTCATTATGTTTACTAGTATATCATATATTATATATTGCTTATGTATAGTTATTTTTACTTAGATGATTGATTTCGAATTAAATATATTATCATATATCATTATGTCTTTTATTTAGGGGAAGCAATTGTTTGTTTTTCACCCATTTTTGATAATGACAAAAGGGAAGAAAATTATAAAATATACATGTGCACATATGAAGGGGGAGTTATATCATATTTTATATATAAAATATAATGATGGTTGTCATTAGCAAAAAAAGGGAGGTTGTTAGTACCTTTGATATTGATTTTGATGATAACAACCTTGGTAATAAATATACATTCGTATAAAATATGGATACTGATTATTTTTCCAAGTTATATAGTATATAGTGTAGGATATTATACATGTTTTGAATAAAAATTATACTGTATAAAAACTTAAGAACTAGACATGAAGACTCATGAGTATAAAAATACTCAAGATACGAAGATTTCCAGACTATGGTACAATGTATAGAGTCATAGAAAATTGTTAAAGTCCCTGATAGCAATCTGTGATCTCAATTTCTTTTTTTCTTATCATTTATTCTTAAATCAAAATATATAATATTTTATAAAAGTTTTCGGAAGTTTAAAATGTTTATAAACTACGTTTAAACTATTTTATAAAGTATCAAAATATTTTACAAAGCATTAAATTTTCAAGACGTTTTAAAATAAATTAAACAATTTTTTAAAGTATACTAGGATATGTTGACATATAGGCAGACTGTATGTCGACATACATGTCGCAGTTTTCAAAAGTCAAATTCGAAACTGAAGTGTTTATTCATTGTAACTCTTCTTGAATGGACATGTCCTTTTGTTCTCTATATATATGGGGTTTCCAAACGAAATTTTATAAATTATTTTCTTATTATCTTCTCTCCACTTACTCTGCCAAAATTTCTATTGAAGAAATATTCAAATTTTCTTAAATTCAAACCAGAATCAGTTCAATCTTCACAGTATTGATTCGCTACTATTTACTCTCTGGTTTCAATCATCTTTCTCACTCAATCAAATATCAAAGTGCTATCCAAAAAACTATAGGATCATCTATATCCAAAGATCAAAAATTACCATTAGAAAATCATAAAACTCTATTTATAGTCGATTGGGTGTGATTGTGTCCCGATTTAAATCACTGGGGTATGCTTGGTGCCCAAGAAATCCAAGTGGGTGTACTTCTGTCCCGAGTCAAATCAAGTGAGCATACCTAGAGCTTGGAAAATCTAGAGGGTGCGTATCCTAGCTTTGAAATCGAGATTTTGTTGGAATTGCCTTCTGCTCGTTGAATGTTTGGCATTTGGAAAGAAGTCTATACAAGAAAGTGTATGGGACATGATGTACAGTAACTCCGAATCGGTATAAAATCCCTTGTGTGATCTCTCTGATTCTTTACTTTTACTTTACTACATTTATATTTATCTTTGTTTGAATTTGTGATTGTTAATTCTGTGTTAATTGAGTATAGTCTTAAAAGAATCAAAAATAAATTCATTAAAGTTTGAAAACACTATTCACTCCCTCTAGTGTTTAGTTACGCCTTAAGATCCATAATTCCACCACTAAAAGATTTGACACTGGACCCATCTAGAGCCAAGCCAGTAATTCACACAGACACCGCAGATTTAGAGCTAGACTCCTTCAGGATTGAATCCCACATAGGTGGTTGACTTACATCCCTAAGGGAAAGGGATGATGACATAATTCACACTAAAATAGTTGAGGGGGTGAGCCCTCATTCTCATGATAGCAATACTATTGTTTTATGTTGTAGCAAAGCTTACTCTTCTAAGCATACTGGCCTTGAGACTTTGTCCAACTTAGATGTTGAGGAGGCTTTAAATCGAACTTTCGAGGCTAAGTAACAAGAAGTGTTTATTCTTCAGGACTCACGGTTTACAATTATCTATAGGTCCTCGAGTTAGGGATTTATTACGGTGACTCCGCCTCAATAGCAGAGATTCAACAAAAAATGGAATCGCACGAGGGCCTTAAAGGTTTGTTCAGACGTGATGCACTTTTTACCCACAAATCTCTTTTCCATGCCATAGTGATACACTTCTTGGCTCATCTCTTGATTATAGCTTGGTTGTAATTCTTTGTTCTTACGCTTTTTTAGTGAGCATGAGTTCAATAAGGAGGAAAACTGCTATCTAATATTAAGCAATTGAAATCAGATGCAACCTATAAGGATGTTAAGAAAGCTGCCTCGTTGTTTAGCCCAAGCCAGAATGTAAGGCAGCCGACCATAGAACTAAGACAGTGGAGGTGGTATCCCATCGCCCGATTGGAGACAAAGGCAGCCAGGACCCTCGTGATGGCTCCCAAAAGAGGTCACGCTCTACCAGTACCAATAAATTGCAAGCATTATACCACCCAAGAGACCCTAACGCTAGATTATGAGCTGATGCCTCCGCTCTTACTTTTCCTTGCATGATCGATCTTCTCAAGGATGGGCTGTGAGGCATGAAGGCTTTATTTGATTTTCACTCTAAAGTAATCAAAGATGTCAAGGAAATCAACAAGAAGAATATTGAGCAGAACTTAAAGATTTTTGAGTTATGGAAGCATATGCATAAGAAGGACAAAGGTCATCAGGCGGTGTTGGAGGTGTTAAAGAGGTCTCAGGTAGAGGAGACCGAAAAGCTCAAGTCCACTTATTATGAAGAACTAGCTAGGTTGAAGAAAGAGCACACTCTGGGCCTCCGAGATGCTAAAGAAGTGTACAAGGTCAAAGTTGGGAAGCTATTTGAGGATTAGAAGAACATAAAGGAAAATTTCACCAAAAGGTTGGATGAGATTCAGGTGGTTGCTGAACCCGACCTTGTAGAACTAAAGAAAATGGTGGTAGATTGAACGGTTAAGAGGGCCTCTCTCCAGGCGATGCTCGGTGCTGTGACTGTTGAAATGGCGACTGAAACCAATAGATTTGAGAGGCTGTAGACGAAAAGCAATGAAATGAATAGCCAACAAGAGGAGGTGGAGGAGCTTCTTGACGAGATTTACCTCGGGGTAGTTATTGAAAAGAGCTTAGCATGATGAACAACTACTATGATTGTTAGTTTAGTTAGTATATAGGTTTGTTTGGATGATTGTTATTGATTCATTTTGTTACTTTAGGAGTTAGGTTTAGATGTTAGATTTTAGATGCTTAAGAATTGGTTACTTCATGGTTGGCTAAGATTAGTATAGATCATTAGGATGTCTGAACCCTTGATCCATGAAATGATATTGACTATTGCATTCATATAGATTTCATCTATGTTAATATACTAGGATTGTATTGCATCATGCCCATGTTATCTATCTTACATACATTTATGCGGTTGACTACGGAATTGCATTCTTGAGTTTAGTCAAGTATGATAGGGCATGTTAATGCATTCCTATTTGTTCATCTAAGTAATATGTATGAATTGATATGATTTTGGTTGAATTGTGGACTTGGATATCGAACTAGAAATTTTGGGGATGAAATTCCTTTCAAAGGAGAGATTGTAATAACCCATTTTTTTGATAATTTAAAGTAGTGAAATAAATTAAATAAATTTTAACCAAAGGGAAAATCGTCATTTTAAAGCTTTTGAATTTGAAAATGAAACTTGCGTTGGTGATACCATCTCGTTTTTTAGATGCCCAACGTATATACATTTGTCCGAATCAGATTTTGGATATGAGAGACATCGCGATTTTAATATTTCCAAATATTTGAAATTTAAATTGTCCTGAATTAGCATAGGTGAATGGACACCCTATCTTATCTACATAAACTTGCTTAGTTATTCCGTTTAAATTTTAAAACTCATTTTCTAAGTCATATCTTCTTCTTCCTTACGAACTATAGAAACCCTCTTTCAATAACAACATCAATTTCTCACCAAAGTCTTTATGAAATTCAACAATTTAACTACCAAATCAAAGGGCGAGTCAAGGCCTACACTCTAAACCAATTAGAGTCGTAGGTTATTGGATTTGGAGGCAAATCAAATTTTGAACAGTGAGCGATTTGGAGGCTTTTGGATTATTCTGTGGTTTATGCCTAATTTACAATACACTCTCTTCAATCTTTGATTAGTTCTAAGTATTATGGTTTAGGATTAGAAAATGTCAAACATGACTATAATTACTAAAGTATAGAAGAGATTAAAGTAATATAAATATAAAATTTAAAGTAATTTTGTCATGAAATAGATATAGAAAGATAAACTAGTTGATGATAATTCAAATTTGGGTTTATAATTGATAACTTCGTAAATCAGTGAAAAAAATTCAAAATAATTATGAATTCATATACTATATCGTGGTTTTGTGTATATATAGTAAAGAGAATGTTGGAAATCAAGTTTTTGGCAAATATATATATATATATATATATATATATATATATATATATATATATAGTATATACAAAATGCTTGTCCAAGTCATATAAAAAGTTTCTAAAAATATGTTTATACGTTTCATAAAATATATAAATTATAAAATGTTTTTTTATACAATTTATTATGGAATATTGAAAGGTATATGGAAAACCTATTCTTTTTGCGTTAAAAATGAAGTGTGTATATATCTATGTAAAATACGTATATAAATTATATAAAAATGTTAGCGAAATGTCAAATGTTATTTTTGGTGACAATATGATTTTTAGTTTGAATTTACCTTGACTTTAAAGTATTTTGATATATATATTTGTGTATATGTATATATATAAGGAAATATATTTAAAAAACAACCTGAAAAACTTGTTTTATATTCACTGTCTTTTAGAGTGATATCTGAAATGATTTCAACTTGAACTTCTAATGAATAAAGTTGATGGCTAGTAGAGACTCATATTTGAATATAGAAGAATATGGTTTTGAAATTGAGTGAAAAACAAAGAAGTTATGGTTGACACTAACGTTGGAAATAAACATACAACTTTCTAGAAATGTACATAGAAGCAGCGGGCTCCTGTAATTTTCATGTACATAGGTCCACTAGTGTGTAGTACATCGATCCACCTATGTGAGGTAAAAGTTCCCAATAAACCTAGGCCATTAAGGTCAAGTTTAATATATTAAATTATATCGATTTGAATATTTTTTTTGGGGGTTTAGACATCGATTGATGATGTCTTGAAGTGACTTCCCGACCTTATTGAATTTGAATGCTTTAGACGTATATATCGATGAATGCGTGTGTATAAGATATATATGTGAATATATACATATTAATAGTCAATCGTTATTGATTTTTTCTTTGACTATTATTGATTATGAGACCTTTATTGGTTATTATGGTAACACGATCGCTCAGTATGTGTAGAAATCTAAGGCGTGTGTTGTCATATGGAAATGGGTTTGTAAGACATGCATGGAACTAAGTCCATTTGGTGTTTCAGCGTGTGTTAATACAATAGGGTGGGCTTAACTTTGAGTATGGGTTAGACTATACCATCGGCCATTGTAATGTACTGGATTTGAATATGGGTTAGACCATACCATTGACTATTGTAATGTATTGAATTGAGACCTTGTTTCATGATGTTAGCCATGCATCGTTTGAATTGTTTGACTACCTTATTGGACACAGGTGAAATAGGATCAAGGTATGATTAGTTGCCATAATTATCTTGGTGTTATTTGGGAATGTCTAAAGTATATAGTAGAGTAGACGTACTTCACTCACCAAACTGTAGTTTGGCCCTCTCTCTATGTTTTTTCTTTTTGTTTCATCATTGCATTGATGGAAACTAAAGTGTTGTACCGAGTGATGTTGAATGGTGCAAATGACGAAGGCATTACTATTATATATAGATCTGCATATAAATAATCACCTAATATTGATTGTATGTGTGTGTTTGGATATGGATTTGGATTTAGTTATACTTAACTATGTATATACATTGGATCTGTCATTTGAAGTAAAGTAATATTTGATACCTATGTGTGTATTATATGTTATTTCCTTCTATCGTGAGTTCAGAAAGAGATAGATAGATTTTGTTATCTTACTTTGTCTTTTTATTTTAACTTAATGCACGTTGTTTCTGCTTTTGGGGTATACACATCATAAGTTGTGTTAAAACAAAGGGCCGAAAAAGGCGGGTTGCTAAAATTTATATCTACCTAACATCTCAAATTTCTCTTCCTTATTCCCTCTTTGTGCTTTAGATCTAATGTTAGTCAATCATGAGTTTTCAAACCCTCACCTCTTCTCCATATGGCTAGCCTCCTCTGGGGTTCTAATACAATGATGTTGGGCCCAATAGACATCATATATTAATTAAATAAATATTTATTCTAATCGTATATTTAATTAATTTATGTATATAGATACTTTTAATAACCTAAATAAATAGTTAAATTTAGGAAAATTTTGATACAACATTTTCAATAATTTCTACTTTTAATTTTTAACATTTATAAATTAATATAAATACGTTAAATTCAAAAAATTACTAACAACACTGTTCTCTTGGCTCACCGATGTGAACTCAGTCCTCAGTAATATTTAAATGGTTTAAATATTAAAGCTTGTACTGACTTTTCTAAAATACATCATCGAACATGAGTTTGGTTGCTTATAGATCATTTAGGAATAATTTAATTTCAAACCTTCATTAAGCAACATACTAAGTAACTATATTGTGTGCGTATTTTCTTTTGGTCACCGCTATATCACTTAGGTATCTAGAGTTTGACTAATGGTCAAATACTCCAATAATATATGTAGTTAATTGCGTAATTCCACTTTAAAGCACTTGGTTCAATTTGATAACATTATGGATTAACCGATTCACACTGGCCAAAGATTTTGACTTTAAGCTGACTAGCCATTACGGTGATACCAACCTTCTACGACGAAGAGATAAGTCTTCTCTTGAGTAGTGTTTATTTTGACTTAATTGTTTTAACGCATATAAGGCTCTCGTTAGGTTATTTTTGATTGTTCCAAACAACCACAAGTCTGTAATCCCTTGGTATCCCTAATGGTCATCAGTATTCATTGTCCATCATATGTGGAGCGTTGCATACACTAGTCTCAATGAATGTGTTCGTATCTTTTTCTCGATACATCTTGTTTAGGAATAGTTTAAGGATAATTATTTTAATTGTTCGAATGGTAACAAATACATTCTCATCTACAATCGTTAAATAATTTTCCTGAGGATTTTCTACTTGTACATATTCAATATATTCAGATCATTACTTATATCATAATATAACAAATAATACAATAAAAACAAAGCCAAAAACATATTTTCTTTCAAACAAGATTATCATATATGTAAGATTCCTTTTGGAAGGTAAAAAAAGATCTTTTAGCATAGTAATTAGTGTGTGGTGTTGCTTTTCGAGATTGTAGAAGTTTGAATCCCTAGCCGTCACATTTGGTATCAGAGCCAATACCCTGCCAGAATTGTGTGTTGTAATGCTGTTGATGTCAATCGTTGTAATACTAATGCGTGTTACAAACACAACGCCTATGCATGGTGTGGTAATGAGCCAATAGGGACGTTAGGCTTTTTAAGGGGGTGGTCTATAACATCCCTTTAAGAAAGTTAACAAAATGATCTTTTAGTACAATGGTTAGTGCATAGTGTTGCTTTCTAGGGCGGTAGAGGTTCGAATCCCATAGCAATGACAATATAGTAGTTAAATTATATAATACATAATTACCCCTATGACACATCCTTAACTCTATTAGAATGTTGAAGCTACTTATCAATGACTAGTCAACAAGATGTTTTTGAATGGACGATGAAGGTGTATGTGTGTGATATGCTGGTGAACTATAAAAGATCAATAAACCACGTAGAACACCTATCGGGGATGCCTGTTATACTTCGAAAGTGTGGGATAAAGATGACTTCATCGAAGCATTTTTTAGAGTATTATCGAGAAAATTTTGAGGGTTCATCATGAACTCTAGGGGTATAGAAGCCAATTCAGAGCAAATCGACGCGTTGAAACAAGGGCCTACCCCCAGGATTAGGAGGAAAATGCAGAGCTTAACTGTCAAGCTTGCCGCTTTGAGTAGGTTCATATCAAAAGCAACCAAGAAGTGTATACCATTCTTTAATGCCCTTGAGAAGGAAATAGGGAAGTTCTAGGGAAGTTCTGATAGATGGATGAGTTTGAAGTTGCATTTTAACAATTATTGGAAGATCTCCAAAAACGACTTATCTTATCATGCCTTTGGAATGAGAAGACCTGTATATCTATTTTGTAGCATCTACTCAAGCATTACGAGCAATATTGGTGTGTAAGGACGCAAAGATTTAAAGGCTGGTATAGTGTGGTAGTAAGCGGTTCACGGGCGTGGAAATTCATTATCCAAAGTTGGAGATGCTAGCCTAATGTTTACTGATTAGATCAAGAAAGTTGTTACCTCACTTCCAGGCTCAATCCAATAAGCATGTTGATAGTTCCCTTAGGAGTTCTTGCATGGTCACTAGAGAATTGGGATGGTCATTGAAATGAATCAATATGAAATTACTTATCATCCTACAAAGGCAATTTGAGGACAAGTATTAGTGGATTTTATTATAGAATTTACTATTCAGAATGATGAAATAGAGGAAGAAATGGTTGAACTATCTCAGTGAAAATTTTACAAGTATGATATATCTAATGACCGTGGTTCTGGAGTGGGAGTAGTCTTGGTAACTCTTAAAGATTGGAGGGTGTGCTATATATTATAGCTTGAATTTCGCGCTATGAAAAATGAAGCAAAATATAAAGCGTTAATGGTTAGACTCAAGATAGCGAAGGAATTAGGAGATGGTCATTGCAAATATTTAGTGACCCTCATTCGGTCGTATGTTAGGTTAAGAGAGTTTCGAGCTAAAGATGCATGGCTCTCCCCTTACTTGTCAAAGGTTTTGGAATTACTGGACAAGTTTGAACATGATACAATTACATACATCCCCAAACAGAAAAATAGTAATGTAGATTCTTTAGATAACCTGGCAACCTCTAGAGATGCGTGGTTATTAGGTATCGTTTAGTACATCTGTTAAAGATTCTAAGCATTTAAGTTTTGGATGGCACCACTTATGGAGTTCTTGCTAAGGGGAACTCATTCATAGAGTTGGAACGAAACAATGAAGCTCTTATGGATGACACTATATTATAATTTATTGGATTATGTTCTATTTTGAAGAGGATTCTCGACTCCTTATTAAGGTATGTTGATAAAGACGAAGAGAAGAAGATCCTTGAAGAATTTCATCAAGGAAACTATAGGGATCACACTAGGGGAACAGTTTTATAAAGAAGTGATATGCTATAGATATTTTTGTCTCACTTATAATCGAGACACAATGGAGTTTTTGAAATGATGTGATAATGCCAAGGGTTTGCAAAGATACGAAGAGTCTTATCCTACAAGCTTATATGGATGGTTAGCACGTAGCCATTTGTAGTTTGGGGAATAAATATTATTGTAGTGTTACCAATAGCACAAGGAGGACTAAAATATGAAATAGTTGTGGTAGATTAAAGTGGCTTATAGTTATTAGATAACCATAGAACTGCCCGACCGAGAGTATCCTATTGATTGACAACCACTAGGTCAAATAGGAAATCTCAATGTGGCGATGTTACATAGTTTTTTCAACTTGAGAATACCGTGGAACTTCTACGTAGATACTCCACTTCGATGATAGTTAAATTGTGGTATGAAGACCATCAAGGGACTATAATTGGGTTTAAGTAGAAATGTAGGATGTAAAACACAATTCAGTAAATAATTCATCAACTTAGTTGTTTGTAGTTAATATCACGGTCAACTGTAGTCAAGTCAAAATCAATTTCCCTAGCCATATAAGAATGGTAGTGAAGAATGTTATTATTGAACTAAGGACTATTTTTATGGACTGATCAAGTTGAATGTCCATAATATTATAGTTTTGAGCAGTACCAAATTCCATATATCCTAAATTGATATGGTGACGAAGAGAACACGTATAAATTATTTTCATCATTGGTGCTATTTTTCTTTGGCAAGGCCGATGGGTTGAATGGCCCCCTACCATTTTTATTGAAGCACCAAAGAAATCATACAAACAGACGCATGCCAACAAGCTTGAACATGCAAGAGGACATAGTAACAAGGTGCAGCAATCACTAAGAAGACAACACATAAAACGAAACCACAAAAAAAAGAAAAATACACTGCATGAACTACATCAAAGCATGCAAGATACCAAGATCAAATGTGAACTTCAGTAACTTAACACCTTCTCTAAATTCATGCATAAGGTTCTTTTCTCTTGAGATTTGATTTTTTAGGTTGAAAGACCTTTGCATTCCTCTCCCTCCATACCATCATTATAAATTTCTTAAGCACACAATTCATCACTCTTTTTCTTCCTTCTTTTCTTCCAGTTAACTTGTATATCTGATTCCATTCATGAAAATTGTCGGTGCTTACATCATTCCTTCCGAGCTTACTCATGAGTACACCACAGACTATTAATCTCATCACATTCAAAGAATAGGTGTTCAACTATTTCCAAGAACTGATTGCAGAAGACACACAGAATGTGCATTACATCCCTTTATAGACAAGCTTAGCCTTGGTTTGCAATACTCCATTTATTACTTTCCACATCAGCATATTATCCTTTGCATTATTGTCTTTATGCCATGTTCTTTTTTTCCACTTACAGTTGATGTTTTCATCACTTTTGCCAAAATATTTGTAAATGTCACCTATTTTAAACTTCTTTCCAGTCTCTTCCCACTGTATCATGTCTTCGATATTATTGTAAATTTTAACATCACGCACTTCATTCCATATAGCTTGAGTTCTTTAGTTTGAGGTGCTGGGAAAAATAATGCGTGTACCTAGAATCATGTTTTGAACTTTAACATTGGAGTTAATCCCAGATTGTTCAATTTCTTGATGAGATAGACATCTTCTAAGTATTCAGCCTTATTTAATCCATGGGTCATCCTAAAAGTTAACATCAGCATTAGGGCTGATTCTATTTTGGATTATTCGGAGTACATTCTCCCTGAGGTTGAATATGCATTTCCATGTCCAACTGACATTTTAAGGAGGGAGCATAGACTAGAAATTCTTTCCTCATATCACATAGTTGCTAGACCAGTTCACCTAGATACTTTCCCTCTCATTCAGATAATTATCTAAATGCTTCACAAAAGCTGCTTTTTTCCATAGGAGCATATTAAAGATCCCCAGACTACCCTTTTTAATTGGTTTTTCAATCTTTTTGAATTCTATTGGAGCTAAGTATCTTCCTACTGTTAAACCAGTCCACAAGAACTTCATAAACGCGGTCCTATCATTTTGATAAGCTTTACTGGTAAGGTGAATGTCCTTGCCCAGTAAAATTGCACTGAAAAAGTTACATATTTAATTAGGGTTACTCTGCTAGCTTGACTCAACATTCTGCTCGTCTAGCAATCCATTTTGGCTATTATCCTCTCATATATGGGCATGCATTGGTTCACTGTTATCTTGGAAGTGGAGCACTACTAGGTGAATCACGTTTTTCGACGGCCAAAAACCGTCGGTGGCCGTCGGAAGCCGTCGGAAAAAGCCGTCGGAAATGACTGCGTCGGGGAGCAGTATTTTCGACGGCTTCCGACGGAAGTTGTCGCACACGATTCCGACGGTTTTTGACCGATTCCGACAAATGTTGGTATTTGTCGGAGACCGTCGGAAATAGTGTGCTACAGGCCGCCGAGCGCCGTCGGAAATTTTGACCTATAAGCCATCGGGAGCCGTCGAAAATCTGCTGTTTTTTTTTTAAATTCTTTGCAAATATAGCCTTCCAACCACATTTCTCTTCCAAACACTATGATATCAATATTGCACAATCCAACATACAATAATCCAACCAAATATCCAAACCCAAACTATAAATATTCAATAAACACCCAAATAAATGAAATTACATCAAAATAAAATACAAAATATACATAATCATTCGAACATTAACTATAATCCTAACAATAACTGTTATACCATGTTGTTAATACACAAATTCATCAATATTCTCATACACATCCTCATACAACTACAGAACCAAGTGTATCAAACATAATTATACATAAATCAACAATTACCTACGCCGTCTACCAAATCATTCTAAACTAAAACAAAACATACCTGAACGAACGAACGAACAAGGAAGCAAGCAATGAATCAACCTCCTCCAGATCCAGAGCGAGCCGAGGAAGGGAAGCGGCCACCAAACTACTGCGTGTACTCTAACAACTGTGCGGTCTGCATGGCCTGTTGGCGGTTCTGCTCCTCCAATTGGGATACTCTAGTCCGCAATTCTTCTATATCTGCTAGATCGCTCTGAGGTCTACTCCGCCGTCCCCTACTCTGACTACTGGCCTGCATTAATTGAAAAATGAATAAAATCCAAGTTTATTGTTTTGAAAAGGTCAAAATATCATATTTGAAGTATTTCAAAAAAAAGTAAATTATTTACCGCTAGATTGCCAAATCCGTATCGTCGACCATGCTCTGCTGGATGCATAACGGACTCAAAAATAACGTCCTCCTCATCGGTCGTCAGCTGATCTCGACCCGTATCAACAAGGAGTTTCTGCCGCTACTCCATAAACATCTCCTGCATTAACAAATTAATAATGTCATATCTTATTTCACCATAGTTTAACAATTAAAACAATTACTAATACTGAATAAAATGAAATATGCTTACATGGCTTTTGCTGGATTTATCGTCCTGCCATGTATACGAAACAGTCCCGTCTGGATTAACATGCTCGACAGCATGCGTACGGGTGAACACGTCCATATAGCTGACAGGACCATGTGCCTCGGCTTCCTGAAGTTGATTGTTACATACAATTATTATACATTTAAAATCATATAGCATAAACTATTTACATTTATTATTCATTAAATTTACCAACTCCTGCCGATACTGCTGAAACGACTTCGGTCCTCCGCGATGAGTGACGGGATTCTTATTTCTATTTGTAGAGTTTCTATCCGACTCTGCCTGTACATTCAAAATTTGATACATTATTTTTCGATCACGTCAAATTAATAATTCAAAAAAAATTAGTATACTTGCCTTCGCCTCGTCCGTCTCCCAGTATCTCAACCAACCTTGCCACACGCTCTCTCCCATCCACCGTGGTTTCTTACCAGATTTCTTAATCTCGGATATCGTGTCCCTGTATTTCTTGCTCATCTTTTTCATCCAGTATGCTCGTGCCAGCATCAGATCGTCTGTCTGGATGTCAATCTCAGCCTGTGTTAAAAAAAAGATTACACTTTAAATGATAAACAGTAGAAAAACGACAAAAACGAATTAAAAATGGAAAACAGAAAAATATACATTCTAGGACATCCTGCCATATGCTTTCTATGATGTGAGGAGGGATGTTATCCCACTTCGGCCAGCAAGCACTCATCCTATTGCGATAAGAAGCTCTAGAGACGTCCAGCACAACCTTAGAGGGAGTAGGTCGAACCCCCTGTTTTTAAGTACGATACAGATAAGTACGTACGTATATCATAAAAAAATAAGATGCTGAATAAAATTTAATTCTTACCCATCTGCTCTAGGGACTAACGATACAACTGTACGCTGTGGCTCTTGCGATGGGCCACTGCCATCACCTCCCGACGATCGGGAAGAGCTCCTACCTCCATATGACATAATGATAAACCTGTGACATGTACACATCATTATATAAGAGAATAATAACATGATAATGAAATATATTTCATATGAAAATGACATCAACTGTATAAATTATTTAATTAATGACTGAAATGGAAATAGAAATGGAAGTGTGTTATACCTGATTCATAATGGGTGTACTCTTCCAACGATAAGCAGAGTTCATTGCATTTTAAATAAAAATTGCTAAATAAATGACAAATGGAAATAACATAAAACATGCAAACAATAGTAAACGGATTTGGTTTCATAGTTACATCAATTTTATAATACATCAAGAATTCAATATAGTTACATCAATTGCAAACAAACAGATTCAGATTTATATCAGTCATCATCGTCTTCTGATTCAGATTCGGTCTCGTTTTCGATGATATTTTCCTCTGCACTGTCAAACGCTTCTATCAAAATGGGTGTACTGTTCGCTGTGACTCTTGCGATGGGCCACTGCCATTGCCCCCTGATGATCGAGAAGAGCTCCTACCTCTATATGACATTATAATAAACCTGTAACATATATGCACATCATTATATAAGAGAATAATAACATGATAATGAAATATATTTCATACGTAAATGACATCAACGGTATAAATTGCTTAATTAATGACTGAAATGGAAATAGAAATGGAAGTGTGTTATACCTGATTCATAATGGGTGTACTGTTCCGACGATAAGCAGATTTCATTGCATTTTTAATAAAAATTGCTAAATAAATGACAAATGAAAATGACATAAAACATGTAAACAACGGTAAACAGATTTGGTTTCATAGTCACATCAATTTCATAATACATCAAGAATTCAACATAGTTACATCAATTGCAAAACAATCAGATTCAGATTTATCCGTCATCATCGTCTTCTAATTCAAATTCGGTCTCGTTTTCTACGATATTTTCCTCTACACTGTCAAACGCTTCTACCAAAACATTTCATCGATCAAAGGACCAAAATCTATATGATCGTCTGTAATTATTATTTTGTTATTTTGCTCAAGATCTGCCTGATAAGCTTATTCGTCCGAAATATTCTTCCCATCGAATGTGAATCTGGCCTTTGTTTTAAAAACTGCAGACCAATCTGCTTTATCTCTTTTTAGAGACGGATAAGGTGCGTAATAAACTTGCAATGCTTGTTTGGCTAATACAAAAGGATCATACTTCTGATAGTGCGATGTATGCTTTATTTCGATAAGATTATAATCCTTGTGCACATTAATTCCAGAACTTGGAACATTGCTAAACCAATTGCATCTAAATAGAAACAGCTTCTCTGCGGTCGTAAGGAATATGTCAGTTGCAAAATTTGTGTTAGAACGCCATAAAATTCATTTAAGTGATTTTCTGGGTCGTCACTACCTTTAACAAATACACCAGTATTATTTGTTAATTTTTCTGCACCGTATCCTTTGGTGTTAAATTTATATCCATTGACGAAATATATTGGATATGTCTTGACCACTCTTTTTGGTCCCATTGCAAGATGTTTCAATCCTTCGTCAACAACACAATTTCTCGGCTCACAAACATAATTTGAAAACCAACCAAAAAATTATTTACTGAGATCTCCGTTCGGATGTTCACGTCCATAAACACTGTTTATATAAACAAACTATTACATTAGGTTATACACACGCATGCATTATAGAAAATAATAAAACACAAAATATTATTTCAGATTACCTAACAAACGGTGCAACCTCGGCACAATTTAGAAGAATATAAGTGTGTGCTACATGTAGATCTCTATCGTCTAGCAATATTCTACACATTTTCCAGAAGGCCGACCATGTTGTCTAAAAATAGATAACATTGCTTGAGAGGACTCTTGTTCGTCGCCTTCGTCATTACGAGGAACACTTTGAAATGAAATATTCACATGGTCACTGAAATAGTGAGAGAAAAAGAACGAAGCTTCTTTTTCGATGTAAGATTTGCATATCAAATCTTCAACTCATGCTTTTTGCCTCACTTTTTTCTTCAGATGATTCAAATATCTATGCAAAATTAATTTATATTAACTTCATCTTTCAAATGCAATTACATTACGTTATAACATATTACATACCTCTCAAATGCATACATCCATCCATATTGGACAAGACCTCGAAGTCATGCTTCAGATGGGAAATGAACAGGTAAATGTTCCATTACATTAAAAAAACCTAGCGGAAATATTTTCTCTAGTTTGCAAAGCAATATAGGAATGTCCACTTCAAGTTTACGTAAACGTTGCACTTTTAAAGTAGTCGAACAAAGCTCTTTGTAAAACATACTAAGCTCCGTTATTACCTTCCAAACTTTTAACGTCAGTAGTTCTTTGAACATTACATATAATAAATTTTCCATCAGTATGTGACAGTTGTGACTTTTCATCCCGCTCAATCTACCATTTTTAAAGTCAACACATCTACGAAGATTTGATGATATCCCATAACCCTTCCACCCATTTTAACACAGCTTTAACTTGATTATTAACTAATTCGTAACATGCTTTGGGTTTTTTACTGTCATTTGGTTTCATACGAAGCTCAGGACATTTGCATAATTCTTCTATATCACGTCTTGATTTCAAATCATCCTTCGTCTTCCCTTTCATATTCAAAATTGTGTTAAAAACATTATTAAATACATTTTTCTCATTGTGCATCACATCTATGTTATGACGAAGCAGAAGATGTTTCCAATACGGCAACTCCCAAAAAATAGTTTGTTTGCACCAGTTATGAACAACTGATTTGCCTTCAATTTCTGTTTGCTCGCCAGTTTTATATATCTTTGGATAGTCCTTAACAAGTTCATATATGTCTTCGCTTGACCATATCGTCGGTGGTTGTCCGGTTTCTACTCTATTAGCTAAAAAGTTTTTCCTGTCTCCTTTGAAGGGATGATTTACATGGATAAAATATCGATGACAGTCAAACCATGAAATTTTCTTACCATGAGGTAAAGAAAACGCTCGTGTTTCATCCATGCAATATGGACATGCTAGACGACTGGCAGTACTCCATCCCGAAAGCATTGTATAGGCAGGAAAATCACTTATAGTCCACAACAAAGAAGCACACATACGAAAATTTTTCTTCTTGGACACATCGTATGTTTCTACTCCTTCGTTCCACAATATTTTTAACTCCTCAATCAACGGTTGTAAATATACATCGATTCCTTGTGTCGGATCGTCGGGGCCAGGAACGACAACAGTAAGAAACATATATTGCGTTTTCATACACATCCATGAAGGTAAATTATACGGTGTGACGATAATGGGCCAGGATGAATATTTAGAACCAAATTGAGAAAATGGAGAAAAACCGTCCGTTCATAATCCTAATCTAACATTTCGACTCTCCGCTGCAAAATTTGGATACGTTTTATCGAAATGCTTCCACGCTTCTCCATCGGCCGGATGTGTCAACGTACCCTCTTCCTTTGTTCTCATGCTATGCCATCTCATATTAGATGCAGTTACAGAAGATGCATATAATTTTTGAAGTCTTGGAGTTATGGGTAAGTAGTGCATACGCTTGTACGGAACTTACTTCCCCTTCTTTTTTCTTGGTTTGTATCTCTCCCGGTTACAAACTTACAATTTCTAAGGCTTGCGTATTCTTTCCAAAACAACATGCAGCCTTTTAAACATGTATCTATTTTCTGATACGGTAAACCAAAAACCGACATAAGTTTTTTAACTTCGTAGTGATTTTCACACATTAGATTATCGGGCGGCATATGTCTATTTGCAGCTTGTACAATAGCCGTAAACCCAGCTTCAGTGATGTTGTATTTTGACTTCATCGCAATGTATTCTGCGATTACTGACAGCTGAGTGCCGCTTTTACAACCATCCCAAATAGGTTTCTTAGCAGCATCTAGTAAATCATAAATTTTTTTGCTTCAATATTTGGTTCTTCAACATTTCCATCATCATCGTCAACTTCAGCCATAGGAAATATTGATCGTGCTGCATCTTCGACCATATTTTCTATACGGGTCGTTGAAACTATTTCGTTAACGACACTTTCAGACTCTACAGAAGTATTTGCTACAACTTATCCATGCCGATCCCAAACATAATACTCGGGTGCGAAATCGTGTTGGCACAAATGAACTTTCACAATATCTGGTAACAAATACTTCAAATGTCTACACCTACTACACGGACAACGAATTTCTGGATCGTTTCCATTATTACTTAAAGCTAATTCAACAAACACGTTTATACCATTATAAAAATCTTCTTTTATTGAGCCCCTCGGTCCTTTTCTTTGGAACATCCATCTCCTCCGATCAACAAAATAATCAATCATTTTTCCTATTTGACAAAATGAGAAGTTCAAAATTTAATATTTATTTTGAAGAATACAAATTCGGAAAAGATTATTTTCATGGTCGTATAATATTTTGAATTTAAAGAACAACTTAACAAATTTAAAAATATTTTCAAATAGGGCACATTTTATTTTTTAACGTATCAATTTAAAAATATATATAATTTTTTTTCATTGGTCAGACATCCTACTTCCCATTACAAACACAGTAAGCATTTACATTTCGTATATTACTTTGTCTCAAACGATTCAACAAAATTTCGGCAGCATTTCCCTTTTGTTCCCTGCGTTGTACACAAATGCGTGTATGCAGGAAACAAAAAAGAAAAGTTAGGCCGAAATTTTATGAACCGTTTGAGACGAAGTAGTATACAAAATGTAAATGCTTACTGTGTTCATAACTTCCCCAATACGGGGACAAATCCGAAAAACATTGTACCAGATGAATAT